>CP139509.1:85943245-86343015 GCA_021014915.2 Artemisia tridentata subsp. tridentata
GTCCAGTGGATCCACACACTCTAACTCACTCACAAAAAGTCTTATCGAGATCTAAGCTCAAGGAGGACTGATTTCATTGGAGGTGTGGATTAACTGGGGTTCGGAGTTGGATTGCTTGATTTGGAATTGGGTTTGCTCGATTAGTATTCAGGGTTTCTAAGTTCTTGACTCACCTTGTTGTCCATCTCTATTGTAAGGGTATAACCTCTTTTTCATTATAGATACTTTCATTTAATTGATTGTTATTCGAATGTGATATTGATCCGTTTTATTTTAAAGTCGTGGGTGTTTGTTGTTTTAATTTGTCGAATCGAAAACCTGCAAAAAGGGTATGTTTGTTGTTGTTGTTATACTCGTGTGGCTCACAAAACTTAACCAAAACCTAAGTATTGGCTCGTAAATTGGGAGTGTTATGGTTAGTTTGTCTTTGTTCGATTTTCTTATTTGCTCAAGTCGAATTGCTATGGTTAGAAGTCTACTAGGATGTAACTCATAAGTTATATAGAACCTGTCGAAACTCTCTTGAGTCGTGTATAACCTGTAACGCCCCCAAAATCTGGTATAGCGGAAGCATTCGGGTCATGGGGTGCTACTAAATTGATAATCACAACACAAGGTAACAAATAACGGAATACATACTCCGTTTTAATTGATTAAATCATGAAAATATTGTTTACAACATTGTTTTAAATTCATAAAGTGAAGCCCACAATTTCAGTTGTCCTAGACAAAAACAAGTCATAATTTAAAATCACAGCATTCAAACAATAATCTATGACTTTTGCCCTGCCACCACCTTGTCATAATATTCAGCTCAAACACTTGAGAAAAACATGCTTAAAACGTCAGCAAAAAAAGCTGGTGAGTTCATAGGTTTATCAATAAACAGTAAATCAGTAGTTGGACCATGAGTTTAGCATATGAACATCGCAACCCATGCAATGGCATATAAAATACAGTCTATTACGCTAGCACTAAGTTCATGGAACCGAAGCTATAACTTGTGTGCATGCTATAGAAGCATGTTAAATAACAGTGGCCCGGCAAGTGTGTATCCCAGACACTTGTAGTTTCGACATGGTATACGTTCGTTTGCCTATCCGGTCAACCCGAACGGGGACGTTACTCCCAATAGATATATTTATAACACTCGCGCTTCCCATCAGGAATTGATGGTTCATGAGTTGGGCATAAAAGGGACATAAAGGGCTTAGGCTAAACCACGTAATAGCATAGACAATAGTTTGGTCCATAAATAGTTTTGCATGTTTCTCACCCCGATAGTAAAACAAGTTTGAATAGTGTGGGGCTATAAACTCAACTTGATAAATAGCAGTCAGATCACAAATAGTTTAGACAGAGTTCAGCACCGACACGCGACCTAGATTAGTAAGGTTTGTTTTAGTTCACAGTTCAAGTTCAAGAATTCCAATTGTTCTAAAGAGTTCATGTTGGTGTTGCTAGTGTGGCAGTATTTAAGTAGAAACAATGTTTTTAACATTTGTATATATTGGCTCATTGGAGTGTACAAGCGTACAAAAGATTAAGACTAGTAAACCTTCGAATTGACAGAGATCGGAAAACTACGCACGAAGAATAATGACTATTGTATGTCAAACGTGAACGACATATGAGAATGTTGGCGTTAAGTGAGTGTATGTGTGTATATATCCTTTCATTTATATGCATATGGTCTTTGTGGAAAATGTTTAAGTTTGAGGAGGTTTCATCAATACATGATGAGTTATAACTTGTGTTTGCGAGAAATCATTGTTTTAACAAGTTTGAAGTTTATGTCAAAAAGAAAATAGTCGTTTCACATTTATTTGACTTATATAAGTTTTGACACGACCAATTCGAGTTGTATGCTACGAAAACATTTAGTTAGTTTATTATTCCCAACTTTAATATTCGTTTGTATATATATATATATATATATATATATATATATATATATATATATATATATATATTATAGGTCGTTAATGGTGAAAATTTATGTTTTTCCGTTTCAAATGTTTTCAATTCGTATATATATATATATATATATATATATATATATATATATATATATATATATATATATATATATATATACATCGTTTATCATAAAAGCTATATTTTCAAAGCCGATTTTATCATAATGCTCTCATTTTTAAAACTCATGTCGGGTCTCAATTTTTTCCATACGACATACATAAATCATTAAGTCGTTATATGTTTAGAACAAGTGGTGATATATATTTTCCCGTTGAGTTACTTTAATATGTAGTCGAAAAGTATTTTAAATGACCACTAGATCAACAAAAATTATTGAGTTACAATAGGTGTTATATGTGTGTCGAGGAGGGGGGGGGGGCTGCGGCCCACACCAACACAAGGACTAGATTTAAAATTGCACTTGGGCTTTATTGTAAAAAGGGGCCAGCGGCCTGTTAAGGGAAAAAAAAGAAACAATAACAACCCAAGCCTTACAGATGGGCTTCGGCCCAAGCACAAAGATGGCTAAAAAGATCAGTATGTAATTTCCCCTTTTCTTTTCCTTTGCTGGAACTCAACAAGCAGTATACAAAATGGCTTTTGAACTAGCATTTGAGAGGTTTATTTTTGCTCATAAACCTGAGTAAATTGGCGAACGGCAACGGGTTGAGAACAAGACTTCGACCAAGGTTTATGTTACAAGAGTAGCTAGTGTTGTGGTCTCGTTGTAAACCAACGAATCAAGCACCCAAGAGGGTGTTGCCGATGACACATAATGTGGTCTCAAAACAGGGCAAATGGGTGTGAACCACGTTTTGAGATAATTTCGCGACTGTGACACAACTCCTAGGCTTTGACATAACATTTACCGCTTAGAACTACCAATTCAAGGTTGTTTAAACCCATGATTCGCGAGAACAACATAGGAGTGAGATAGGATTTTTGGGATACTTCCCGTAGCTTACATGGCCTTGCTAGACCTTGAGTGTCTAGGTGGTTCTTGAGTCGAGTACAACTCGACCCAACCACAAGCACACATACAACCATGAGCATAAGTAAACTAAAACGGCAAGGACCAAGACCTATGGACCTCACTATACTCGATCATAAACTCATTTTGAAGGTCGAATTTCTTTATAGACATAAACACAAACACTATGTGCGCATATTTTAAGGACAACAATTCGGCTAATATAACTCTTGACCAAGACCCACAACATTCGAGCAAAAACAAATCGTCACAGTAGCACATTTGGGAATGACTCAAACCATCCAAAGTCTAATCCTATCCAACGACACAGTTTAAGATTATGAGCCAATACAAGTTTCTAATTTATGTTACTAGTTTCAAAAGTCATTTATAAACCACACCAAAACCAACACACGAATTCGACATATGTAATGATTAACTAGAAATGTATAAAAATCACAAGAATATATATCATTCGATAGCTTCAAAATGGAAAACAAGAATCACAAGACTGAGCTTTAAAACCTTACAAAGGACTGATGATAGATCGAATTCAAGAGTCACCACAGAAAACCCACTCGATTCCAAGCTAGCCACACCCTTCCTTCTCCCCTTGATTCACTCGACTGAGATATTGTTTGAGGTGAGATTGATGTTCTTGGTGTGACATTTCTTCTCCTGGAACCGAGATTCTTAAGGGGTAACTAATGGAAATCCCTTGACTTCCTTTTGATCACCAAGAAAAGAGGTTTCACTTGTTTTAGCTATTATCTCTTTCTTTGGCCTCGATTTCTTGGAGGTTGACCACTGTGGATCGATATTTGAATCCGAAAAAAGCTTTGGAAAAGCTAAAAGCACCAAAGTATCACCTATAGATGGTGATAGATGAAGATGTGGTAGGTTTTCTTGGTTTCTTCATTCGAAATGGTCAATGGAAAAAAAGGTTCTGTGAGTTGTGGATTTTGATTTGGAAGAAGGAGGGTCAGAAAAGAGAGTATTAGACCTCACATGTTAGGGATAAGAGTGTTTTTATTTATTTGTTTTAAGGTTTATAATGTATTTAGTGTACCCCGTGTCTCGTTTAGTTGAGGTAAAATTATGGCACCTCGGTTTCACGTAAACGTGAAAAATATAATTTTGGAGTCGTTTTTACAAAACTGATGTAAAATAAATTTGTTGACTCCTAAAAATAAATTTTAAAGTTCAACATTTACTAAAGTGGTGTCATTACGCGTGTGGTGTCGGTTTTTCAGAAAAACAAGATAGCCTCTCGTTTTTGTTACGTTAGTATCTGAAATTGTCAGAAAGTGATAAATTCACTTTTACTGATAAATTAAAATAGTTTGGTGAGTTATTGTACGCTATTGCGTGCGGGTTTGCTGTCCGTAATAAATAAGTAAACACATAATTGTTCAGTTTGGCAGTTGTGTAATAATAAATAGACATTTATTATTAAATATTAGTGTGAAAATTACCATTTGTCACATCCTCCCCGCCTTAGAACAAAAACCGTCCTCGGTTTTCACTTAGAGTGTTAATACAAATATCGTCCCAAAAACGTTATTTATATTTTACGATCTTTGCTTAATTTTGTTAATGACAAATACAAAGATTATCTTTAAGCAAAAGCATAAATGTAAGAATAAGCCTTTTACATTTATAGTAATAAGTCTTTTAAAACATATTTACATATTACATGATCTCTAGGAGTAACATTATAAACATATATACATTTACAAGTTTCTTCCTTAAATTAGAAACTTTATTTATTAAATATTAGGATGACATCATGACATGCATCATGAACACAATCTTAGAAAGAATTTGAGATATCTTGTATTGATCTTCAAGCCAATAGTTGACATTGGAAGATATGGCAAGATATGGAAAGATTTGAGAATCTCTTAGTTGTCCTGAAGTGGCGGATCCAAATCCATACAAGGGCGGATCCAATTTTTGGGATCCGCCAGATCCACCAACTGTTGAATCAGTTTGCCTATAAATAGCAAGCTGATCATTTGGGCATTTTCATCACTCATATAGCTTAAATACATACTCATTCATTTACATATCACTAACCCATATCATTCTTTCATTTCATTGATCTTTCCTTTTGTAGCAAAGAGATCAAAGCATATAAGGATCAACCTACTGTTGTTATCCTTTTAGTATAGACTCTGTGTGATTTTTGTATTAGTTCACACATCATTGTTTGTATCATTTATTCAGTAGAGTTTGGTTAGTGTTTTAGTCCTTAAAACACAAAGAGTGTCGGGAGTGGTTGTACCCTTGTGAAAGAACCAACAGGAGTGGTTGTACCCTTGTGAAAGAACCAACGGGAGTGGTTGTACCCTTGTAAAGAACCCGGTGTTTAGCTTAGTACCAGATACAGAGTAAGCAACGTGTAAAGGTTTTCTCCGCCTAGAAGGGAGCTTGTTTCTTAGTGAAGAAAAACTCTCAAGTTAGAGGCTCGAGGAATGGAGTAGGGCAAGGAAAAGAGATTTTGTAGCTGAACCACTATAAATATCCGTGTTGTGTGGTTTGATCATTCCTTTCCTTACTTACTTATATTATATTGTTTCTTTGTGCATACTTACTTTGAAATCACATTAAGTCACAAAGCGAATTAATTTTAAAAACGGTAAAACTATTCAGCCCCCCCTTTTAGTTTTCCACAATTGGTACCAGAGCAGTTGATGTGTTTCAAGGGATATACCCATTAGGAGTACAAGTTTTAAAATTTTTAACACGATTTACCAATGATTCAAACGAAACACATACGAGCAAGTATACTCGTCCGTGTGTAGTAAGAGATAATTGAGGTAAGCCGAGGTCGTTCACTAGGATTTGTTTTGTTTGTATGATGTGAAATTTTTGTGAATAAAGAGCAATCCAACTTATCGATTCTAATTAGCAAGCAAATGAAAATGATTTAAATTCAATAATTAAAAGACTACACTTGCCTAGACTAGTTTGCACAATTCCTTTGACATGATTATGACATTGGTTCCATTTGATTATGATCAACAAATTAGATGGTGTTCTAATTCGATTAGTGGTGTACTAATTATATTGTTTCCCACACTTTCAATCCTCGTCAAGATTTAGAGATTATAAAAACAATATTTCAAAATTGATCAATCCAAGATTAACACAACTCAATTACCCGATTCGCTTTCGTTTCACAAATAATTAACAACCACACTATTTAGTTTTCCAAGTTAAATTAAGTTTCTTATGAAATGGTCAATACATAAGGTAGAACCCTCATAGACAAAGGTTTACAACTAATTTACTAACAATGTCTTTTTCAACCCAATACATTATTAGAAATTACCCAAACTTAACAACTCTTTGGTGGAGAAAACTCAATATAGCACAATTCGTTCTTAGTGTTAACTTTTCTTTTGTGTTAGAACCAATAAGTCATAATCAATCAAATAAATCATAAATCAAACATCATCTAGGCAAGTGCATAAGGCACTTAGCCACTCATGGTAAACAAAGTAATAACCATAAGAAATTTATCACTAGTAAACATGATTGAATATTCTTACAAAATGTTGTAATGATGATTACAAGTAATGAAGAACACTTGTGAAATGATCAACAATGATCCTTGCGTAATTGAAGTTATGATTGGTACGAGTTTAGCTTCCTTTTTCTGCGTTTTTCTTCCTCTTGTCGCCCCAAATGTAAGAGAAAATGGTGACAGATTTTTGTTGTAGTTGATTGTGTATTGCCTTCTTTTTTTTTCTATGTATATAGGGAGATTACCCTTGGCCAACAAGCATACATCTTGGGCTCCAAGTGTCATAATGTTGGAGTTGAGTTAATAGATGAGTAATGACACTTAACTCTTTCTTTTAATGCAACTTAGAAGTCTTTAATATTGCTGGACCTAAGGTTTGGATACTAAACCTTAGGCATGGAAGTGACTTCTTAAACCTTAGGTTTGAGATAAAAACCTAGGGTTTAGAATATGATCTCTAACATTTATCTTTTCATGAACTTTTCTTCAACTTAAAAACCATTGTAATCTTGATTCTCCATCTTTATCAATCCTTCCAAAGCTTTTATTGTGAGATGATTCCTACATTTGTGCATAAGCTCTTGATTTGACAACTTTTCCACATCTTTTAAGCTTTTCCTTGAACTTGATCACACCTGAACTAAAATACATCTTTTGCACTTTTTAAGCATAATACGTTCATAAATTCAACCAAATACAATGCATAAATATAGAAATAACGCGACTAAAAGATGTTAGATTTGAGCGTTATCAAATCCCCCACACTTACACTTTGCTTGCCCCCAAGCAAATCTAGCTTTTAAGAAATAAATCCATATGATAAAAATGAGATGCAAATCTATCAAGCACAAATACAAGATAAGATCCATCTATTTAGGCTTATAAATGAAAAGATGAGATGTTTGACAATACCTTAATGATTCTCTTGCCTGATAACATATTAAGACACCTCACGAAAGGAAAATGAAGTATGATTCACTCAACACTCATTTGTTTAGTGATTGAATATAGAAGAAAATCACACTCATTGCTCAGACATGATCTAAATATTACCATAGGCTTGTACAAGAAACAAAACTCAACCGACGTGGCGTAAGCACCAAGTGTAAACATCTAAGAGGAATTTTATTCGGGTTTAAGGTTTTAAGGGTTATATAAGACTCATGTGAAACTATCTCATGCAAAACATAATAGCTTGCTAACAACGAAGTCTCGAATTATTAAATAACGGATGGTCACCAAGGATAACCTTAGATCGCTAACAACGCTATCTCATTCCTCAAGAAATCGGATGGTCACTACATGTCATTACACTTGATAACTTCACAAAGTCAAAAGGGTAGGGATAAGACATGGGATATATATATAATTGGTTTTAATATTGAAAAACTTTACAAATAGCCAAAGTCTACAACCAAGTGCTACTAGCTACATCAACCACATTCCTTTGAAATTGAGATTTCTTCCTTGATATCATACATTCATAGCTCATTGGCTACTTATTCTATTTTTTTTCCATAAGATACCAATAGATCATCCACGAGATTATCATGGAGTTTGCAACTTTCTCACTTTCAAGGATTCCCACGTAACAACCATCTTTCCAAGTAGCTAGTAACCAACCAAGACTTGACTATGGGTAAGGTTAAGGCTAAAGGTGAGAAATATTTTTATATTTTTCTGGTGTAACAAAATGAAAAGACTGGCTCGGAGGGTGTACTAATGGAGTCTAGCACTTAAAATGAGTACTAACAAATGGGTCCATGGAAGGTTAACTAACCAATTTGGCTAGCTAATATATCAATATATGTAAAATGGAAGGCCATTTGGTTTAATTCCTAAGGTTGCCTCTTATCACGCGAATACACTTATATCACACGAGGTGATCTGACTACGGTCTGGTAATGATTTGCATGTACAAGTTCTAGAATAAATAAGATCACTGGCACACTCATAGCAAAAAGATTAGAGCATAAAAGATATATGCTATATAAGAATAGGTTCAAATCCTCACATATTAGTTGAATGGGTTATGGTTGTGCTGTCAATGTTTTCAATCCAAAAATGGATTGCAATGCCAATCAGGACACATCTCAAATTTTCAAAAAGTACATGTTTTATTAGTGGATTAATCTAGTTATTCTTTATCAATATTCTCAACGTGCGAAAACAACTAGATCAAAGGGGCAAACAAATTAAAAATAGGCTCAAATTTATAGAAAAATTTAAAAGTCTAGATCATTTCCTATTTTCTCCCCCCACACTTAAGTTTGACATTGTCCTCAATGTTAAGAACGATAAATCATAAAAATAGGGAAATGAAACATAAGAGAAATGATATTGCCTGAGCTTTGGAATAGGAGGATTCCATTTGTTTTCAAGATCAAGCATCCTAACTTGCATAATCATCAAAACAAAAACACACAAAAATGCAAAATATTTTTGTATTTTATTATTAATAATATTAAGGCCCCCCACACTTATGGTGAAACCATCGGGGCATTAAAAAATAAAAAAAAAATAAAAAAAAAACGGGTTGCCTTCGAGAAGCGCTAAATTTATTAATGAGTCATCAGCCCGACTCAATCTCTCTTTACTTTTGTGGTTTGTATTTAGGATTCTTTCCTGACGTCTTTGGAATATACACCACATTTCATTTTACTATTCCTTTTCCAGTTTTATCAATATCATGTAACTTCGCGGTATTGCAAGTTCTAGGGAGAACATCCCAGATGTAACCAGTTTCCGCAGCTGATTTGAGTCTTTTTAAGTGTATAATTCCAAAGGAATATTTGTGAAAATATTTCCCCGGGTCGTTCTCCCAACGAAGGTTTGACGGCGTTTAAGTCGATTCGGTGTCGTGAAAAAGTGAAGTGAATAAGTGAAAGTGATTATTTTGGTATTGTTTAAACTAAAATATGGAAAATTAAAAGCAACAATCTAAATGCACACAAAAAGAAATCAAATAACGCAAATCCCGGGCTAATCCCGAGACTTATAAATCTATTAGTGAATTTATACTAAATGAAAAAGTAAAAACCTAAGGGACTAAAAATGTCACTTAATGAAACCAATTTTATAAAAGAAAATAAAGAAAGCAAAAGTTTATAAAAGTTTAGGGACTCAAAGTGTAAAAACTGAAATTATTAAAGACTTAATAAAAGGCAGGGACTGAAATTGCCATTTAACAAACTGATTTAATACTAAAAAAATTTCCAGGCCCGATTTAAACTAAAGCACTAAGTCTAGGGACCAAAAGTGACAACACAAAAACTAATTTTATTTTCTTTTCTTTTAATTACTTAAAAATAGATTTAATCTAAGAAAATTCAAATGAAATATTAAACAAGCTCAAATAAATCTGAAATTTTCAGGGATTTTAGAAAATTAAATCTACTCTCTAGGAAAAATAAAAACAATGAGCCAATAAGCCAGAAAAAACACATTGAGCTTATTCAGAATAAGCTAATAAGCCAAAATAAGCCACATAAGCTCAAATCAGTTTACAAAGCTCAAACATGAAAGAATGAAAACTCAAATAAGCACAATGAAATAAGAATAAGTCAGACTAAGCAACAATTTAAGCAGATAAGCACATTAGCAGCAGCAGACATTAAACATAAATTGCAGCCCTAACACCCTACTTTCTAGCTACTTAATAAGCATCTAATAAGCTAATTTTTGGAACTATAAGGGGGCAAAAGCAAGAATACCCAGGATACAATGGAAAAACACTAAAAGTCCTAAATTTCAAGCACCAATCGAACTCCAATTTGGCCCTTGTTCAGCAGCTTAAACTCAGAAACCTACTCAAGCTTACTGTGACAGCAGTTCAATATTTTCGGCGCAAAACTTATGAAACCTAATCCCACACTTGAATACCACTTGAAAACACTAATCTAACCACAAGAAGACCACTGATTATCACAGATCTATACTAGCTTAAATAGAGCTTATTATGGCAGCCAATGACTCAAAATTCTTGCACTATTGATCCAAAATCGCATATGAGCTACAACTTCATTATCATCTAATCCTTAACAGCAACCTAAATCTCAACAAGGCTCAATTAAATCTCAGAAATTACCAATGAACTGTGATAGATTCAAAACCTTGAAAACAGTCCCTATATAGCTCACTTATCCAACTGATGAACTAATATATTAACAAAATACCAACTGATGCACTATATTAACTAACAACAACTGAAATAAACTATAAACTATTACTAATCTATAACTACTTATTCAAATTAACAACTAAGAAACAAGCATGCAACAGGCTGAGATAGCATATGCAGATAATGAATAAGAAAATGAGATTGAACTTACAAGACACCTCTCCCTCAGCAAGAACAGAGGGAGTTCACTAAGCTTGCCTGTCTCTAGATAGGCCAAATGCTTCCCTTACTCACTTTGGCTTGCCAAAATCACCTCAGATCACCATATAACCAAGACAGTTGACTTTTTTGTTGACTTTTGGATTATTTGAGATAAATTCAGAAATGAACAATCTAAAAACTTACAATAAGCTATTGAGCTTATTTAAGCTTAAACAATTTAGAAATCAGCTTATTGAAGCTGGAATTTGATTTGTTTTTGTATTTTTTTTTATATTTTTGGAATATTTTTGGATTTTCAAAAGAGTTTAACAAAAATTGAGATAACAAATTGAAATAGAATAGAAATGATTTAAAATACACTACTGATAATTTCAATAAAGTAAATTCAGAAGAAATGAAACAGAAACAATAGAAGGAACTTAAAATAAAATTTTCATTAATCAAATAAACTTCAAAGTTACAAGAGAAATTGAAATTACAACTTAAATTTAAAAATTACACTACTAAAAACAGTAAATGACACAGAAATTAAAACGGTAACAATTTTTTAAAGAATAAAAATTGGACAAAACAACTAACGAATAGAGCTCATCTATTTATAGCCTATTGGAGAAGCTTCTGGGTTGTCCATGCTGGCAATCCGTGTGCTATCTCAGTCCTCTATCACCCTTAGATCATCCCTTGCTCCCTACGCTTTGATCTCAGCCCTTGGATTGGATTTAGTGATGTGGCCTCTCCAATCATTAGCTCCCACGTGTCCCTGGCAGTTGTCAGATGCTTCTAGAAACCCCAATGATTGGGTAATTATTAATAGGACAGGGTAATTTTGATGGTACGGTAATTAGGGTTTATCCTGGTAATATTTGGGGAAGAACAAATAAGGCGCGGGTAGTGTGTGTTTTTTTTTTATTTTTGTTTGACCCGAGTAAGTTTATAATTTTGACCGGGTTTTTCTTTGGTTGGGTCGGGGTAGGTTTTCGGGTTTAGTTAAAATGTTTGGATTGGGTTAGGATTTAAGAGGTGGGCTGGGTAAAGTTATCTTGGGCTTGGGGAATGTAAGGGGTATGGGTTGGGTTTAGATTAATAAAGGTGTGGGCTGTTTATTAGAACCGGGTAGTGTGGTAAAGGGGTTTAAGGGTTTTAATGATTATGATCTTAGGGACCCTTTATGTATTTTCTGGATTCTCCAAGGACTGATTTTGCCAATATTCAAAAGTTGGTCTAAGGGTGATTTTTGACATTTGGTGGATCTTTGAGGACGAATTTTGACTTTTGACCAAACATGTCTCTCCCGGCTACGGCTCTAAATATCCATTCCATATCTCGTGCTCGTTTTGTGTCTTTCTTCAATTTTCAAGATATCCGTCCCTGCATATACAAAAACACAAAAACACAATATCTTTTGGCATTATGGTCAGGTTTTTGGTCATTTTGGGTCCGGTTTTGGTCAAGAAAAGGTATGTGAATAAGCACATACCAAAATCCCCCAGACTAAGCTATTGCAATGTCCTCATGCAATGTTATAAAAACTCCCCATTTTTCCTTTTATTCTATTTTTGTATTTTTCTCGTTATTCATGTGACGGCTTTGCTGACAATCATTATCTATCGATAATTTTTAGGGTCTTCGAGTAGGAAACACGACTCATAAAGAAGTGACCATACGGATAAAATTCGTCGTTCCTGATTTTTCACGAGTCCCCAAACTAAGCTTAAAAACGAAATCATTGTCATTTACAAGTTAGATTGCCAACACTACTCAGAAAGCTAATTGTGGACTCTTCGTTCCCAAATTCCTATTTTCCTCTATTTATTTTATTTTTGGTGAGAAATGAATTTCTTCGAATTCTCGTTTCGATAATTTCTTAGTCCGATAAAGATACCTAGTTTAGACGCTAAGTAGTTTCCAAACCTTCCCTCGAAAACCGTTGCATACAAAAATGAGGTCCACATCAAGGTCTCTGATTTAACACGATTTTGAGGATATCCCTTTTATTTGCGACCGAAACAACTCATCTACGAGTCCAGAGACGGAAGCCTTTATTAGGATACCTCGGAGTCGAAATTTGGCATTTTTAACATTATTAAGCACATATTATTATTGATCCTTGGCCCTTTATAACAATCACAACATCGGCTGCGAACCGGCAAGATGTGATAGTCTATTATGACCTTGGAATTTTTCCTCTGCCTTTATTAGAAGTCTACAACATCGGCTGCGAACCGGCAAGATGCAGAAAACTTTTTATGGCTTTGGATTATTATTATTATTCATTATTCATTATATATTTTGCCAAATCCCGAGTCCTACGGCTTTTATAACAATCCCAACATCGGTTGCGAGCCGGCAAGATGGAATAGTCTATTACACCGTAACACTGGCAGTACCTTGATGTGTACCCAACTTTCATAAGCAAGGATCCTCTAAGGAAGAAATAAAAACTAATTATCGCCAAAACTAAAATAGCTTTACTTATTCCTAGATTTCTATTTTTAAGGTGAAACAAGCTTATGGGAACAAAAAGCCACAAATAGCTTCGATGAGCTTTAAAGAGATCCAACTACTCCACGTTTAGCAATCTAACTTATAAACAACTCTATCATTTCTCATTCTTCGCAAATTTAAAATCTTAAATAATAAGATCCGCGAATGCTTAGCCTTATAATCAAGCCATGCATATATAAAGTCAAATACGGGAACTTGTGGATTCTTAAAAAGAATTCGCGTTTTCTAGCTCCTTGTGTAAAAGACGAGCACGAGCTTATAGATTATAAATGGTTAAGGGGACAAGCTAGGGCTCAACACGCCCGGTCAAGTCAGAATTTTATTCCTACTCTCACCAGCGGAAAGTCAACAAAAATGTCAAAATTTATTATATTTTTGCAAAAATTTTAAAATTTTTCTCATTTTTTGGATTTTTTTCAATTTTGGAGGAAAAACGGGGTTGCATGAGTAAACGGCAAAAATGCAAGGCAAAAATCAAATCGACAGATTACCCCCCCAGACTAAAACGAGACATTGTCCTCAATGTCTTAAAGGTAAGGGTTTTCCTACATAAATCTAAGGCCGTTTATGAATTATGCCAAAAGATAGATGCAAAACGATAAGATTTTAGGATATCAGATGAGCAACGGATGATGAAACTAGAGTAGCGTGAAGGAAACTACGAGCACGAGAGTCTTCATCATTCGGGCATTCCTGAACACAGCACAGAAAACACGAAACACAAGATATGGAAGAGGTAGCCCTCCTCACGTTTTATTAGAAATAAGATAAGAGGATAGATAGATAAGCATGGGGTGCCTCCCACGAAGCGCTTGTTTTTGGTAACCGAGTCACATGAGCTTGACTCGACCCCGAATTTATTTGTCCATGGGGGAGCATGTGGAAAAGATAATCTCCATCGGACTTTCGTTCAAGATGTTTGGATAAACACTGAAGCATATGAAAGTTCCACTCCGATGAGATACCCACGGCTTAAAAGAAAGAGAGATGCCGGGGTCAAAGATGGTGTCTTCACTCCCGAAGGAGTGAATGAGAGGAGAAATGATGGGATAGGTGAAGAATGGGTGAAACACACGGATGACGAAAGCAAAGTCAAATTCTGAATCACGGGTGGGTTGGGTGGGGAAAATATCAAGCACCGGAACATCATGTTCAGAAATCTCCTTCACCACTCCAAAAATATCCTCATCTGTATTGGATTCAAAATCTACGTCCGGTGGTTTCGCGGGTGGACGAGAAGATGGTAAATCAAAGAGAAATGATTCATTCTTGTCATTCTCAATACCCGGTGGTATCGAGTCATCCGAAGCAAGAAATAGATCGACCTCCTCTAAAAGAGAGTCACGTGACGGATTATTGGAAATATTGCTCAAAATAAGTTCGGAATCGATCTCAAAGTCAAAACGCTCATAATCCGGAAGAGAAATATCAGCATGAATAGTGGGACTGCCACTACTCTTCTCTTCAAATCGAAAAATTTCAAGCTCGGGTAAGAAATCTCTATCCATATTGGGGATAGGAAATGAAGAGGTGATCACGGCATCAGTAGACGGAGTCGGATTATTTAAAGCTTCGATCTTTGAAATAAGAAGATTGATTGTGGACAATTTGTCACGAAGTAAATCATCTTGGATCTCATCATCATCTAGGTCAAAATCCTTTATCTCCTCTAAGCTAATGAACTCATAATCGGAACGCGATTCCTCAACATCATCGATATCTCCACAAGAGTCTACAATACTCGGAGTATACTCATTGTGAGAATCGGAATAAACTTCAACTTCATCTTTCTCAACGCGATTATCATCAAACGACATAGCATCCGTATCAACAATTTCACAATTATCGTTAGAAATTTCCCCGGACTCACTTGGGATTGGGACGAGGTTCTCAACATTGTCTGCTTCCGTTGCCGGAATAGTGTCGAGATGCTCGTTCCCCATTTTTAGAGAGTCCTCGGTTTCTACGGTAGGAAAGACGGGTGTTATTTGAGGGAAGGTTACCGGAACAAATCTCTCCTCGTCATCATCGGAATCATCGTCATAGTAAATTAAGCTCTCTCGAAATTTAGCTGCTCTTTCCTCGGCAAGTAATTCTTCCATGGACTTCCCGGGAGTATTAAGACTAGCCGCTATCTCTCGATGTCGAACCACAAGTTTTTCAATTTCGCGCATTCCAACTTGATTTGGATAATTAACGAGATTTTGTGGGGGTTGGAAATTGTCAAAACCGGAAGTATTATAGCAAGGATTAGGTTCATAGTAATTTTGATTCCACGGTTGACATTGAAAATCATTATGAGGACCCCCACAATTTGTACAAGAAAAATTAGGTGTATCATTGAAATACGGTTCTTGCTCATAAAAATTTTGAGGAGGGTAATAGAAATTGTCTTGAGGATAATTAGAAATGTTCGGATCAAAATCATAAGAGTATGAATATTCAGCTTCCGAAGCACAAAACGAACAAAACCCATTGATCAAATTTCTACCACACCTCTCGCAAGTACACCGCCGACACGGTAATCCAAAAAGCGGTTCTCCACAACCGACACAAGAAATAAATGATTCCATCAGAATTAAACATATAGAGGATTAAGAAGAGAAGAATTAAACGGATAAGAAGATAAAGAAGAATATTTTTGGATTTTTAAGGTTGGAAACATGGAAAATCACAAAAGAAAAATGGAAAAATAATTTGAAAAGAAAAATCTTTTTGGATTTTTATATTAAGGAAAAATTAGAATTATTATATTTTTGGTGATCGTTGATCAACCATACTCGTTTCTTTCAAAACTACGCGCAGCGTGGCGGGAGAGAAGAATGGATCTCTCTTCAGTCTGCAATTTAATGTCAAGACCTCCTTAAACCCCTTGTATAGGTTGTAGAAAAGAAATAATCCGAGAAACGTTCAACTTCACGATCTCTTTTGTTGTTTATTCGGAATGGTTTACAACGCCCTCTCGAGAGCGAGGATTTATTATTAATGGTGAAAACACTTTAGGAAAAGTGTTTTATTTATTTTATTTTTGGTATTTTTGTTTTTTCAAAAACGAGAAACTTCCGAAGAAGGATCTTCAAAACACAAAATACGATACGAATCAACGACAACGTTTCAAGCCTTCCCCGGCAGCGGCACCATTTTGATTTGAGTCTTTTTAAGTGTATAATTACAAAGGAATATTTGTGAAAATATTTCCCCGGGTCGTTCTCCCAACGAAGGTTTGACGGCGTTTAAGTCGATTCGGTGTCGTGAAAATGTGAAGTGAATAAGTGAAAGTGATTATTTTGGTATTGTTTAAACTAAAATATGGAAAATTAAAAGCAACAATCTAAATGCACACAAAAAGAAATCAAATAACGCAAATCCCGGGCTAATCCCGAGACTTATAAATCTATTAGTGAATTTATACTAAATGAAAAAGTAAAAACCTAAGGGACTAAAAATGTCACTTAATGAAACCAATTTTATAAAAGAAAATAAAGAAAGCAAAAGTTTATAAAAGTTTAGGGACTCAAAGTGTAAAAACTGAAATTATTATAGACTTAATAAAAGGCAGGGACTGAAATTGCCATTTAACAAACTGATTTAATACTAAAAAAATTTCCAGGCCCGATTTAAACTAAAGCAGTAAATCTAGGGACCAAAAGTGACAACACAGAAACTAATTTTATTTTCTTTTCTTTTAATTACTTAAAAATAGATTTAATCTAAGAAAATTCAAATGAAATATTAAACAAGCTCAAATAAATCTGAAATTTTCAGGGATTTTAGAAAATTAAATCTACTCTCTAGGAAAAATAAAAACAATGAGCCAATAAGCCAGAAAAAACACATTGAGCTTATTCAGAATAAGCTAATAAGCCAAAATAAGCCACATAAGCTCAAATCAGTTTACAAAGCTCAAACATGAAAGAATGAAAACTCAAATAAGCACAATGAAATAAGAATAAGTCAGACTAAGCAACAATTTAAGCAGATAAGCACATTAGCAGCAGCAGACATTAAACATAAATTGCAGCCCTAACACCCTACTTTCTAGCTACTTAATAAGCATCTAATAAGCTAATTTTTGGAACTATAAGGGGGCAAAAGCAAGAATACCCAGGATACAATGGAAAAACACTAAAAGTCCTAAATTTCAAGCACCAATCGAACTCCAATTTGGCCCTTGTTCAGCAGCTTAAACTCAGAAACCTACTCAAGCTTACTGTGACAGCAGTTCAATATTTTCGGCGCAAAACTTATGAAACCTAATCCCACACTTGAATACCACTTGAAAACACTAATCTAACCATAAGAAGACCACTGATTATCACAGATCTATACTAGCTTAAATAGAGCTTATCATGGCAGCCAATGACTCAAAATTCTTGCACTATTGATCCAAAATCGCATATGAGCTACAACTTCATTATCATCTAATCCTTAACAGCAACCTAAATCTCAACAAGGCTCAATTAAATCTCAGAAATTACCAATGAGCAGTGATAGATTCAAAACCTTGAAAACATTCCCTATATAGCTCACTTATCCAACTGATGAACTAATATATTAACAAAATACCAACTGATGCACTATATTAACTAACAACAACTGAAATAAACTATAAACTATTACTAATCTATAACTACTTATTCAAATTAACAACTAAGAAACAAGCATGCAACAGGCTGAGATAGCATATGCAGATAATGAATAAGAAAATGAGATTGAACTTACAAAACACTTCTCCCTCAGCAAGAACAGAGGGAGTTCACTGAGCTTGCCTGTCTCTAGACAGGCCAAATGCTTCCCTTACTCACTTTGGCTTGCCAAAATCACCTCAGATCACCATATAACCAAGACAGTTGACTTTTTTGTTGACTTTTGGATTATTTGAGATAAATTCAGAAATGAACAATCTAAAAACTTACAATAAGCTATTGAGCTTATTTAAGCTTAAACAATTTAGAAATCAGCTTATTGAAGCTGGAATTTGATTTGTTTTTGTATTTTTTTTATATTTTTGGATTTTCAAAAGAGTTTAACAAAAATTGAGATAACAAATTGAAATAGAATAGAAATGATTTAAAATACACTACTGATAATTTCAATAAAGTAAATTCAGAAGAAATGAAACAGAAACAATAGAAGGAACTTAAAATAAAAATTTCATTAATCAAATAAACTTCAAAGTTACAAGAGAAATTGAAATTACAACTTAAATTTAAAAATTACACTACTAAAAACAGTAAATGACACAGAAATTAAAACGGTAACAATTTTTTAAAGAATAAAAATTGGACAAAACAACTAACGAAGAGAGCTCATCTATTTATAGCCTATTGGAGAAGCTTCTGGGTTGTCCATGCTGGCAATCCGTGTGCTATCTCAGTCCTCTATCACCCTTAGATCATCCCTTGCTCCCTACGCTTTGATCTCAGCCCTTGGATTGGATTTAGTGATGTGGCCTCTCCAATCATTAGCTCCCACGTTTCCCTGGCAGTTGTCAGATGCTTCTAGAAACCCCAATGTTTGGGTAATTATTAATAGGACAGGGTAATTTTGATGGTACGGTAATTAGGGTTTATCCTGGTAATATTTGGGGAAGAACAAATAAGGCGCGGGTAGTGTGTGTTTTTTTTATTTTTGTTTGACCCGAGTAAGTTTATAATTTTGACCGGGTTTTTCTTTGGTTGGGTCGGGGTAGGTTTTCGGGTTTAGTTAAAATGTTTGGATTGGGTTAGGATTTAAGAGGTGGGCTGGGTAAAGTTATTTTAGGCTTGGGGAATGTAAGGGGTATGGGTTGGGTTTAGATTAATAAAGGTGTGGGCTGTTTATTAGAACCGGGTAGTGTGGTAAAGGGGTTTAAGGGTTTTAATGATTATGATCTTAGGGACCCTTTATGTATTTTCTGGATTCTCCAAGGACTGATTTTGCCAATATTCAAAAGTTGGTCTAAGGGTGATTTTTGACATTTGGTGGATCTTTGAGGACGAATTTTGACTTTTGACTAAACATGTCTCTCCCGGCTACGGCTCTAAATATCCATTCCATATCTCGTGCTCGTTTTGTGTCTTTCTTCAATTTTCAAGATATCCGTCCCTGCATATACAAAAACACAAAAACACAATATCTTTTGGCCTTATGGTCGGGTTTTTGGTCATTTTGGGTCCAGTTTTGGTCAAGAAAAGGTATGTGAATAAGCACATACCAGCAGCCCATGGTATTACTTTTTTATAATCGGCTGGAAAAGGTGCCATGAAGGGAATAGCAGTATATTTCTTTTTATCGAGCATTTCAAGTGGAATTTCCTCACTTGACATTTCATTCAATTGCTCCTCATCATGGTATAATTTAATTCGATGTCCATTAATAATGAAAGTTCCACCCTTCTTGTCATATAGTTCAACATATCCGGATGGAAAACCATGTTTTACCACGAATGGACCAAACCATTTGATTCTGAGTTTAGGAGCTTTGAATTTATACTTTGAATTGAACAAAAGAACTTTGTCTCCAGCCTTGAATTCTTTACGGATTCTTAGCTTTCTATCATGATAAGCTTTTGTTCGAGCTTTGTATAGTTTTGAGTTTTCATATGCTTGGAGTCTCAATTCATCGAGTTCATGCAATTGCAAGAATCGTTTTTCTCCAGCGATTTTTAAATCAGGATTACATTGTCTCAATGCCCAGTAAGCACGATGTTCAATTTCAAACGGTAAATGACAAGTCTTTCCATATATGAGTCTGTACGGGGTTGTACCAATTGGAGTTTTATATGCGGTTCTAAATGCCCATAGAGCATCATCGAGTTTCCTTTATCAAACAGAAGGATTATCCTTAACTGTTTTTTCAAGTATTCTTTTTAAAGCTCTATTGGTGTTTTCGACTTGACCACTGGTCTGAGGATGGTATGCTGTTGAGAAACGATGGTGGACCCCATATCGTTTCATAGCTTTTTCCATTTGATGGTTGCAGAAATGAGTTCCTCTATCGCTTATCAAAGCTTTTGGAATTCCGAATCGAGAGAAAAGTTTTTTTAGAAAATTCACAACTACTCGTGCATCGTTAGTGGGTAGAGCTTCTGCTTCTGCCCATTTGGAAACATAATCTACTGCAACGAGGATGTATTCAAATTTATGAGATTTAGGAAAAGGACCCATGAAGTCAATTCCCCAAATATCAAATATCTCAGAAACTTGGATGTTTTTTTGTGGCATTTCGTCTCTACGAGAAAGATTACCAGATTTTTGGCATGCGTCACAATTCCGCACAAGTGTATGTGATTCTTTTAAAATTGTTGGCCAATAAAATCCCGCATCAAAAACTTTTTTAGCGGTGGTGGATGGTCCATAATGTCCTCCGGTTGGGCCGTGATGACATTCATCAAGAATTTTTCGAGTTTTGGAACCATACACGCATCTTCTTATTATACCATCGGGGCACATTTTGAATAGATACGGTTCATCCCAAAAATAATATTTTAAGTCTGCAAAGAATTTACTACGTTCAGCATGAGATAGACCTTTTTGTAATATTCCTCCAGCTAAATAATTTGCATAATCAGCAAACCATGGAACTTCTTCATTTTCAATTTCCATATGAGTTTCGTCGGGAAAGTAATCATCAATCTCGTTTTCACCGATTTCCTCTAAATTTGGATTTTCTAATCTGGATAAATGATCTGCAGCCACATTTTCTGCACCTTTCTTATTGTGGATTTCTATGTCAAACTCTTGAAGCAATAAAATCCATCGGATAAGACGTGGTTTTGCATCTTGTTTAGCAAACAGATATTTCAGAGTTGAATGATCGGTGAATACAATTGTTTTTGATAAAACAAGATAGGAACGAAACTTGTCGAATGCAAAAACTACAGCTAACAGTTCTTTTTCAGTCACTGTATAGTTTTGTTGGGCACTATTCAAGGTTTTGCTAGCGAATTATATAGGACAAAAATGTTTACCATCTCGCTGTCCTAATACTGCTCCAACAGCATAATCACTTGCATCGCACATGAGTTCAAACGACAACAACCAATTTGGTGAAACCATAATTGGTGCATTTGTTAGCTTGTTTTTTAGTGTTTCGAATGCCTTGATGCACTCTTCATTGAAGTCAAAGACTGAATCTTTTTCAAGCAATTTCGTCATTGGACGAGATATTTTTGAAAAATCTTTAATGAATCGACGGTAAAATCCCGCATGTCCCAAAAAACTTCTAACGCCTTTAACGTTAGTTGGGGGTGGTAACTTAGCAATAGCATCAATTTTTGCTTTGTCAACTTCGATTCCTTTGCTCGAAATCTTGTGACCAAGGACAATTCCTTCTGTCACCATAAAATGACATTTTTCCCAATTAAGTACGAGATGAGAAGTTTTGCATCTTTCAAGCATTTTATCAAGATTGGAAAGGCACGACTCAAATGAGTCTCCAAATACTGAAAAATCATCCATGAATACTTCCATGGAGGTTTCAAGCATATCTTGAAAAATAGCAATCATGCATCTTTGAAATGTTGCTGGTGCGTTACAAAGACCAAAAGGCATACGCCTATAAGCATATGTGCCGAACGGACACGTGAATGTGGTTTTTTCTTGATCAGCTGGATCAATAGGAATTTGAAAGTAACCGGAAAATCCATCGAGAAAACAAAAGTATTTGTTCCCCGCAAGTCTTTCCAACATTTGATCCATGAACGGTAATGGAAAATGATCTTTTCTGGTGGCATCATTTAATTTTCTATAATCAATGCATACCCGCCAACCAGTGATAGTTCTTGTAGGAACAAGTTCATTGCGTTCATTAGTTACGACAGTTGTTCCTCCTTTCTTAGGAACACAGTGAACCGGACTCACCCATGAGCTATCCTCAATAGGATAAATAATTCCAGCGTCAAGAAGTTTGATTATTTCTTTCTTAACAACTTCCTTCATATTTGGATTGAGTCTTCGTTTTCTTTGAACAACTGGTTTAGAATCAGTTTCAAGATTTATTTTATGTTTGCAAAAGTTTGGACTTATTCCAGGAATATCAGAAGTTTTCCAAGCAAAAGCTTCTTTATGCTTTTTGAGTATAGAAACTAGTCGTTCCTTTTCATCTGGTTTAAGTTCTGAAGATATGACAACTGGAAGAAGAGAATTTCCTTCCAAAAATGCATATTCCAAATGATCAGGGAGAGGTTTCAAGACTAGATCTACTGGCGGTTCCTCAATTGAGGTTGTGATTCTCATATCATCATTGAATTCCAACTCTTCAAAGTTAGTATTTTCTTCCTCCGAAATTTCTTCGGTGTCAATCTGCATAAATTCAGCGAATTCTCTGTCGAGATCTTCATCACTGATTTGTCCAGATGTGTTATGAATCTTAATTCTTTCATCAAGCAACTCATCGAACGTTTCTTCTGTTATATCATCGATAACATCAACTCTATAACAAGTGTCATCATTCGCATGAGAATACTTCATCGCTTGATTAATCGAAAAATAAATTCTTTCATCCCCAACTCCAAGGTTGAGTTCTTTGTTTTTTACTCGAATGATAGCATCTGCAGTATTTAGGAAAGGTCTTCCTACAATTAATGGAACTTTGCTATCTTCCTCCATCTCAAGGATCACAAAATCAACAGGAAAAACAAATTTCCCAACTTGAACAAGCATATTTTCAGCTACTCCAACAGGATACTGGATAGTATGGTTGGCTAATCGTATACTCATTCTTGTTGGTTTCAATGTTTTGATTGAAAGTTTCGCATACAACGAGTATGGCATAAGATTTATACTTGCACCAAGGTCGGCTAAAGCATCACAAGTTATTGAATCTCCCAAGGTACATGGAATAAGAAAACTTCCTGGATCACTGAGGGGCTGCTTGGTTAAGGACCTAAGATGGTAGGTAAAGGTAAAGGAAATCAAAATGGTGCTTGTTTTATACTCTATAATGCAATCAATGCTCTAAATTGGCCTATACTCCATTACCCAATATTTTGGGGGTATTGAGAATTTATCAACCATATGGCCACATGGCCTTTTTTTGTCTCATCTTTGCCCACTCAAAACTATAATCAACAGCCACTATGCTTTCTTTTTTTTCTGTTTTTTTTTTTTTAACTTTTCAAAAATATTACCCATTATTATTCTTTTGCATTCCTTTGCATTCCTTTAGTCTTTCCCTTTCCTATTCCTTAATATCAACCAAGCAGCCCCTGAGTTTCTTTGGTAATTTATTCTCAATTATTGCAGAGCAATCTTCATTTAAGAAAGTAGCGGAAATGTTTTCCATTTTGCTTTTATTATTAACAAGTTCTTTCAAAAACTTCCCGTAATTGGGCATTCCAGCTAGAACATCAACAAGAGGAATGTTGATTCTAACTTCTTTTAGTAAATCAACGAACTTTCCATATTGTTCTTCCATCTTTTCCTTCCTCAAACGTTGAGGGTATGGAATTCTTGGTTTATATGGTTTGAGTGTTGGAGTGGATTTAACAACTGGTGTAGAATTTGGTTCATTTTCTTTAGATTCTTCTTCTACTTCATCCTCACTATCATTTTGGACAACAGGAGTTGTTTGGGTTGGGTTGGGTGGTGGATCATAAGATAGACCACTATGAGTATATACAGCATTCACCTGCTCATTTCTTGTTTGAGGTGGACGATAACTTCCAGATGATGATGGTTTCGGATTGGTTTGCGTATTGCTTGGCAAGGTACCGGATGGTCTTGCAGCGAGTTGATCAAAAAGAAGACCAAATTTGGTCTCAAGATCTTGGATAGAAGCTTGATGATTCTTTTGACCTTGCTCAACCTTGCTTTTGAGCATAAAGAATTGATTTTTCATGAATTCGTTCGTTTGTTTTTGAGCATGCACAAATTCACGCATGGTTTTTTCGAATTCGGATTCTTCATTTTTTGTTTCACGAGAACGATTTTCATCATGAAAAGATGTCTGACGGTTTTCATCACGAGTTTGGGAACGATTATCATCCCTTGGTGGACGATCTTGCCAATCTCGAGAATTCCTACCGTAGTAGTTTCCACGATATCCTCCTCCTCGATATCCTCCAGAAACATAATTAGCTTCTGCTTCGGGACCTCCCATGGGTTTATCATCACACTCGGATGAGGAGTGATTTCCACCACAATGAGTACATCCCTCACGTATTTCTTTGATTTCTTTTTGGATACTTTCGAATTTGGAATCAATTTTAGAGGTAAACTCTTTCATCATATCCAAGATTTTGGAATTTTCATTTGTCGCTTCGGCAAATGCAACCGATTTTCGTTGAGGTTTAATTTTTGCATCTTTAGACCAATCAAGCTTAAGAGGTACGCGGTCTTCTAGTAAATTGTAAGCTTCATTAGGAGTCTTATAAAGGAAAATTCCTCCGGCATCAAGTATGCCTTGAGTTGCGTCATCAAGACCATGGTAAAAGATTTGGATAATATTACCACGAGACAATCCATGCCCATGACAACTACGGAGCATGTTTTTCATTCGAAGCCAAGCTTCAACAAGATTTTCTCCTTCTTTTTGAGTAAAACTACGAATTTCACCCAAGAGACGATCAAACATGGCTGGTGGAAAGAAACGTCCAACAAACGCTCTTCTCATTTGGTCCCAAGTTGTGATCACTCCGGGGCTTAATTCATTCTACCAAATTTTTGCTTCTCCGGTGAGAGATGATGGAAAAAATTTAAGTCGGATTGAATTTGGATCGGTAGTTCCATAACGAAACATGTCACAAATTTCAAGGAAATCGGCGATATGTTTATGTGGATCAGATTTA
This sequence comes from Artemisia tridentata subsp. tridentata, assembly GCA_021014915.2. Taxonomy (NCBI): domain Eukaryota; kingdom Viridiplantae; phylum Streptophyta; class Magnoliopsida; order Asterales; family Asteraceae; genus Artemisia; species Artemisia tridentata. The sequence goes on from CP139509.1 coordinate 85,968,345, forward strand.
ACTCTACCATCAAATTGGTTGTCTTTAATCATCGAGAGATGATGACCTTTGATAGTAAAATTTTCTCCTAGATTCACGGGAATAATTGCGGCTTCGGGTGTAGGAGCTACAACCCTATTAGTATCCCACATGGGTTGATCGTCAGCCATTGGAAATGGTAATTCTTGAAAAAGATTAACGATTGGATGAACTTCGAAAAGGTTTTCAAATGGTAGATTAACTGTTTTTGGAATTCTTTGATCGGGTGGAATGAATGGATTTTTCTTTTTGCGAAATAAACGTTCGGGATTAGACAATGGTGAACTTAATTCTTCGTTAGAAGAACGAGTGGTCATACACGAGAAAAACGAGCCTATCGAAAAGGATTTAAAAACTATTTTTTTTTATTTTTTTTTTAAAAAAGGGCCAAGCCGGCGGTTTGAAAGTGAAACCGGCGGTTTGGTCGAGTTGCGAAAAAGAAATTTGGACAGAAAGCTCAAACCGGCCGGTTTGGATTTATACCGGCGGTTTGGGACTTAAGATTTTTTTTTTTTTTTTTTTTTTTTTTTTTTTATTATTATTTTTTTTTTACGAGCGATACCGGCGGTTTGGGCAAACAGAAGGGTTCAAACCGCCCGGTTTGTGTTTATACCGGCGGTTTGGGAGTGAAAGTATTTTTTTTAAGAACCTAAAGAATACGCTAAAGAGTATCAATACTAGTAGAATTAGAGCTAATGAATTATAAGCAAAAACTCACACAAACGAGATCAAATTCCCGGCAACGGCGCCAAAAACTTGATGTGTTTCAAGGGATATACCCGTTAGGAGTACAAGTTTTAAAATTTTTAACACGATTTACCAATGATTCAAACGAAACACATACGAGCAAGTATACTCGTCCGTGTGTAGTAAGAGATAATTGAGGTAAGCCGAGGTCGTTCACTAGGATTTGTTTTGTTTGTATGATGTGATATTTTTGTGAATAAAGAGCAATCCAACTTATCGATTCTAATTAGCAAGCAAATGAAAATGATTTAAATTCAATAATTAAAAGACTACACTTGCCTAGACTAGTTTGCACAATTCCTTTGACATGATTATGACATTGGTTCCATTTGATTATGATCAACAAATTATATGGTGTTCTAATTCGATTAGTGGTGTACTAATTATATTGTTTCCCACACTTTCAATCCTCGTCAAGATTTAGAGATTATAAAAAACAATATTTCAAAATTGATCAATCCAAGATTAACACAACTCAATTACCCGATTCGCTTTCGTTTCACAAATAATTAACAACCACACTATTTAGTTTTCCAAGTTAAATTAAGTTTCTTATGAAATGGTCAATACATAAGGTAAAACCCTCATAGACAAAGGTTTACAACTAATTTACTAACAATGTCTTTTTCAACCCAATACATTATTAGAAATTACTCAAACTTAACAACTCTTTGGTGGAGAAAACTCAATATAGCACAATTCGTTCTTAGTGTTAACTTTTCTTTTGTGTTAGAACCAATAAGTCATAATCAATCAAATAAATCATAAATCAAACATCATCTAGGCAAGTGCATAAGGCACTTAGCCACTCATGGTAAACAAACTAATAACCATAAGAAATTTATCACTAGTAAACATGATTGAATATTCTTACAAAATGTTGTAATGATGATTACAAGTAATGAAGAACACTTGTGAAATGATCAACAATGATCCTTGCGTAATTGAAGTTATGATTGGTACGAGTTTAGCTTCCTTTTTCTGCGTTTTTCTTCCTCTTGTCGCCCCAAATGTAAGAGAAAATGGTGACAGATTTTTGTTGTAGTTGATTGTGTATTGTCTTCTTTTTTTTTCTATGTATATAGGGAGATTACCCTTGGCCAACAAGCATACATCTTGGGCTCCAAGTGTCATAATGTTGGAGTTGAGTTAATAGATGAGTAATGACACTTAACTCTTTCTTTTAATGCAACTTAGAAGTCTTTAATATTGCTGGACCTTAGGTTTGAGATAGAAACCTAGGGTTTAGAATATGATCTCTAACATTTATCTTTTCATGAACTTTTCTTCAACTTGAAAACCATTGTAATCTTGATTCTCCATCTTTATCAATCCTCCCAAAGCTTTTATTGTGAGACGATTCCTACATTTGTGCATAAGCTCTTGATTTGACAACTTTTCCACATCTTTTAAGCTTTTCCTTGAACTTGATCGTACCTGAACTAAAATACATCTTTTGCACTTTTTAAGCATAATACGTTCATAAATTCAACCAAATACAATGCATAAATATAGAAATAACGCGACTAAAACATGTTAGATTTGAGCGTTATCAAATCCCGCAGTGTTACTCAAGATTTTCAAAATATATTGTATTTTTAAAAACTTGAAACGATCAATGGATTTTTGAAAACTTTAAAGAAGGGCAATCTATGCAAAGACCACCACTATTTGAACCAAATTGTTTCATATATTGGAAAAATCGCTTTGAGACGTATGTAATGATATTTCAGGTGGTCGGGATGTAGGTACTTCTCTTACTCGTCACAGTGATGAGCAAAAGAGGTTGATTGCCAAAAATAATGAAGCCAAAATGATGCTTTACAATGCCTTACCTAAGAAAGAATATGAAAGAGTTTTTATGTGTAAAACGGCTAAGGATATTTGGCAATCATTAATTATCACTCATCAAGGGAACTCACAAGTCAAAGATAACAAAATTGATCTTCTTGTTCAACAATATGAACAATTTGTTATCTCTGAAGATGAGACCATTGATAGTGCGTTTGCTAGGTTTAATACTATTATTACATCTCTGAAAGCACTTGATGAATCTTTTTCTAGTATGCCATGGCAGTAAGAGATTTCAAGAAATTCTTCAGGAGACGAGGAAAGTTCGTTAGACCACCTCGTGAAGAAAAGAAATCCTTCCGAAAAGACCGTGATGATAGGAAAGGAAAGGTAGACAGGAAGTGTTATAGGTGTGGTGATTCTAGTCACTTAATAGGAGAATGTCCAAAGCCTCCAAAGAACAAGTCTCAAAGAGCCTTTGTCAGTGGAGCTTGGAGTGATAGTGAAGGAGATGACGACGAGCCTAAGAACGACGAAGTTGCTCTCATGACTCATGACACAGAAGAGGTACATTCTGACTCGTCATACTCTTCTATAGATGATGAAACCTTAGAAGTAGAATATAACAAACTGTGTGATATCACTTTAAAAATCATAAACAAAAATAAGTTCTTAAAAACCAAAACAACACTTTTAGAAAACGAAGTTTATTGGCTTAAAGAAAAGGAGATACGAATGGAAAAAGGTAAAAATAGTAAAGAAACCTGTGTCTCGTGTCAAGAACTTAAACTAGAATTAGAAACTCTTAAAACCACACAGGAAGATCTCATTAAGCAAAATTCTAAATTTAAAAAGTTCGACAAAAACATAAGTTGTATAGATGAGATAATGAAGATGCAAAAATTACCTCATGATAAAACCGGATTCGATTTTATGAAACTAGGAAGCTTAAGTGAGTTTAAGAAACAAACAGTGAAAGAAAAAAAAATGTTCCAACTAAGTCAGACACCCACGGATCCGACGGATCCAAAATTTTGGATCCGCCATTTGTACCCAAGGGATCCGCAGGTACTATTGATGAACAGAAGGTTCTTAAAATGAATTGTACTGAATTTGTTAAGGTCACTAGAAAACCTAGCACTAGTACAACTGCTAACAAACAAAAACCATCAGTCTCTATAGGAAAAGGCCAAGTTAGAAATGAGTATAGAGTTAAAACGGTTCAACAGACACCTAAAACCAGTTTTCCCAAACACCCCTTTCCAAAGAGTAACTTCAACTCACAACATCATTACCAAAATAATTGGAACCAAAACATGTCTAGAAACTTTCACGGTCCTAATTATATGCCATGGAACACTTGTCCACCATTTCCTTACATGAACCATGATAATGTTATGTTTAACCCAAACGGACCCATGAGATATTGGGGACCAAACGCTTGAGTTTTTCTTGAACTTAGGTGTGCTTGAAAGTTGAGTTAGAACCAGATGAGTGGATTAAAGATAGTGGGTGTTCAAGACATATGACGGGAAACAAAAGCCTTTTCTCAACCTACCAAGTGTACGACGGAGGTAATGTCACATTCGGTAGCAAGCTTAAAAGTAAAATCATTGGAAAAGGTACAATCTCTCATGACTCTCTCACTATTGATGATGTTGCTTATGTAGATAACTTAGGTTTTAACTTGCTTAGTATTAGTCAACTATGCCGTAAAAAGTATAACGTCATTTTCAGTGAAAATGGAAGTAAAATACTTAGAGACGGTATAACCGTAGGAAAAGGTGTTTTAAAGAATAACGTATATGTTATGAAATTAGATAAAATACCTAAAGACAAACTTTGTCTCACTTCTTTGGACGATAACTCAACTCTATGGCATCGACGCTTAGGTCACGCCAATATGAGGTTAATTCAATCCTTATCATCTAAGGAACTCGTTAGGAACCTGCCCAAGTTGAAATATGACCAACACTTTTGTGATGCTTGCAAAATAGGAAAACAAGTTCATAATAGCCATAAGGCTAAAAACATGGTGTCTACATCTAAGTGTCTAGAATTATTACATATGGATTTGTTTGGTCCATCCGCTATACAAAGTTACGAGGGAAACTTCTATACTTTGGTAATAGTAGATGATTACTCTAAGTATACATGGACTAAGTTTTTGAAAACTAAAAATGAGGCGTTTGATAAATTTGAAATCTTAAGTAAGAAAATTCAAAATCAAATAGGAAGTAACATAGTGTCAATAAGAACAGACCATGGTCGTGAATTTGAAAACGAAATCCAATTCGGAGCTTTTTGTGATGCTAATGGTATAACACATAATTTCTCAGCTCCTCGAACTCCTCAATCTAATGGTGTAGTGGAACGCAAAAATAGGACAATTCAAGAAATGAGTAGAACCATGTTAAATAAACAAAACATACCTCAAAAGTTTTGGTGTCACGCTGTAGATACATCCACATATATCCTAAATCGAGTTCTAATTAGACCATTCTTGAAAAAGATTCCATATGAGTTATACAGAGGCAAAAATCCTACCTTAGGATATTTTAGAGTGTTTGGAAGCAAGTGCTTCATTTTAAACACAAAGGATTATCTCACCAAATTCGACCCAAAGTCGTATGAAGGTGTATTTCTAGGATATTCACAAACTAGTAAAGCATATATAGTTTTGAACAAAGAAACCTCAAGAGTCGAGGAATCATTGAACGTAACATTCGATGAAAGTCCACCTCCCTCTAAGACATCACCTTTGGTAGATGATGACTTAGTTGAAAGACAAATAGTTGAAAACCAAGAAAACATTGAAAGTGACAAAGAAGATGAACCGGTAAAAAGAGAAATAGTTAATATCAAAGAAACCAAAAGTCATCCATTAGAAAACGTCATAGGAAAAATCAATGAAAGAACTTTAAGGTCTAAAGCTCAAAACGAAAGTAATTTCTTTTGTTTTGTTTCAACAATTGAACTTAAAAATGTTAATGAAGCCATAAAAGATGAATCTTTGGTCATTGCGATGCAAGAGGAATTAAATCAATTTGTTAGGAATGATGTTTGGACATTAGTCCCTCAACCTAAAAATCAAACCATAATAGGTACAAAATGGGTTTTTAGAAACAAAATGGATGAAAATGGCGTAGTATCTAGAAACAAAGCTAGGCTAGTAGCACAAGGCTACAATCAACAATAAGGTATAGATTACGATGAAACATTTGCACCCATCGCTAGACTTGAGTCAATTAGGATACTACTTGCATATGCATGTGCACATGACTTTAAACTATTTCAAATGGATGTCAAAAGTGCATTTCTTAATGGTTTTATAAATGAGGAAGTGTATGTAGCTCAACCTCCCGGCTTTGCCGATTTTGAAAAACCAAATCATGTCTACAAACTTAAGAAAGCTTTATACGGACTTAAGCAAGCACCAAAAGCTTGGTATGATCGACTTAAGACTTTCCTAGTTGACCATAAGTATACCATGGGCCTGGTAGACAATACTCTTTTCACCAAGAAAAAGGGATCACATATTATCATAGTCCAGATATATGTGGATGACATTATATTCGGTTCAACTTGTCAGGAGTTATGCGATGAATTCTCAAAAATCATGCATGATGAGTTTGAAATGAGTATGATGGGGGAACTAAACTTTTTCTTAGGTCTCCAAATTAAACAATTAGAAGATGGGATATTCTTCAACCAATCTAAGTATATCAAGGATATGCTTAAGAAATTTGGTCTTGAAGATTCCAAACCCATGAAAACACCAATGTCTTCCGAAACCAAACTCACCAAGGATGACGAAAGTGAATCTGTAGATAACACTAAATATAGAGGGATGATTGGTAGTTTACTTTACCTAACGGCTAGTAGACCGGACATTATGTTTAGTGTTTGTCTATGTGCACGCTTTCAAGAAGATCCCAAAATATCCCATCTAGAAGCCGTTAAACGGATCTTTAGGTACATAAAAGGCACTACACATTTAGGATTATGGTATCCCAAAGGGACGGGAATGCAAACCATAGTGTATGCTGTCACACCCCCAGAAATCGAGTCCAGTGGAAGCATACACGTCGCTGGGGTGCTACTTAATTGGTATCACAACACAAGTACAAAGAACGGTTTTTACCTTCTTCATTTGGAATAAAATTGTTTAACAAAAGCGTTAAATTTACATTGTTAAAAGTAGTGCGGAAATAGGCCCTTAAATGAGTTAAACGGTCCCAAATGTTTATCAGAGTCTTCTATGACCATGCCATGCCCTTCCAAAAGCCTCCTGTAACGTGCTGTTGCTTATACCTGAAAATACATGCTAAAGCGTCAACACGAGGTTGGTGAGTTCATAGAGTTTAGTGTAAAATGTAAAGCATTTGAATGAAGGTTTCCCAGCAAAGGCATTGTAAATCCACTCAGTCCCAAGTCCCGCCCATACAAGACTTGCAACCTGTGTGTTTACAACCCACTGCCAAATGAGATTTGGTTTATGTAAACAAAAGTAATATATGGACCAAGATTCAAAGATAAGTGTGACAATGTCGCTATATAAAGATAAGCGTGATAATGTAGCCATGACAATGTCGCCATCAGTCAATTCTGACAATGTCGCTATATAAACAATTCTGACAATGTCGCCTATGACAATGTTGCCATACAAATAGATCTGACAATGTCGCCATATAATCAATTCTGACAATGTCGCCATACAAACAATTAATAATGTTTAAAAGCCAAGTCACATTACAAGTAAAACAAGCATGGTGTTTAATTGTAAAACGAACAGTGAGTTTAAATGTAAAACGAGCATAAAGATTTAAATATAATTGAGCATGTATTCTCCCCCAAAACATAATCCAAAACGTATAAAGGTAGGGGCTATGGAACTCACCGATAGCAAAATGAACGATCAAAGTGAAGAATAAACCGCAAGAATCATACGAGCAACCTAGATATACACGCGGAAAGTAATCGATACGTATGAGTTTCAAAAGATAGAGCGTTTTAGTTTTCGTGGAATATTTGTATCAATGTTTGTAAAAAGTTTAAAATCTCACTCGTGTGGTGGTATAGAGTCATAGACTCAGACAAACGCACGCCAAGCATAAATCATATAGCTCAAGTATGAAAGGCAAATAAATTCCTAAGAATCAAATAGCATATAAGATTATATATGTATTTGACATTGCACATGGGGTTTGTAACTTGAAAATTTGCTAAAACAAGTCCTATGTATAAATTAGAAATCTGAAATTCTGAAACAGTCCCAAAGATTGGGAAGTCTGTACAACTTAGTGAGTTCTGGGCATGAGGTGATTAGATAGGGTGATAGAGCTATGTCTTGTGGTCGTTTCGACAGGTGTTGCACCTCATAACTCATCCCGATGAGTAAATGAGAGCCAAAATGGTGAAATGTGTCAAAATCTGCACACCAGATTTCAATCATAAAAAGCCTATGGTTCTGGTCTTTTCTGGAGTGCGGCCCAGTTTTATTAAATGTAGGTAAGACATAAACTTAAATGTAGCCGCAAACGGCGCATCATCCGGAGTTGTAGAACTCTAGATATGGCCGAAAAGGCGGAACTGCAGTGTGCTGTTCCAAACAGCCCATAATGCAGCAAATTACCAAGTAAAGGCACCTCTATTTATGAAGAAATTAAGCAGGTAAACACACCATGTTGGTGCTGAAATAGGCGGGTGTAAACGCCCATGTTGGGCGGAAAATATGCAGAACCAAACACCCCATTGGGGGGCTGCGTTTCAGCAAGTAAACACTCCCTTTTTGGGGCTGTTTTTGCAGCAAACAAACACCATTCTTTGGGCTGTTATACGCTGTAACAACAGGTAATAAGCACTCTCTCGGGTTGCTATGGTGCGCCAAAAACAAACACACTCCTAGGTGGGGCTATGGTGGTCTAGGACTAGCAAAACAAACACCACTTTTGTGTTTCTAGTTGAGACATAGCAAATCTGAACCAAAATATACCGCAAATCAATTAAGCCAACCCAAAATCGCCCGATTTTGTGGGCTGTGACACGCAAACAAACAGCCTCTTTGGGTGGCTGAGAACCGTGAATAAGCAAACACCCTCTGTGGGTCGAAACAAACCAAACGACACGCATTCTTATGGGTCGCTGTGGTGTGGGTCAAAATAAACAAAGCTAAACGCATCCTTATGGGTGAGCTGCAACAGCAGTTAACAAACAAACACCCTTAAGGCTGTCTCGTTTTATCGAGATCAAAACAACCCAAGATAAGCTATTTTGAGCTTATTACTAACTCAATAAACGGTGGCGTTTGTTTTCCTCTAAAAAGTCTGAATACCTCTGAGATCTGATTCAGTCACAGGTATTCAGACATCAGACTGTTTGTTATTTTTTCAGATTCAGAGATTTTCACCTCTGAAAAACATCTGGTTCGGTCAGATAATTACCATCGTCTGAAAAACTCTGAAGAACCCATCTTCGCCAGCCACCAGCCACAACCACCCATCTTCGCCAACCGCCACCCACCACCCATCTTGTGTCGTCAACCGCCACCCACCACCCACCACCCATCTTCGCCAGCGAGGGAGATGAGGAGATGAACACCAAATCAACCACGAAACAACACCCACGACCACTAGACCTTCTTGTTTCTTGAATCAAAGGGGAAAGATTTTTGATGAATAAGGGTGTTCGGTTTGGATCGAAGCAGAGAGAAGAGAGAAGAGAGAGGGGAAAATGAGATTATCAGATCTTATCTACTCGTAGTATAATAAAGTGAGAGGAGAGAGGGTGGTGGGTGAGAAAATAAAGTTTATTCTCTATAAAGCAAGATTTTCAAAGATAAAAAAAATGTATGTAAATTGTACCATGCTACGTGTGACAATTTAAGTGAAGAGATATGTAGCAAACATACTATAAGTCATGAAAAGCAGTAATCTTTCTCTATATAAATACAAAATTTTGATTTGAAATGGTAAAACGGTAAACTAAAGATATTCAGACATTTTATAAAAACAAACAGTCTAAAATAATTCAGATTCAGACATTTGGACCACTAATTCAGATTCAGACATTGTATTCAGATTCAGACATAAAATGTCTGAATAAACAAACACCACCTAAGTCAATAAACTATAATTTATCAAATACACCATCCCAAATTTGACACAAGCAAATCAAAACCAAACCGTTGCCTAGTAGTCTCGACCCAAGACCAATATTCAATTAAACCTGTAACTTAGAATCAAACCCGTGAGCAAGAGTCACGACTCGAAACCCTACACAGGTTTTATACCCGATTTAAAAACAAACATACACCACTTTTAATTGGTTTTAACCACACGAATCTTGTCAAATCGTTTTTATTGTTGTTTTTAATTCCACGAAGATATTAATAATTCTTTTATAATCGATTTAAATTAAAAAGAGTAATAAAAACGAGTTTTATAGTTTGGACATACCAAACAACGAGATAAAGGAGTGGTGAGAGATGGTGGCGGCTGTGGTTAACCCGAATCAAACAATCCAAAGCCAACAAACGCACCCCCTTGCGGTTTCTTGTCAACCCGAGACCAGAACAAACACACACGCCCTTGTCTCCTCTTTGTGGTGGCGGCGTGGAGTGGCTGCAAGGGGGTCAATGGTGTGACAGTGAGGCGGTGGTGGGTGGCGGTGAGGCGGTGTGTAATGAGAAAGAAGAGGCGGTGGTGGGTGGCGGTGAGGCGGTGTGTAATGGTGTGACACCCGACACCCGACCCGATAAGGATTCGGGTTATCGGGTTCGGGTGGTAGTCGGGTCGGGTTATGTCGGGTTGGGTGATTCGGGTTATCAGGTTGCATGCTATTAAAGGGAATGTTTGCCCTTTTCTTTATTGTTTCTGCGCTTTTCTGCTCTTCTATTTGATAAAATTCAGTCATGTAGTTGTGTGCTTTGTGTTTTCGAGGAATTAGTGAATGCTTAGTTTTTCTTTTAAGGAGCTTAAACATCCCAACACTCTTTATCAAAATTGACATTGCAAACAAAATTGGCATCATAAATAAATAAGTCCAAACATAAGCCTGGAACCTGCTCATCATAATGGCCTTCATGATCAATATTCACCACAAGAAGAATCGCATCTGGAAAAAGTTGGCACATTCACCATGCAAGCATGTATGTTAACGAAATTCAACTTTTCAACTTTGGTTGGAGGCATCAATTAATGAACCAAATGAAAAGTATATGAAGCATATGAGTTAAAGAAACAGACTAAGATTCTATACAAGACAGCAAACTTCTATATAATTTAAGGAGATATGATACAAGTATATAAGGAGGTATGGTAAAATCATTGATATGTGATACAGCCTTGATCATAGTATTTTATCCCTCTTATTGATGATAGTTTTAATGCCAAATACATAGAAAAATGCCAAGTAAATCACAGTCGGGTCTTATCGGGTTGACCCGATAACCCGATAATATTTTTTATTTAACCCGAACCCGACCCGATAACACTATCGGGTTATCGGGTTCGGGTCAAATCAACCCGACTATATTTTTTGACCCGATTAGACCTGACCCGATCGGGTTCGGGTTCGGGTCGGGTTGACCCGACCCTACAGACACCCCTAATCCCGTGTCCCGTAGTTAAAATATAAACGAGGTACCCCGGTTTGGCAAGAATGCGAGAATATATTTCTGAAAATGTTTTTAACAAAGTAATATAAAAACAAAGTTATTGGACTTAAGCCATTATTAATAAAATGTCAGTACACGTTGTGTGTCGTTTTTTTCAGGAAAATCAATATAACTTCTCATTAAATTGACAGAGGTGAATGAAAACGTTCAGAGAGTAATAATTCAAAACAGAGTGAATTATTTATCTTGGAAAATTACCTGTTACAGTATTTGCTTTTACGTTACGTAAAAGTCAAATAGTCAAAAGTCAAAGCCAAAGGGCAAAATAGTCATTTTGCCTTATGAAAATTTACGGGTAGCTACATATGCCGACTCAGACCATGCTGGTGATTATGTTGTTAGGAAAAGTATAAGCGGTATTTGTACTTTTTTAGGACATTGTCTCACCTCATGGTTTCTAAGAAACAAATAGCCCTCGCCATATCAACAACTGAAGCCGAGTACATGTCAGCAGGAAAAGCTTGCCAACAAGCACTGTGGATGAAACAAGCTCTCGTCGACTATGGAATTATACTCAACGACATTCCCATTCTTTGTGACAACAAAGGAGCTATCAATCTTAGCAAAAATCCAGTCCAACATGCTAGAACCAAACACATAGAAATACGTCACCACTTCCTACGTGACAATGTTCAGAAGGGAAACATCTCAATTGAGAAAGTTTCCTCAGAGGACAACATTGTCGATATCCTCACAAAACCTCTCAAGAGAGAACCTTTCAACTATCTTAGACTTGGTTTATGATTAATGGAACCTAGTGAGTAGATTAAACATTAACTCGAACCTTAGATTAACCAAACACGGCAATAACCAAACCTGTGTTCTGATCCTGCGGATCCAAACGACAACAAGGGCGGATCCCTTGTTTTGGATCCGCCGGATCCGTCACTTGGTGAGCCAGTTTTATATATTAAATAAACTTCTGTACTATTCATCACACTTCCCAAAAAATATCACCTACTGGAATTCGACTCATAATTCACCAAACTCACAATTTAGGCTATCTTCTTCAACCAAATTGAGCTCTAAACATCACTGTAAGTATCCTTATCATGTTTGCATTCCTGATCTGCGTCTAGGATTTCTATTTCATGCACAAAATCAAAACTTGGGGTTTATGCATAATTCTTGTAAAATCATGAAACATATTTACTAAATTGCATAACAAATCATTTTTTTCATAGTTAGGAATTGCATCTTGTAGTACATTATCATTATTTATCAAAAACCCCATGAGAAATTTTTGCTAAAATCTTCTCACGACTAGGAAAAACGGTTTTTGAACATTGTTCATACAAATACAAAAACGTTATGTTTTAAACATCACTTGCATAATGTCTCTTGAATGCTAAAGGGAATACATAACTAATATGTATTTTCGGGTACATTCAAATGAAGCTACATTGAAGTAGGAGCGTTTGGGTTATCTCTCGTTTTATCATAAAACTTGCATAAACAAATTTTCGTGCATTAAAAAGAGTCGAGATAACCGTACCTCCACATTGTCCCCATGTAGGCACACACTAGACATTTATACGTATTTTCGATAATTTCAACTAAACTATATATTTTTCTCGAGTTCTATGCTAGTGTAGGTCTCAGTTCAAACGACAATGGTTTCATGAACATTCACTTTAGAGTCAATGGAAACCAATTCAACATTCCCTTAGATCAATTTGGTGATGTCTTAGGAGTTCCAAATCAAGGAGCATGTGTCTACTCGGATAAATGGTCATTGACAATCTTAGAATCCAACCTTGATCGAACGGCACCATATGCCACACCTTTAACCGCAAAAGAAACCATTCGGGAGCATCTCTTCTTACCTAGGAACAACCCAACTAGGTTGCATCGAGGTCGTCAAGTAAATAGAGATCCTTTTGCCATGGAACTCAATGAACTTAGGCCCGAATTTAGAAAGCTAGAAGAAGTGTTAAGGGCAAATGTCATAAGCACCGTTGGGAATAGAGATCATATCAACGCATGTCTTTTTTATATGATGTATTGTGTGTCAACCCATCAACCTTTCAACCTTGCATACTATATCGCCAAGCGAATGGCCGATATTCTGGTACAAGGTACCACCGCAATGCCCTACGGGATGCTCTTGACTCGTCTCTATAGAGCCTTTGAACCCATTCCTAGAAATCCTTTAGGTTTTGTTCCTGACTACAACGAGATAGAACACACTTTCGTTCCTCTAAGTGATCACAGGGTAGCGGTAGCAAAAGGTAAACGTCCTCATCCTCCTACATCATCATCATCATCATCAATGAGTGAGGATGACGGCTTGCCAAATTCTAGGATCTCTCCACCAGAGTACTTGAGTCATCTTCCACCGATCCTGAATGAATCAGCGGAATTTCGGCAAACCAAAGGAATGGTGAAGAATTTGGGGCGTTGGATCATGAAACTTCACAAGGGTTACAAGAAATTGAGCAAGAAGTTAAGTTGAAAGGAGTGTTTGGTTTTAGACTTTATTAGACAATGATGTGTTGAACATGTATGTTTCTTATGACATTATGTTAGTACTTGACATGTGTGTAAACTAACTTGACATTGCAGGCCGATAACACATGTTGTTATCAATTTTCCGAGATTAAGCCACCGTTTGGCTTAACTCCTCTTATGGTAAGCTATGATGATCGGATTAATTTATGTGTATACGTGTGTTAGAATCTATATATTTAGTATATTTGTATCACATATTAGCTATTACATATGTTTTAGGAGATTTTTCGGGTTTTGACCGAGAAACGAAAAATTTGACATTCATTCTGTTCAGAATTCGCACTTTCATATGGCGGATTTGGCGGATCCCAAATTTTGGATCCGCCTAGTGTATCCTTTGGCTCCGCCATTCCTGAACCTGCGGATTCCACGGCTCCCAAATTTTGGATCCGTCTTTGTTGTCGATTGGATCCCGACTAATCCCGATACTTAGATTTTGGATTATAGTTTTTAGAATATTCTTTACTGATCATTAGACTCTTTAGAATGTTTTAGGAAACTCTTAGAACCTTAAGAAATCAATTTCCCACCAAAATTTGAATTTTCAAATTTTCCATGTGAGTTACCTTTCTAATACAAGCAAGGAACCCTTTTATGGGATCCGTCAAATCCGTGGGAACATCATATCAACAGATTTTCCACTCACTCTTTGCATTAACTGCAAATCTTCTACAATTCACTCAACTTGAGCTCTATGGTTTGACTTAAATGATGTGACTAGCACAAATTTTTGTTCCAAATCATTAGGAACCAACATTCTCCATTGGATTTACATCAAATCCAAACACAACTTTCAAAAATCTTACTGTCTATAAATTAGGATGATCAGGATGATCAAAACTCACTCACTCACCATCTTCTTTACATATCTCCTGTACCTTTTTAGCTACATTTCTTAACCATGACAAAATCAATCAATTCCTCTACTAGCCGACCCGCAAGAAGGACAGCTCGTATGAGTGTCCGTCCTTGTTGCTTCGTGAACCTAACCAACTCATCATCAGACGAGTCTTCTCCTCTAAACATCTCTTCACCAATCACAAATGAGAATTTTCTCAATCTTGCTACTCCAACACCACCTCACATCATTATTTCCACTCCACCACCAACAATCACACCTGTTGCTACAACTCCACCTCCTGCTCCAACTCAACCTAGCAAATCACCTTCACCACCAAAGTCACCACAACTTCAGCCTCTAGAATTATTTAGAACTCCACCCACATCACCTCATCCATACCTTGAAGATTTGGAGGACCTTCCACCAAGGTCAACAAATCCTCCTCCTATGACCTTTGAAGGTCAAGAACCCATGCTTTTTCATCCTCTTTATCGAGATATCCATGGTCCTTTATATCGTGATGCACCACTACCACAACCGCAATCTCAACAACTCTCACCAAGGTCCACTCTCCAACCCATTGAAGAGGAATTATGGATTAATCAACCTCAATCTCAACAAGAGATCAATGAGGAGCTAGATCGTCTCTATGCTTTCTCAAATATGGTAGACTTTCATCTCAACGAGGCTATGGATTTACAATCCACCTTGTTAGCTTCCATTGTGTCTCCGGCACACATTCCACCTCAACCTCCATCCAACAACCAACCACCACCTCCATCTCAACCAACAAACAACCAACAACCACCACCACCACAAAACAATGAACCTAATCTTCCTCCCGAGTTTCCAAGGCATGATTGCTCGCAATGCAAGAGAACCGCTCACTTGGCCCAAAGGACCAACATTTTAGTCCATGAGCTCCAAAATGAAATGAGGTTCATCTTGAACCCATTCTCGAGCGTCTCAATGCAATCTCTCATCCTCCTCAATAGGAGCTCTTTAGTTTCCTCTTATAGGAACTTTTAGAATGTTGTTTTAGAATTTTTCTTTTTAGGATTTATTTTCTTTGTTTAAATGTAACATCATTTTTTCCAAGTAATGAATGTTATGTTTTTATGCTTGTGGGTGATCAACATTTAGCATATTTTAGATTACTAACATCATAGTATTGTTGTTTTAACTTCACATAATGCTTTGATCAAATGTACTTAGGTACTTAATTTTGATCAGACACTTCACTTTGACTTTTTAAAGTCAAATGGGTTGACCTTTCTTGTTTAGTTGACCATTACATATGCATTTTGCTTCTTGGTTGAAGTTTTTCATTACTAACTTTTCTTTTATAGCATTTCATACCCTTGAAATGTATACGTTGGTACCCTAGCAATGGGGAGTATACATCAAGGGGGAGCATATCATATTCTAACCATTTGTTTTGTAGGATCATACATCATATCCTTGGCACTCCATTTAGGGGGAGTATACATCAAGGGGGAGCTTTAAAGTTCTCAAAATCGCATTCCGCTACGCATATCTTCTTTTTGTTTCGACAAAAAGGGGGAGAAAGGATTAAGTTCTCATTACTGTGAAACATCACAGTACATACGTTTATGC
This sequence comes from Artemisia tridentata subsp. tridentata, assembly GCA_021014915.2. Classification (NCBI taxonomy): domain Eukaryota; kingdom Viridiplantae; phylum Streptophyta; class Magnoliopsida; order Asterales; family Asteraceae; genus Artemisia; species Artemisia tridentata. The sequence goes on from CP139509.1 coordinate 85,984,547, forward strand.
TTAAAATAGCTTTTAAAACTTGCATAAAACCAACTTAATCTATATTTTTAAAAAAGTCTTATACTTTATTTAGTCCTTTGCTTAAAAATACACCTTATGTTTTGTCATCAACAAAAAGGGGGAGATTGTTAATACAAATATCGTCCCAAAAACGTTATTTATATTTTACGATCTTTGCTTAATTTTGTTAATGACAAATACAAAGATTATCTTTAAGCAAAAGCATAAATATAAGAATAAGCCTTTTACATTTATAGTAATAAGTCTTTTAAAATATATTTACATATTACATGATCTCTAGGAGTAACATTATAAACATATATACATTTACAAGTTTCTTCCTTAAATTAGAAACTTTATTTATTAAATATTAGGATGACATCATGGCATGCATCATGAACACAATCTTAGAAAGATTTTGAGATATCTTGTATTGATCTTCAAGCCAAAGAGTTGACATTGGAAGATATGGAAAGATATGACAAGATATGGAAAGATTTAAGAATCTCTTAGCTGTCCTGAAGTGGCGGATCCAAATCCATACAAGGGCGGATCCAATTTTTGGGATCCGCCAGATCCGCCAACTGTTGAATCAGTTTGCCTATAAATAGCAAGCTGATCATTTGGGCATTTTCATCACTCATATAGCTTAAATACATACTCATTCATTTGCATATCACTAACCCATATCATTCTTTCATTTCATTGATCTTTCCTTTTGTAGCAAAGAGATCAAAGTATATAAGGATCAACCTACTGTTGTTATCCTTTTAGTATAGACTCTGTGTGATTTTGTATTAGTTCACACATCATTATTTGTATCATTTATTCAGTAGAGTTTGGTAAGTGTTTTAGTCCTTAAAACACAAAGAGTGTCGGGAGTGGTTGTACCCTTGTGAAAGAACCAACGGGAGTGGTTGTACCCTTGTGAAGAACCCGGTGTTTAGCTTAGTACCGGATAAAGAGTAAGCAACGTGTAAAGGTTTTCTCCGCCTAGAAGGGAGCTTGTTTCTTAGTGAAGAAAAACTCTCGAGTTAGAGGCTCGAGGAGTGGAGTAGGGCAAGGAAAAGAGTCCTTGTAGCGGAACCATTATAAATATCCGTGTTGTGTGGTTTGATCATTCCTTTCCTTACTTACTTATATTATATTGTTTCTTTGTGCATACTTACTTTGAAATCACGTTAAGTCACAAAACGAATTAATTTTAAAAACGGTAAAACTATTCAACCCCCCCCCCTTTTAGTTTTCCACATTGAGTTATCTGATGAATTTGAGAAGAGGTGTGGGTATTTGCGCTTGATCTCGTCCTTGCGTTCCCACGTGTATTCGGGACCTCTTCGGGAGTTCCAACGAACTTTAACAATAAGAATGCGGCTTTGCTTAAGCCGTTTGATTTCCCGATCCATAATTTCGACAGGTTCTTCGATGAAATTTAGTCTCTCGTCCACCTGGATTTCCTCCAGAGGAATGGCAAGCATTTCGCTTGAGAGACATTTCTTCAGATTACTCACATGAAACACGTTGTGTACTGAGCTGAGTTCTGACGGTAGCTCGAGTCGGTAAGCTACCGACCCAATTCTGGTGATGATTTTGAAAGGTCCAATGTAAAGGGGATTTAATTTCCCACGTTTGCCGAAACGAATCACGCCTTTCCATGGCGAGACCTTTAACATGACGCAGTCACCAACTTGGAACTCAAGTGGCTTCTCTCTTTTGTCAGCATAGATTTTCTGTCGGTCTCGAGCCGCTTGCATTCGACTCTTGATTTGCACTATCTTTTCGGTGGTCTCCTGTACTAGTTCGGGACCAGTGAGCTGGCTTTCTCCGACTTCAGCCTAACATATAGGAGATCTGCACTTTCGACCATAAAGTACCTCATAAGGTGCAGCTTTGATGCTTGTGTGATAGCTATTATTGTAGGAAAATTCAGCTAACGGCAGATGCCTATCCTAGACATTTCCAAAGTCTATCACACATGCTCGTAGCATGTCCTCTAGGGTTTGGATGGTTCTTTCACTTTTGACCATCGGTTTGAGGATGATATGCAGTGCTCATATCGAGGTCGGTGCCCAATGCATCTTGCAATGATCTCCAGAAGTTTGACGTGAAGCGACTGTCTCTGTCGGAGATGATAGAAATTGGAATTCCATGTCGGGCAACTATTTATTTCACGTATAACCGTGCAAGTTTATCCATGCTATCGTTTTCCTTGATCGGTAGGAAGTGGGCGGATTTTGTGAGACGATCAACGATTACCCAAATGGTGTCGTAACCGCTAGATGTCTTTGGCAACTTTGTAATGAAATCCATCGTTATGCGTTCCCATTTCCATTCGGGAATTTCGGGTTGTACAAGTAAACCCGATGGTCGCTGATGTTCAGCTTTGACCTTGGAGCATGTTAAGCACTGACTGACATATGTTGCAATGTCAGCTTTCATGTTAGGCCACCAGTTGAGTTGCTTCAGATCAAGGTAAATTTTGTCAGCTCCCGGGTGGATGGAATACTTAGATTTATGGGACTCGTGCATGATAAAGTCACGTATCCCTCCACAGAGTGGGACCCAACTTCTGTTTTTGAAACACAACGTTCCGTCAGATCTCTTTACGAATCCATTTTCGCTTTCAGGCATCCCATAAATTTTCTCGTTAGGTCTGTTTTCTTCCATGAACGCCTCGGCCTGAGCCTCAAGGATCCTTGCTGGGAGTGGTGAGATTATCGTCATACCCAATGATCGTACTCTCAGAGGTTTCGGTCATTCTTTTCGACTAAGAGCTTCTGCTACTACGTTTGCTTTGTCGGGGTGGTATCGAATTTCGCAATCATAGTCGCTGAGCAATTCTAACCAACGGCGTTGCCTCATTTTGAGCTCTTTTTGGTCGAGAATGTGTTGCAGACTCTTATGGTCAGTGTAAACTACACATTTAGTACCGTAAAGGTAATGTCTCCAGATTCTGAGTGCAAACACTACTGAACCCAATTCCAAATCATGAGTGGTATAGTTTTTCTCGTGCTTTTTTAATTGTCGAGAAGCATAGGCTATCACCTTCCCTCGTTGTATTAAGATAACTCCTAGCCCTTTGTGTGAGGCGTCACAGTAGACCACAAAGTCTTCACTACCTTCAGGTAGGGCTAAGATAGGTGCGCTGAACAACTTATTCTTGAGAAGTTGAAAAGCTTCTTCTGCTTTATCTCCCCATTCGAACCTCACGTTCTTTTGAGTTAACTTGGTAAAGGGTTTAGCAATCTTCGAGAATCCCTCGATAAACCTTCTATAGTATCCTGCAATTTCTAAGAATTGGCGTATCTCAGTGGGTGTTGTAGGTGTCGCCCAATCCTTTATTGACTCGATCTTTGCAGGATCTACATGTATGCCTTGACTGTCAATCACGTGTCCTAGAAAGTGAACAGTTGGAATCCAGAATTCGCACTTCGAGAATTTTGCGTACAATTCTTCCTTCTTCAATAGCTCTAAGATTATCCTGAGGTGTTCTTCATGTACCTTTTCGCTCTTAGAGTATATCAGAATGTCGTCGATAAAGACGATCACGAATTTGTCTAGATACGGCTTGCACACCCTATTCATTAGATCCATGAATACCGCTGGTGCATTGGTTAGGCCGAATGGCATAACCTGGAACTCGTAGTGTCCGTAGCGAGTTTTGAAAGCCGTCTTTGGGATATCCTCTTCCCGAACCCTAAGCTGGTGGTATCCGGATCTCAGATCGATTTTGGAGTAGACACATGAACCTTGGAGTTGATCGAACAGATCGTCGATTCTCGGAAGTGGATAACGGTTCTTGATGGTGAGTTTGTTTAGTTCACGGCAATCGATGCACATCCTGAAAGATCCATCTTTCTTTTTGACAAAAAGAACTGGAGCTCCCTAGGGGGAAGAACTCGATCTGACGAATCCTTTCTCCGCGAGTTCCGATAATTGGTTTGACAGTTCTTGCAACTCTGTCGGAGCTACCGATAAGGTGCCCGTGCCACGGGTGCGGCACCAGGTATTAAGTCGATTCGAAATTTGACTTGTCGGTTTGGCGGGAGTCCAGGTAAGTCTTCAGGAAAGACTTCTGGAAAATCTCTTACGATTGGAACATCCTCCAAACGTTTTTCCTCCTGCTTCTTTTCTTCCCGTTCAGAGACTTGTGCTAGGAAGAGAAGACATCCTTTCTCAAGGCATTTATGTGCCTTCGTGCAAGAGATGACGTTTAGTCTCGAGGCGTTCCTTCGACCTCTTTTGTCACCTTCAACGTTTAGAACTTCGTTTCCATAAGGAAGTCGGACGATTTTCTCGTTGCATAGAATGGTGACATGATATTTCGACAACCACTCCACGCCAATAATGACGTCAAAACTACCCAATTCTACCGGCATAAGGTCGATATTGAATGGGTGATTTAACAGATTTAAAGTGCAACCTCTAACGATAGTTTCTACTCTTTCTACATTCCCGTTAGCTAGTTCCACATTGTATATGTTATCTAAGGTGGTCGGGGCGATATCAAGTAGTGCACTAAATTCAGTTGAAACAAAACTTCTATCTGCCCCCATATCAAACAATATGGATGCCTAGCGGTTATTTAAAAGGAACGTACCCGTTACGACATTCGAGTAATCCTGTGCTTCTGCTTTTCACACGGCATAAACCCTTCCGCGGGCTCCTCCATCGTTTCCACGATTTCCCTGCTGACCAGCAGCTACTTGGTTCCCTCCAGCAACTTGATTCTTTGGCTCACGGCACTCATTCTTATAGTGCCCTTTCTTTCCGCACCCAAAACAAGTTACATTGGCCTTCGGGTTCTGCTCGGGTGCTGCCTTTGCAGTGGCAAGAGTTCTCGATCTACAATCTCTGGCCATGTGCCCAACCTTCTGACAGTTATGGCATCTCACTGTACACGGCCCGCTGTGATGTAGCTTACAGTGATTGCAGAACGGGTGCTTTTCAGCGTATACCTTTTTCTCAGCTGGATACCCTTTCTTCTCTGCTGTTCCAGCATCATAAACCTTAGCAACCTCCTGCTTTTTGTTTGGGTGATGGTTGCTGTTGTTGCAGGAATGGTCATCCCACTTACGCTTGTTTGTTGCAACTGTTTCAGCTGTGTCCTCAATCACTTGATCCATCAACTTATTTGCCACTTCCATGGTCTCATGGAGGTCAATGGCCTTATAAGTCGTGACATTACCCTTGATAGACGCGGGTAATCCGCCAACATACCTTTCCAATAGGCGGGTCTCAGTTTGGACCATGTCGGGACACAACAAAGCGAGCTCCTGAAAACGCTGATTGTACACTGCCATATTGGTACCTTGTACCTTGAGATTCCAGAATTCAACCTCTAGCTTCTTTACCTCATTACGAGGGCAATACTTCTTAAGAACCATCTGCTTGAAACTTTCCCACGACATTGCATATGCAGTGTCGTAGCCAGCTGATTTAGAGTAATTATTCCACCAGGTTAGAGCTGCATCCTGGAAAGTAAACGATGCATACTTAACCTTGTCCTCTTCCAAACAACCACTAATTCGGAATACCGTTTCTAACTTCTCAATCCATCGAACCAGAATGACTGCTCCTTCAGTACCACCAAAACCTCCAGTCATTATCTTCCTGAAGTCTTGATAAGTACAGCCTCGAACGTTGTTGTTTGTGGGTCTAGAATTCCCACCATCAGTTGTCGAGTTGTTAGTTGCAGCCAGTGCTGCTGCCACCCTTTCTTCTACCAGCTGGTCTAGCATGGCTCGATTTACAGGTGGAGTTGCTGCTGTTGCCCTACCTGGGCTTGGATTTGTTGTTCGTGCACAAGCAGTTCTGGTTGTTTTTTTTTGAGGCATTTTGCTGTATCAGAAAGATAGAGATAATTGAGATTTCGAGAGTTTATTATCGCACAAGCGTATAATCATAGGTAGAGCATATGAGTAAGATCAATCATAAGGAAGTTGACACAATAGAATAATAAATCAAGCTTGTCATAGATTTAAATCAAGTCGGGTTCACAAAAGGTTACAAGCTCGAATACATAGAGGAATATCACAAGTTTTTGAATACAGATAAGGAAAAACTACAAATGCCACTAACTGACAGTTACTCAGTTTAGTGAGGGGTACATCAACTGCTAATAGAACTAAGACTGGTCTCTGGTCCTGTCCAGGTGTCAGAATCTGAAAGCAAACTCTCCAAGCTATGCCTCAATCTCGACAAGACGGGTCCTCAACTCTGTGTTCTCACTGCGGTGAGCCTGGTTAGCAGACAACAACTCTGCAACTTGGGCCTCGAGGATTAGTATCCTCCCATGCATCATCTGAGCTGCCTCTCTGGCTATGACCTGTGTCTGCTCGAGTCTACCCGCTCTGTTGCCCAAGTCAAGGATATCTACACTGTTATAGTGAGTCCTAGCATAGAGTCTGATGAAGTCATCATCGTACTGCTCAAAACGTGCTGGGTATAACTCATCAAACAAATCTGAGTGGAGACTTAGGATGTCAGTCTGTAGGTCTAGCTGGGCCTGAATCTGCGTGATAACATTGGCCTCTATGGTAGCTGAGGAATCCAGAGGCATAAAAGAATGTGAAGAAAGCACATGATCTGAACTGATCTCATGGGGTAGCTCTGCGTCATCACCTGTCACATCTAGAGCTATCCTCGAGCCCTCTCCAGTCTCACCAATGATAGGTACATTCTCTAGTATTATGCTGATTCGGGGCTCAACTGCCCTCTGCTCTACACCTGAATCCAAAACAGCATCAATCCTTGTACTCTCAGCTAGTACCTGTCCAGTAGTCACTTGCTCAGTCTGCTCCTCCATCCCCTCTGGCACCACGGTCGAGTAAGAGTCATTGGCTCTCCTGAGCCTCTGGTGTGGTGGAGACTGATCTGGGGATGATGCGGGTGAAAGAGATACTGGGGTGGTAGAGGTACCCATATAGACAGCTCGGGTTCTCCTCTGGGGTAATGATGGCAAGTCTGAGTACTGCATTCGATATTCGGGGACTCTCATGCGGGCAGTTTGGCGAACAGGGTGAGTGGTAGTATCAGTAGTAGTAGGAGTAAGCTGGATAGGAGTCTGATCTGTAGTGAGTGTAGGTAATGCTGGTGTGAGTACAGGCTCGGTGTGATCAGGGTCTGGTGCGTTAAAAGCTTGCAGCACCTGCATGTATGGATCGTCGGAGTTTGGCAAGATCGGAGGAATGTGATGTGACGACATAGTCTGTGACAAAATGGTACATGTGTGTAAGTATATCGAAAATACTCAAAATAAGTAGTATAAGTTACGTATGTATAAATATACATATAATACATGTAGCTGAGCAAAATCAACAGATTTTATTAAGCAGCTAAGATAAATAATCATCAAACAAATAGTGAGCAAGGCATGCAGGCAAGTGGCGGTCATAGGGACTTGTTTTTGTAAAAAGCGGTTATAGTTTAGGATTTATATGTACCTAGTTCTCTATAACCTGGGCTCTGATGCCAATCTGTAACACCCCCAAAATCTGGTATAGCGAAAGCATTTGGGTCATGGGGTGCTACTAAATTGATAATCACAACACAAGGTAACAAAGAACGGAATACATACTCCGTTTTAATTGATTAAATCATTAAAATATTGTTTACAACATTGTTTTGAATTCATAAAGTGAAGCCCACAATTTCAGTTGTCCCAGACAAAAACAAGTCATAATTTAAAATCACAGCATTCAAACAGTAATCTATGACTCTTGCCCTGCCACCACCTTGTCATAATATTCAGCTCAAACACCTGAGAAAAAATTGCTTAAAATGTCAACAAAAAAAGCTGGTGAGTTCATAGGTTTATCAATAAATAGTAAATCAGTAGTTGGACCATGAGTTTAGCATATGAACATCGCAACCCATGCAATGGCATATAAAATACAGTCTACTACGCTAGCACTAAGTTCATGCAACCGAAGCTATAACTTGTGTGCATGCTATAGAAGCATGTTAAGTATCAGTGGCCCGGCAAGTGTGTATCCCAGACACTTGTAGTTTCGACATGGTATACGTTCGTTTGCCTATCCGGTCAACCCGAACGGGGACGTTACTCCCAATAGATCTATTTATAACACTCGCGCTTTCCATCAGGAATTGACGGTTCATGAGTTGGGCATAAAAGGGACATAAAGGGCTTAGGCTAAACCACGTAATAGCATAGACAATAGTTTGGTCCATAAATAGTTTTACATGTTTCTCACCCTGATAGTAAAACAAGTTTGAATAGTGTGGGGCTATAAACTTACCTTGATAAATAGCAGTCAGATCACAAATAGTTTAGACAGAGTTCAGCACCGACACGTGACCTAGATTAGTAAGGTTTGTTTTAGTTCACAGTTCAAGTTCAATAATTCAATTGTTCTAAAGAGTTCATGTTGGTGTTGCGGGTTGTGGCAGCATTTAAGTTGAAACAATGTTTTTAACATTTGTATATATTGGCTCATTGGAGTTTACAAGTGTACAAAAGATTAAGACTAGTAAACCTTCGAATTGACAGAGATCGGAAAACTACGCACGAATGATAATGACTATTGTATGTCAAACTTGAACGACATATGAGAATGTTGGCGTTAAGTGAGTGTATGTGTGTATATATCCTTTCATTTATATGCATATGGTCTTTGTGGAAAATGTTTAAGTTTGAGGAGGTTTCATCAATACATGATGAGTTATAACTTGTGTTTGCGAGAAATCATTGTCTTAACAAGTTTGAAGTTTATGTCAAAAAGAAAATAGTCGTTTCACATTTATTTGACTTATATAAGTTTTGACACGACCAATTCGAGTTGTATGCTACGAAAACATTTAGTTAGTTTATTATTCCCAACTTTAATATTTGTCTGTGTGTATATATATATATATATATATATATATATATATATATATATATATATATATATATATATATATATATATATATATATATATATATATATATATATATTTATATGTCGTTAATGGTGAAAATTTATGTTTTTCCATTTCAAATGTTTTCAAGTCGTATACATACATACATACATACATATATATATATATATATATATATATATATATATATATATATATATATATATATATATATATATATATACATCGTTTATCATAAAAGCTATGTTTTCAAAGCCGATTTTATCATAATGCTCTCGTTTTTAAAACTCATGTAGGGTTTCAATTTTTTCCATACGACATACATAAATCATTAAGTCGTTATATGTTTAGAACAAGTGGTGATATATATTTTCCCGTCGAGTTACTTTAATATGTAGTCGAAATGTATTTTAAATGACCACTAGATCAACAAAAATTATTGAGTTACAATAGGTGTTATATGTGTGTCGAGGAGGGGGGGGGGGGGGGCTGCGGCCCAAGCCAACACAAGGACTAGATTTAAAATTGCACTTGGGCTTTATTGTAAAAAGGGGCCAGCGGCCTGTTAAGGGAAAAAAAAGAAACAATAACAACCCAAGCCTTACAGATGGGCTTCGGCCCATGCACAAAGATGGCTAAAAAGATCAGTATGTAATTTCCCCTTTTCTTTTCCTTCGCTGGAACTCAACAAGCAGTATACAAAATGGCTTTTGAACTAGCATTTGAGAGGTTTATTTTTCTCATAAACTTGAGTAAATTGGCGAACGGCAACGGGTTGAGAACAACACTTCGATCAAGGTTTATGTTACAAGAGTGGCAAGTGTTGTGGTTTCGTTGTAAACCAACGAATCAAGCACCCAAGAAGGTGTTGCCGATGACACATAATGTGGTCTCAAAACAGGGAAAATGGGTGTTAACCACGTTTTGAGATAATTTCGCGACTGTGACACAACTCCTAGGCTTTGACATAACATTTCCCGCTTAGAACTACCAATTCAAGGTTGTTTAAACCCATGATTCGCGAGAACAACATAGGAGTGAGATAAGATTTTTGGGATACTTCCCGTAGCTTACATGGCCTTGCTAGACCTTGAGTGTCTAGGTGGTTCTTTAGTCGAGTACAACTCGACCCAACCATGAGCATAAGTAAACTAAAACGGCAAGGACCAAGACCTATGGACCTCACTATACTCGATCATAAACTCATTTTGAAGGTCGAATTTCTTTATAGACATAAACACAAACACTATGTGCGCATATTTTAAAGACAACAATTCGGCTAATATAACTCTTGACCAAGACCCACAACATTCAAGCAAAAACAAATCGTCACAGTAGCACATTTGGGAATGACTCAAACCATCCAAAGTCTAATCCTATCCAACGACACAGCTTCAAGATTATGAGCCAATACAAGTTTCTAATTTATGTTACTAGTTTCAAAAGTCATTTATAAACCACACCAAAACCAACACACATATTCGACATATGTACTGATTAACTAGAAATGTATAAAAATCACAAGAATATATATCATTCGATAGCTTCAAAAAGGAAAACAAGAATCACAAGACTGAGCTTTAAAACCTTACAAAGGACTGATGATAGATCGAATTCAAGAGTCACCACAGAAAACCCACTCGATTCCAAGCTAGCCACACCCTTCCTTCTCCCCTTGATTCACTCGACTGAGATATTGTTTGAGGTGAGATTGATGTTCTTGGTGTGACATTGCTTCTCCTGGAACCGAGATTCTTAAGGGGTAACTAATGGAAATCCCTTGACTTCCTTTTGATCACCAAGAAAGAGGTTTCACTTGTTTTAGCTCTTATCTCTTTCTTTGGCCTCGATTTCTTGGAGGTTGATCAGTGTGGATCGATATTTGAATCCGACAAAAGCTTTGGAAAAGCTAAAAGCACCAAAGTATCACCTATAGATGGTGATAGATGAAGATGTGGTAGGTTTTTTTGGTTTCTTCATTCGAAATGGTCAATGGAAAAAAAAGTTCTGTGAGTTGTGGATTTTGATTGGGAAGAAGGAGGGTCAGAAAAGAGAGTATTAGACCTCACACGTTAGGGATAAGAGTGTTTTTATTTTTTTGTTTTAAGGTTTATAATGTATTGAGTGTACCCCGTGTCTCGTTTAGTTGAGGTAAAATTATGGCACCTCGGTTTCACGTAAACGTGAAAAATATAATTTTGGAGTCGTTTTTACAAAACTAATGTAAAATAAATTTGTTGACTCCTAAAAATAAATTTTAAAGTTCAACCTTTACTAAAGTGGTGTCGGTTTTTTCAAAAAAACAAGATGACCTCTCGTTTTTGTTACGTTAGTATCTGAAATTGTCAGAAAGTGATTAATTCTTTTGGTGAGTTATTGTACAATATTGCGTGCGGGTTTGCTTTCCGTAATAAATAAGTAAACACATAATTGTTCAGTTTGGCAGTTGTTTAATAATAAAAAGACATTTATTATTAAATATTAGTGTGAAAATTACCATTTGTCACTGATGCACGTGATGTGTCGTTGCGGTTTAGCAGTTTTAATGCCTACTCAAGTTTTAAATTTATATTTAGCCGACTTATCAATAACACACACACTTAACGAGCAGTGTACCCGGTCAGTATGAATATAATGGTAAGTAGAGTGTCGATCACTAAGAGTGGAACGTATTATCTCGTTATTCTAATCAGTATTTTAATATCCTAACGCAAGGGGGTTTCAGCCTGAGAGACTGGCACGATTTGTTTGCAATTAAATAATAAAATAAACCAATAGGCATGAATCAGCAAGTAGCACACACGTACACAGATAAATACTCGAGACAATAAGAGGGCTGTCCTTATGATTAAGTAGATTGTCACTTGTTTTATTGATAGCTTTATATGAAGTGTATGTAGTTAACCCTTTCTTGTTGGTCCTATTCTTATCGGCGAGTAAACTCTTAATGATTACTTATGTCTAAAAGTTATTCCTAAGTGATCAATTTAGTAATAACCGTGGGAGCCACATTATTTTCCGCAGTCAAATGCCCGCAAGCCACTAATAAACACAGAGGTTATCAATGCACTAATAAGTAGTAACCAAAGACATCAACATATAAACTTTAATTGATGGGAAAGCAAGTATTAAAGGGAGTGCAATCTTTCGTTGTCACATTACACAGGCCACCAATCCTGATGAATTAAAGTTTGCTAACACAATAAAACAAAACTACTTAATGAATTAAACACATGCATCACCTTCTTACAGCTCTTGTATCTTCGTTTGGTGTGTCTTGTGCTGCCTCCTTGACTGAATTCGTCCTAGGGTTCTGCTGCTTCGGTCTTCGAATCTAATATCTTGCTCTCGAAATTCGTCTGGTCTTGGGGTATTTATAGTTTCTGTCTGAGGGAAGATGCGGCGCATCTAGTAAGTAGATGCGGCGCATTGACTTAACTTCGCGTGGGGTCCAAGATTATAATATTCAGGAATATTCGTACACCGCCAGAAGATGCGGCGTAACTCCATGATTAGATGCGGCGCATGTCCTCTTGTATCTTGGATCGTATCTGGTGATATCTTAATAGAGATGCGCCGTATGTAATGAGTGAGATGCGGCGCATCTGGAGCAGATTAGTCTTGATCTTCTTCATTTCAGTAGACTCTTAACTTCTTGCATGTTTTGCTCCATAATTAGTCCAAAATCGCTAAGTTTCACCAAATGCTTGTTTTTACCTGAGAATTACAAAAGTAAACGATTAAGTATCAATCCTCATACATAATATAATAAAACAAGTCAAATTAATAGGATAAATGATAGTAATAAAATGTACTTATTTGAGTTCATCAGTCACATAACCTTTGGGTCGAACCACAATAGTGAGACTTTGGTCTTTGTTACCCACATGTTCGACCCCGATTATAGACCATGAAATGGGTCATGTTGTAACGTGTTTTTGGTAGTGGTCGAGACCCCGAGTAGACATGTAAGTTTGAGTATGTCGAGTTGTTTTCAGTTCCAGAAAAACCACACCCACAAAGGGTGTGTTATGGTTTGGTTTTGGCTCGGTTCAATCCCCACAAGGCAGCCACCCATATAGGGTGTGTGTGCCTTGGTTTGAGTCTTGTTAGGCTTAGCGAGACAACCCCAAGCACGCTCACTTAGCAGCCTAGGCAGCAGGTCATCACTTGGTTGCGGGTGTGAGTTGTTCGAATCACATTTGGCTCAAAGACAAACCATATAGGGCTGCCTTGGTCCGAGTCCCACAAGAACACCCCAAAGGGTGTGTTGTTGGTGCAAGTCTAGACTCAAAACACCAAAGGGTGTCGAGTCATATCTGAGTCGTTGCAACCTCAAAGGTCTTAGATCAAGACCTTGGTTAAAGTATTGTTATGTGTGGTGAGGTCGCGGTGTCGAACTCAACCAACAGCCTCACGTGAGTCCTCAAGGTCACCAAGTTGAGTGGTGTCGAGCTCGTCACTCGAGCTCGACATGAAACTTGTGCTATAAGTGTTTTGTGTCAAACGACTTGCTCCTATAATTTCCCAGGCTAACACACAAGTCCTCAGTTGGGCTTGTGTGTGCGCGTGTTATGTAAATCGAAAAGCCCATTAAGTATCTAGGTTGTGTTGCTGCTCACGGCCCACCAGCCCAATTTTGGGTGCATTGGTTATTTAGTAGCAGTCCAGTCCATCAACACCCCCCCCCTTTGGCTTTATATTGGGGCACAACCCAACAAGGGATTAAAGGGGGTGCGTCTATATTGAATCAGCCAAATATATATATATGACTAAATAACAATCAATATCGTAACCGTTGTATAAAAGTGTGTACCGACATAGTCTCGTATTCGATTTATTTCACAACTCAATTCCGACTCATTTCTTTTCACGTAATCACAAATTTCGTCATAAATCACAACAAGTGGTGAAAACATATATTACAACACAATATACTATATATACATACGATTATAAACTTTTTATACAAATTGCAACTTATAAACCCTAGTCCAAATTTAACTTGTAAATAGTTAACACACTTATATCGCTTAACAAAATTTGGTAAACACTTAAGACGGTATTTTAGAAAATCTACTTAAGTTTTATAACAATCATAAAACGGCTATTACATAAACTTATATATTTGTGACACATCGTTACCCCGAGAAATCAATACACATGCACGGGTCATGCCCGACTTCTATCAAATAAATATACTTATCATGTTTTTATTAAAATTTGACAAACAAAACGTTTTATATACAACCTTTATAAGCTAGTTTTTAAATTACAATTCATTTAAATAAAACCACTACTTACACATAATTATTCATACACTTAAAAATATATAACTATTTATATATTTTTATAACGACTATTTTCACATATCTTTAACAATAATGTTCCCATATTCCGACAACGTCTAGTACTATCCGTAATCACTTTTCGTTCATCGTCTTTCGGTTATTGTCAAATCGGAACCTTATTCGTCCTTGATATTTTCATTGTCATACACTTATGCACTTCCAAGAGCCAATACCTACAATACTTAGAAAACTGTTTTTAAACTTAAATGCTGCCACACAAGCAACAATAACATAAACACTTTAAAACTTTTGAATTAAATTTCATGGAGTCTTAACTTAGTCTGTGAACTAAAACATGCCTTACTAATCTAGGTCGCGTGTTGGTGTCGTACACTCTCTGATTCACTGCATTCACTGTTTACTCTATTAAGGTGAGTTTATAGCCCCACTTTACTATACTTATTTTATAACTATGGGGTGAGAAACATGCAAAACATTTTCTGGACCACAATACTGTTTATTTTCTCAAAACTATTGCGTAGTTAGCCTAATCCCCTGAACCCACTGTTATGCCCACCTTCATGAACCGTTAGTTCCCACTGGGAAGCGCGATTGATATAAATAGATCTATTGGGGTGACTCCCCCGTTCGGTTGGCCAGACGGGTCAATGCGAGCGTATACCAAGTCGGACTACGAGTGTATTGGGTTAAACACTCGCTATGGGCCCCTGATTATTATTTATGTGCTATATAGTAGCGCACTGAACTGTCGAGCCTCGGTTGCATGAACTTAGTGCTAGCGTGATAGACTATTTTGTATGGCATTATATGCGTTGTAATGTTCGTACACAAAACTATTGGTCCAAACTTATTGCTTTACTACTTATCTTAAACCTATGAACTCACCAGCTTTTTGCTGACTTTTAGTATGTTGTTCTCAGGTGCTTAATCTGTCTGATTGTGGCAAGGTATTGGCAAGGCAAGGGTCATAGCCTATTTCTCGAAGTGTTTGCACACATAACTATGACTTGTTTTATATGGGACAACTAAACTAATGGGCCTTAATTTTTTTGAATTTGAAACTCTATTGTAACTCTATTAATCTTAAATAAATGTATTTTAAACGGAGTATGTATTCCGTTCTTTATTACCTTGTGTTGTGATTACCAATTTTAGTAGCACCCCATGACCCGTATGCTTCCGCGAATATTAAATTTGGGGGTGTTACAGATTGGCATCAGAGCCTAGGTTATAGAAAACTATGTACATATAAACCCTAAACTATAACCGCTTTTACAAAAACAAGTCCCTATGACCGCCACTTGCCTGTCTGCCTTGCTTGCCACTTTATTTGCTGTTTACTTGTCTTAACTATATGTTACGCTTTATTGTTCGTTGATTCTACATAACTACATGTACTATAAGTATTTTATGTATACTTATACATACTTAACTTACACTGTTTACTACGAGTATTTTCGATATACTTACACACATATACCATTTTTGTCACAGACTATGTCTTCCCTCAACATCTCTCAGACCTCGCCAGGCTCAGATGATCCCTACATGCAGGTGCTTCGGGCTTATCATGCACCAGACCCTGACCCTATTGAGCCGACACCTACTCCAGCACTACCTACATCCACACTCATTACTGATCATATTCCTGTCCAACCTACCTCTATTACCGATCCTACCATACAACCTACCCCATATGTTCATACTCTCCCTGTTCATCACACAACCCGCATGCGCGTCCCAAGATGTCGACTGCGGTACTCAGACCTACTATCCTTACCTCATAAGAGGACCCGAGCCATTTACATGGGTACCTCTACCACTCCACTATCCCTTTCACCTATTTCATCTCCTGATCAGTCACCACTTCGTTAGAGGCTCAAGAGGGCTGATGACTCATATTCAGCTGGGGATGAGGAAGAGTCAGAGGAGGACCCAGAGGAAGAGTCGGAGGAGGATCCAGAAGAGGAGCCAATAGCAGATCCTGCACCTAAGGAGACTTTACCAGCTGAGCTGCGACAGGGGAAGATGATTATGGAGGAGGTGCCGAGTACTTTCGAGATAGGACAGAGTTCGAGGGCTGCTCAGATGTTAGGTGGAGATATGGATACACCTCTTGGGTTAGGACAGAGAGCTGCTATGTTACGGCTAAAGAAGAGGATTTGGATGTTCCTGCTACTTGTGAGATTAATGGTGAAATATGGAGAGACATCGAGTGTGTTCACAACACCCAACCTCGTGCTGATAGTCCAGTGTATGAGCCATCCTCACCATCTTTTGTGCCACCATCTCCATTGATACCAGCTTCTCCTCTACCCGCTGTCTCACCAATGGCTGAGGAGGAAAAGGATGATGTTACGAGGTTCTTGATTCAGTTAGGGGCACAGGCGAGCCTGCTAGATGTTCACTCAGACCAGCTGGAGAGACTTGGGAGACATGATGAGCGAGTTGGTAGAGAGCTTGCAGGTGTAAATCAAAGGATGGATGACATCGGGAGGGATCAGGCGAGAGCTTGGGATGTAGAGTGGACCACTTGGCACATAATGCATGATTTGGAGTCAGTGATTGCCGGGGTTATGAGGTCAGAGCAGGAGGATCGTAGGGAGGTTTTGGCGTCGCATTGCACAGTTGGAGTCTACTGTAGGACGGTTGGAGTCTACTGTAGCACGGATGGCAGCAGAGTTGGAGCAGCTACGCCTTGGGCGTGATTGATTTTAGTTTTTAGTAGTTATGATGTATTTCCACTAAACTGAGTAGTCATCAGTTAGTGGCAGTTGTATTCTTCCGTTATGTATTCGAAACTTGTATTTCTCTCTTACGTATTTTAAGCTTGTAATTTTGTGAACATGTAT
The DNA here is from genome assembly GCA_021014915.2 of Artemisia tridentata subsp. tridentata. Lineage (NCBI taxonomy): Eukaryota > Viridiplantae > Streptophyta > Magnoliopsida > Asterales > Asteraceae > Artemisia > Artemisia tridentata. The sequence continues at coordinate 86,001,594 of CP139509.1, forward strand.
TGACTCCTAATCTATAACAAGCTTGGTTGATTACTCTATTGTGCCATTTTCTCTGTGATTGATCTTATTCATATACTTTACCTATGGTGATTATACACTTGTGCGATAACAAACTCTCCGAATCTCAATTGTCTCTATCTTTTTGTTGTGATGCTAACCCAGGCCCAGCCAGGGCTACTGCAGCAGCTCCACCTGTGAACCGAACAATGCTTGATCAATTAGTAGAGGAACGGGTGGCAGCAGCACTAGCTGCAGCAAACAACTCAACTACTGATGTTGGGAATTCGAGACCAACAAACAACAACACTCGCGGTTGCACTTACCAAGAATTCCGAAAAATCATGACTGGAGGTTTTGGAGGAACCGAGGGGGCAGTTGTTTTAGTCAGATGGATTGAAAGGTTGGAAACTGTATTCCGAATATGTAGTTGTTCGGATGAAGACAGGGTTAAGTTTGCATCATTTACTTTCCTGGATGCTGCCTTAACCTGGTGGAACAATTATCTGAAATCGGCTGGCTATGACACTGCTTACGCAATGCCATGGGAAAACTTCAAGGAAATGGTACTCAAGAAGTATTGCCCTCGCAATGAAGTTAAGAAGTTGGAGGTTGAGTTTTGAAACCTCAAAGTGCAGGGTACCAACATGGCTGCGTATAACCAACGTTTCCAAGAGCTTGCCTTACTATGCCCCGATATGGTCTAGACTGAAACTCGGTTACTAGAAAGGTACATTGGAGGATTACCCCCATCCATCAAGGGTAATGTCACTACCTACAAGGCTGCTGACCTCCATGAAACCATGGAAGTAGCCAACAAATTAATGAACCAAGTGATCGAGGATTTGGCTGAAACGGGTGTGACTAACAAGAGGAAATGGGATGATCACACCCGAAACAACAACAACCACCACCCAAACAAAAGACAGGAGGTTGCTAAAGTGTATGCTGCAGGACCAACGGAGAAGAAGGTGTACGCAGGAAATTTACCACTGTGTAACCGTTGCAAGTTGCACCACAAGGGTCAGTGCACGGTCAGATGTCACAAATGTCAAAAGATATGACATATGACCCGTGATTGCAAGGCAAGACCCCTTGCAACTGCACAAGTTGCACCAACAAACAACCCAAAGGCTGAAATAACATGTTTTGGTTGTGGTGAGAAAGGGCATTACCGAAGCGAATGCCGAAAACCCAAGAATCAGGGTAATGGGGGAAACAGAGGTTACCAAGGTAATCAGGGTAACCAAAGGAATCAAGGAACCGGCGGAAATCAAGGAGCTGTTGGATATCAAGGAAATCGAGGAAACGATGGAGGAGCCCGCGGGAGGGTCTATACAGTGGGGAAGGTGGAAGCCCAAGAAGACCCGAACGTCGTAACGGGTATGTTCCTTTTAAATAACCGCTATGCATCCATATTGTTTTATACGGGAGCAGATAGGAGTTTTGTTTTAATTGCATTTAGTCCACTACTTGGTATTGCCCCGACCACTCTAGACAACATATACAAAGCTAATGGGAAAGTAGAAATGGTAGACACTATCATAAGAGGCTGCACTTTAAATCTGTTAAATCACCCATTCAACATCGATCTCATGCCAGTAGAATTGGGTAGTTTTGACGTTATTATCGGCATGGATTGGTTGTCGAAATATCATGCCACCATTATTTGCGACGAGAAAAATCGTTCGGCTACCTTATGGGAACGAAGTCCTACTTGTAAAAGGCGACAGAAGGGACAGAAGAAACGCGTCAAGACTAAACGTCATCTCTTGCACAAAGGCCCAGAAATACCTCGAGAAAGGATGCTATCTCTTTCTAGCACAAGTCACCGAAAAGAAAGAGAAGGAGCCAGAGGGAAAACATTTGGAAGATGTACCAATCGTGAGAGACTTTCCGGAGGTCTTCCCTGAAGACTTACCTAGACTCCCGCCAACCCGACAGGTCAAATTTTAAATCGACCTAGTGCCTGGTGCCGCACCCATGGCACGAGCGCCTTACCGGTTAGCTCCGACGAAACTACAGGAGCTATCAGACCAATTGTCGGAACTCTCCAAAAAAGGATTCATCAGACCAAGTTCTTCACCTTGGGGAGCTCCAGTTCTATTTGTCAAAAAGAAAGATGGATATTTCAGAATGTGCATCGACTACCGGGAGCTAAACAAACTAACCATCAAAAACCGATACACACTTCCGAGAATTGATGACCTATTCGATCAACTCCAAGGTTCGTGTGTTTACTCAAAAATCGACTTGAGATCCGGATACCACCAACTTAGAGTTCGGGAAGAAGATATCCCGAAAACGGCATTCAGAACTCGATACGGTAACTACGAGTTCCAGGTTATGCCTTTTGGCTTAACCAACGCACCGACAGTATTCATGGATCTTATGAATCGGGTGTGCAAGCCGTACTTAGACAAATTCGTGATCGTCTTTATCGACGACATCCTAATATACTCTAAGAGCGAGAAGGAGCACGAGGAACACCTTAGGCTAATCCTAGAACTACTAAAGAAAGAGGAGTTGTATGCTAAGTTTTCCAAGTGCGAGTTTTGGATACCAACTATTCAATTTTTGGGTCACGTGATTGATAGTCAAGGCATTCATGTGGATCCTGCAAAGATCGAGTCGATAAAGGATTGGGCGACACCCACAACACCCACCGAAATACGCCAATTCTTAGGACTTGCAGGGTACTATAGGAGATTTATTGAGGGGTTCTCAAAGATAGCAAAGCCTTTGACTAAGCTAACCCAAAAGAATGTAAGATTTGACTGGGGGGATAAACCGGAGGAAGCCTTCCAACTCCTTAAGAATAAGTTGTGCAGCGCGCCTATCTTAACCCTACCTGAAGGCAGTGAAGACTTTGTAGTTTACTGCGACGCCTCACACAAAGGGTTAGGAGCCGTCTTGATGCAACGAGAGAAGGTGATAGCCTATGCCTCTCGACAACTGAAAACCCACGAAAAGAATTATACTACACACGACTTGGAATTGGGATCAGTAGTGTTTGCACTTAGAATCTGGAGACATTATCTCTACGGCACCAAGTGTGTAGTTTACACCGACCACAAAAGCTTGCAACATATCCTTGACCAAAAGGAGCTCAATATGAGACAACTCCGTTGGTTACAATTGCTCAGCGACTATGACTGCGAAATTCGATACCATCAGGGCAAAGCAAACGTAGTAGCAGATGCTCTTAGCCGAAAAGAAAGACCAGAACCCCTGAGGGTACGATCATTGGGTATGACAATCGTCTCACCTCTCTCATCGAAAATCATTGAGGCTCAGTCCGAGGCACTCAAGGAAGAAAACAGACCCAACGAGAAGATCTATGGAATGCCCGAGAGTAAGAACGGATTCGTGAAAAGAACAGATGGGACATTATGTTTCAAGAACATAAGTTGGGTCCCACTCTATGGAGGGATACGTGACTTCATCATGCACGAATCCCATAAGTCTAAATACTCTATCCACCCAGGAGCCGAAAAAATGTACCTCGATCTGAAGAAACTATATTGGTGGCCCAATATGAAGGCTGACATTGCAACGTATGTCAGTCAATGTTTAACGTGTTCAAAAGTCAAAGCTGAACATCAGAGGCCATCAGGTTTACTTGTACAACCCGAAATTCTCGAGTGGAAGTGGGAACGCATAACGATGGACTTTATCACCAAACTGCCAAGGACATCAAGCGGTTACGACACCATTTGTGTAATCGTTGATCGTCTCACCAAGTTCGCCCACTTTTTGCCAATCAAAGAGAACGACAACATGGATAAACTTGCACGATTATACGTGATTGTACAATAAATTGCACGACCAGGCCTTCGATGGTGATCAAAGGATATATGGGGTGTTGAGGTTGCGCCAAGCTTGTCTTTAACCTGAAATAAGAAATACTAAGACATTACGTTAAGTGATTGCACAGGGGTTGGACCCTGCGAACCACCTTCGGCATGCGAATAATTATATGTGATGATAAGTTGGTAGTAAATTGAGAGAGTCGAGTTAGCATACCATGGTTCTTGCCCGTCTAAGCTATTTATAGGGAAGAAATAGGCCTTAGAGAGCACTTGCACATAATTCGGAGATCATGGGGGCATCCCATGATTTGTTGTAACTGCTAGGGCTTTGTGACCCACGTTCTCCTTTTTGGCGGGAAAGCCTAAGGGAAGAGGGGACGTGGGTATGACCAGGTCAGAATGGTTCTCCGTCCTAGTTCCTTCGAAGGAGATACCCCGAAGGGCTTAGGGCTTCGATTGACAGATTCCCACATGGTAACCACTTCATAGATGAATGGTTTTACGCCAATAAAACGTTTAAGGAGATTGACCTGGGCCTTCGAAGAGAAGGCTTCATACAGGCTCGAAGGGGAGTCTTTTGACCCGTTCGGAGGGTACATCATCAAGACCCCCCAGTCGAAAGTGATATATACGTACGAGTATAAATTGCATTCGACTCCAAAAATATGCTACACTCTATCCCTTTCGTCACAAATTCAGACGGAAAAAAGATATGTGTTTAAACAAACTATGCAATAAATGCGGTTAATGAGTATCCAACTACCACACCCTAGGCTATAACAGCTAGGATTTCGGTAACCACAAAAATCTTTTCAAAATTTAAAAAATGAATTGGAGTCCGTTTATGGATCAAATTATGATTGCACGTGGATGGCTAGGATAAGAACTACAAGGGATATACATAAACCCTCCATAATCCTAACCCTAGATTACTTTTCTTTTGCGCCCAAAATACACATACACAACACTGTGCTTCGTGCTTCGTTTGAGTTTAAAGGTAATTTCCCTCCCAAATTCTTTAACCTCTTACTCTCAGTGTTCCTAGTGCAAGATGAGCATGGCAGCGAAAAGAATTATTAGGCAACTAAAATGTACCCTATCAAAACAAGCTTTAACGGAATTTCTTGGAAAATACCCTATACCCAAGGAGTTTAAGGTGATGCTTCCAAGCGAAACCTAAAATATTTTTGACGCTCCAACGGGGTATGTGGGGCTTTATGTTTATGCATTTACAGAATCCAATTTTAGGATTCCAATCCATCCCCTAATCTTAGAGTTTTTACAATATTACCAAGTACATATCTCCAGGTTTAATCCTTTTGGCTTAGCCAAGTTGACCACCTACATTGTTGTATGCAAAGCTTATGGCTATGAGCCAACACTGACTGTGCTTAGGGGTTTTATTAATCTTTACCCTGGTGGTGATTGGATAACCTTGGCAAAGAGAAGCGAGCATGATGTGCCTTGCCTAATAACTAAACCCTTCGCCAATATAAGAAAATGGAAAGGTTTGTTCTTCTATGTACAAAACACGATTATACCTCACGAATACCCAGCCTTACTGGATAAAGCATTCCGGTCTGATGAGAAACGCTTTGATGACCCTTTGCCATATCACATAAGAAGCAGTCCCATGTATCAGCGTCTTGCACGTCATCCAGTTGATGTACAAACATTCCCTGAGCGAATCTTGTTTATGGCGGGCATTGTGGACCGTTGAGAGGGGTCTCCGTCAAAGCCTGAGATAGTTTGTGAAGGACAAAGTATGTACATTCCTATTTAAATAAAACAAATAACTTATCTGCTGATATTTATCTCTTTTCTTTTGTTGTTGCAGGAATGACATTCAGGAACTTTGTTGTGTCAGGAGGTGCTAAGGAGGTCAGCTTCATTCCCAAGGACCCAAAAGATGTGAGCTACGGAGTTGGGTCTCCGTCCGTTTCTGTGAATAACAATGATGTTGATGCTTCACCAGTTGAGCCACTTGCAGTAGTCCATCCTTCAAAACCTGTGAGTACTGAGGAAACCCCCCAGTTTGTGGAGAACATTGACGATTCTGATGACCCTCCCTCCGAGGGTAACCAACTGAAGATCGTGGGGTCCTCCGGCATCGCAGACAGGGTGCGAAGCAGGAAAGGCACGAGTGCAAGGCCTTCGAAGGCCACCCCAAAGAGGAAATTAAACATCCCTACTCCTACCTCAAGGACTACCAAGCAAAAGACAGAGAAGTCTCATGGGAAGGCAATCATGTATTCGACTGAGGAAGTCACTGATGATGATGATATCCATGGTAAGTAAAATCTCTTTTGATCCATTCTTTCTTAATGTGTTCCGTATCTGATGGATATGCTTTATGCAGGACTGCCGAACACCAAGGAGCTACCAAATGCTCTCACCTGTCATCTGCTGGTTGACAATGTTACTCCTCCCCAATGGAGGAGAACTCTGAATGATATGTCCATTGAGAAGCTTTGTGATCTGCACGACAAAAGCTATACAAGACAAGCTATGCTGGACAATCATCTCAACGCTCGTACAAGGGAGTTAATTCGTATGGTGAAGGATGCTAAAGAGGAGGTAGCTGTGATTGTTGATAGGGAGAAGAACAGAGAAAAGCAGTATGCGGAGCTAGAGGCCAAGTGTGACGCGACCATGTTGGATTTTGAAAAGAATCCCTGGTATGAAGCCCTCCGAGCTAAGATTGACACTCTCGAAGAACAATTGAAAGAGGCTCTAGCTGAGTGTGGGAGATTGAAGATGGAGGAGGCTAAGGTTTCTGGTTATAAGACATAAGTTACTTCACTTGAGTCTAAATGTGCAGGTCTCGAAGCCGAAAGGGCTAGGTTGGTGGAGCAGGAGATCAAGCTACGCGAGGAGGAAGATGGGCTAAAACTCCAATGCAAAAGCTTGAAGAAAGACAGAGCTGAGGTGGTGTCGAAGGTTGTTCCTTATGTTGCGATGGAATTGTACCACAGTGATGAGGTGGGGGAGATAGTGGGAAAACTGGTGAACGCGGCCATATTTTATGGGAAATGCACGACGTTGGAGGAAATCGCAGAGACCAAAAAACCAGTGGTCTTGTCGGAGGTACCTTACTACCGACCAACGTCCGAGCAGGAGTATAATGAAGCCGGCAACGGCTATACTACAGCAGAGTACCCTTTCCTCACCAAAGCAACCAAGGACCCCTCAGCCTCAGTAGAAGATCTCATGTCAAAGAAACCGAGGAAGATTCAGCCCCCCTCTCCAACTACGAAGACCGCATCCTCGAAGCCTCCGTCTCCATCACACCAAGAGGATCCAAATTCCTCGAAGAATTCATGAAGGCTTCCGTGTTGGCAGTAATTTGGTCTTAAGGGTGGCATGTACCCTTTTAAACAATTTCCTATGATGCTTTGTTAGGCCTGTGCCTATGTCTTTGAACAATATATCCTTTCTATTTCTGGGCTTTGACCTGTTCTGTAGACAATTGTTTTGATGTTTTAATGTTGGCTATGACTATACTTAGCCGTATGAATGCCAATTAGTGGACATTGTCCGACTTTAGATATCATGTTTATCTTCTCTTACGCTTATGCATAAACGTAAAGATACAACCTAAGGTTATAACCTTATTGTGTGTATTTTGGACCAAGATTTTTAGCAATCGTATAGTTTGACTGCGACAGAGGGTCGCGACCCACTCCGTCTTTATCCTTAAGATGCAAAGGGCTTAGAATACCCTAAGTCTTGAAGGAAAGTTAATGTGAATTGTAATGGATGTTATGTGTATACAAGACATGTGTCTTGAATCATCCTTCGACATTGAAACTTGTGAAGTACTTGGCTGAGCAAATCTTTGTTGTATAGAACGAAACAAGAGATTTTGAGGGAAACATTTGATATCATTAATTGGGTAGGGAGGATTACATCATTTTAAGAAATGAACACTAAGACACCTACCATTAATGCTTCTTTCCCAAATGAGAAGAATGTGTTACATGAATTTGAAAAATAAGCTAAGTGCTTTAAAAATAGTAAGTCTTATATGTAAAACTTACGAAGGTTGGTACCAATCCAAGTCCTATTCATGACTTTTCCCTTAAGCGTTCCGAGCAAGTAGGCTCCGTTGCCGTAGGCTTCTGACATGACGTAGGGTCCTTCTTATGTACGCTTTAGCTTTGCTTATGCTGTTTTAGCCGAAGGACATATTCCTATGTGCCTGCAAAATTTGGGGTAGTTCGTCTACCCACTCATGTTGGTATTGTCCTAACCTTATCTCGATTTCTATTACAATGTCCCTGTTGATAATGTCAACAGAAGTGAACATTTGCTTTATATTTAGGCCTTCGCAGAAAGATGGGAAAACTCCTTCGGCAAATTTCTTCCTATTATCGGAGGTGATGATGTGTGGGACTCCAAATCGGAAAATTATGTGTTCCCACGCAAACTTTTCCACATGCTTTCCTGTTATTGATGCCAAAGGTTTGGCTTCGACCCATTTGGTGAAATAGTCTATGGCTACTACCAAGAATTGTACCCCTCCTAGAGCTGCTGGTAGGGGTCCGACTATGTCGAATCCCCATTGGCAAAAAGGCCTTGTTGATGTAACAGAGGTTACATCATGCTCAGGTAGTCTTGGGACTTTTGAGTGTGTCTGACATGCCTCGTACCTTTGTGCTATTTCAGTTGTGTCTTCAAGCATTGATGGCCAATAATATCCCAACTTTGTTATTTCCGAGATAATGGAGCGAGGCCCTGCGAGCAATCCGTAAGGTCCTTCATGAACTTCATAGATGATGTTCAAAGCCTTTTTCAATCCCATACAACGAAGCCATGGAGATAGAAAGGACCTTATATAGAGATTATCTCCAATGAGTCTATATTGCGGAGCCTTAACCCTGACCTTTCTTGCAAGCTTAGGATCTTCTGGTAGAGTACGGCTAATCAAGTACTCCCTAATTGGAGTCATCCAATTGGGTCGCGACCCTCTGTCGCAGTCAAACTATATGATTGCTAAAAATCTTGGTCAAAAATACACACAATAAGGTTATAACCTAAGTCTTGTAGGAAAGTTAATGTGAATTGTAATGGATGTTATGTGTATACAAGACATGTGTCTTGAATCATCCTTCGATATTGAAACTTGTCAAGTACTTGGCTGAGCAAATCTTTGTTGTATAGAACGAAACAAGAGATTTTGAGGGAAACATTTGATATCATTAATTGGGTAGGGAGGATTACATCATTTTAAGAAATGAACACTAAGACACCTACCATTAATGCTTCTTTCCCAAATGAGAAGAATGCGTTACATGAATTTGAAAAATAAGCTAAGTGCTTTAAAAATATTAAGTCTTATATGTAAAACTTACGAAGGTTGGTACCAATCCAAGTCCTATTCATGACTTTTCCCTTAAGCGTTCCGAGCTTGTAGGCTCCGTTGCCGTAGGCTTCTAACGTGACGTAGGGTCCTTCTTATGTACTCTTTAGCTTTACTTGTGCTATTTTAGCCGATGGACATATTCCTATGTGCCTGCAGAATTTAGGGTAGTTCGTCTACCCACTCATGCTGGTATTGTCCTAACCTTATCTCGATTTCAATTACAATGTCCATGTTGATAATGTCAACAGAAGTGAACATTTGCTTTATATTTAGGCCTTCGCAGAAAGATGGGAAAACTCCTTCGGCAAATTACTTCCTGTTATCGGAGGTGATGATGTGTGGGACTCCAAATCGGCAAATTATTTGTTCCCACGCAAACTTTTCCACATGCTTTCCTGTTATTGATGCCAAAAGTTTGGCTTCGACCCATTTGGTGAAATAGTCTATGGCTACTACCAAGAATTGTACCCCTCCTGGAGCTGCTGGTAGTGGTCCGACTATGTCGAATCCCCATTGGCAAAAAGGCCTTGTTGATGTGATAGAGGTTACATCATACGCAGGTAGTCTTGGAACTTTTGAGTGTGTCTGACATGCCTCGCACCTTTGTGCTATTTCAGTTGCGTCTTCTAGCATCGATGGCCAATAATATCCCAACTTTGTTATTTCCGAGATAATGGAGCGAGGCCCTGCGAGTAATCAGTAAGGTCCTTCATGAACTTCATCGATGATGTTCGAAGCCTTTTTCAATCCCACACAACGAAGCCATGGAGATAGAAAGGACCTTATATAGAGATTATCTCCAATGAGTCTATATTGCGGAGTCTTGACCCAGACCTTTCTTGCAAGCTTAGGATCTTATGGTAGAGTATCGCTGATCAAGTACTCCCTAATTGGAGTCATCCAATTGGGTCGCGACCCTCTGTCGCAGTCAACTATACGATTGTTAAAAATCTTGGTGCAAAATACACACAATAAGGTTATAACCTAAGTCTTGTAGGAAAGTTAATGTGAATTGTAATGGATGTTATGTGTATACAAGACATGTGTCTTGAATCATCCTTCGACATTGAAACTCGTGAAGTACTTGGCTGATCAAATCTTTGTTGTATAGAACGAAACAAGAGATTTTGAGGGAAACATTTGATATCATTAATTGGGTAGGGAGGATTACATCATTTTAAGAAATGAACACTAAGACACCTACCATTAATGCTTCTTTCCCAAATGAGAAGAATGCGTTACATGAATTTGAAAAATAAGCTAAGTGCTTTAAAAATAGTAAGTCTTATATTTAAAACTTATGAAGGTTGGTAACAATCCAAGTCCTATTCATGACTTTTCCCTTAAGCGTTCCGAGCTTGTAGGCTCCGTTGCCGTAGGCTTCTGACATGACGTAGGGTCCTTCTTATGTAGGCCTTAGCTTTGCTTGTGCTATTTTAGCCGAAGGACATATTCCTATGTGCCTGCAGAATTTGGGGTAGTTCGTCTACCCACTCATGCTGGTATTGTCCTAACCTTATCTTGATTTCAATTACACTGTCCCTGTTGATAATGTCAACAGAAGTGAACATTTGCTTTATATTTAGGCCTTCACAGAAAGATGGGAAAACTCCTTCGGCAAATTGCTTCCTGTTATCGGAGGTGATGATGTGTGGGACTCCAAATCAGCAAATTATGTGTTCCCACGCAAACTTTTCCACATGCTTTCCTGTTATTGATGCCAAAGGTTTGGCTTCGACCCATTTGGTGAAATAGTCTATGGCTACTACCAAGAATTGTACCCCTCCTGGAGCTGCTGGTAGGGGTCCGACTATGTCGAATCCCCATTGGCAAAAAGGCCTTGTTGATGTGACAGAGGTTACATCATGCTCAGGTAGTCTTGGAACTTTTGAGTGTGTCTGACATGCCTCGCACCTTTGTGCTATTTCAGTTGCGTCTTCTAGCATCGACGGCCAATAATATCCAAACTTTGATATTTCCGAGATAAAGGAGCGAGGCCCTGCAAGCAATCCGTAAGGTCCTTCATGAACTTCATAGATGATGTTCGAAGCCTTTTTCAATCCCTCACAACGAAACCATAGAGATTGAAAGGACCTTATATAGAGATTATCTCTGATGAGTCTATATTGCGGAGCCTTGACCCTGACCTTTCTAGCAAACTTAGGATCTTCTGGTAGAGTACCGCTGATCAAGTACTCCCTAATTGGAGTCATCCAATTGGGTCGCGACCCTCTGTCGCAGTCAAACTATACGATTTCTAAAAATCTTGGTCCAAAATACACACAATAAGGTTATAACCTAAGTCTTGTAGGAAAGTTAATGTGAATTGTAATGGATGTTATGTGTATATAAGACATGTGTCTTGAATCATCCTTCGACATTGAAACTTGTGAGGTACTTGGCTGAGCAAATCTTTGTTGTATAGAACGAAACAAGAGATTTTGAGGGAAACATTTGATATCATTAATTGGGTAGGGAGGATTACATCATTTTAAGAAATGAACACTAAGACACCTACCATTAATGCTTCTTTCCCAAATGAGAAGAATGTGTTACATGAATTTGAAAAATAAGCTAAGTGCTTTAAAAATAGTAAGTCTTATATGTAAAACTTACGAAGGTTGGTACCATTCCAAGTCCTATTCATGACTTTTCCCTTAAGCGTTCCGAGCTTGTAGGCTCCGTTGCCGTAGGCTTCTGACATGACGTAGGGTCCTTCTTATGTACGCTTTAGCTTTGCTTGTGCTGTTTTAGCCGAAGGACATATTCCTATGTGCCTACAAAATTTGGGGTAGTTCATCTACCCACTCATGCTGGTATTTTCCGAACCTTATCTTGATTTCAATTACAATGTCCCTGTTGATAATGTCAACAGAAGTGAACATTTGCTTTATATTTAGGCCTTCGCAGAAAGATGGGAAAACTCCTTCGGCAAATTGCTTCCTGTTATCGGAGGTGATGATGTGTGGGACTCCAAATCGGCAAATTATGTGTTCCCACGCAAACTTTTCCACATGCTTTCCTGTTATTGATGCCAAAGGTTTGGCTTCGACCCATTTGGTGAAATAGTCTATGGCTACTACCAAGAATTGTACCCCTCCTGGAGCTGCTGGTAGGGGTCCGACTATGTTGAATCCCTATTGGCAAAAAGGCCTTGTTGATGTGACAGAGGTTATATCATGCTCAGGTAGTCTTGGAACTTTTGAGTGTGTCTAACATGCCTTGCACCTTTGTGCTATTTCAGTTGCGTCTTCTAGCATCGATGGCCAATAATATCCCAACTTTGTTATTTCCGAGATAATGGAGCGAGGCCTTGTAAGCAATCCGTAAGGTCCTTCATGAATTTCATAGATGATGTTCAAAGCCTTTTTCAATCCTACACAATGAAGCCATGGAGATAGAAAGGACCTTATATAGAGATTATCTTCAATGAGTCTATATTGCGGAGCCTTGACCCTGACCTTTCTTGCAAGCTTAGGATCTTCTGGTAGAGTACTGCTGATCAAGTACTCCCTAATTGGAGTCATCCAATTGGGGCCTTCTTCAATTATGACGTCAGACACTTCGCCTCGTTTGATTGACCAATTGGCCAATACTTCCACTAAAACATCCTTTTTTTTGGGCGCTTTTCCTTAGGGATTTTCTTGTCTAGACTAGATCCGGAAGGTGTTTCAGCAAGAAAGTCTGTGAGTATTTGACTTTTGATGGAGTTTTGACTCTATCTCATGTTCTTCCAGTTCGATAGCCCATTTGGCCACTCTACCTGATTTCTCAGGCTTCAGTAGTATCTGCTTAATTGGCTTGTCAGTCAATACCGTGATAGGATGAGCTTGAAAGTACCTTCGAAGACGCCTTGCAGCATATACCAAGGCTAGGATCAGTTTTTCCAACTCTGGATAGTTTAATTCAGCCCCCTGCAGGACCCTACCAATGAAATATATCGGGACTTGCCTCTTATCCCTTTCCGCTAATAGAACAGCACTGATGCTTTCAAAGGATGCCGTAATGTACATGAACAACACTTCGCCTTTGATTGGGGCTGTAAGTGTTGGCAAGATTTCCATGAACTCTTTTAACTTTTCAAAAGCGGCTTCCGCCTCACAACTCCATTGAAAAGTCTTCTTGTCTGTACACCCCTTGAGTGTCTTGAAAAATGGCAAAGATCGATCTGCGCCTTTCAAAAGGAACCTGCTAAGTGCTGCGAGCTTCCCATTGAGGCTTTTTACCTCTTTCAACGACTTCGGAGCTTGTAAATTAGTGATGGCTTTGACCTTCTAAGGGTTAGCCTTAATCCCTTGCTTCGTAAACAGATGCCCCAAGAATTGTCCTTCTTCCATGCCAAAGGAACACTTCTTGGGGTTAAGCTTCATGTTGATTGCCCTCAATTGATCGAAGGTTTCTTGAATGTCGGAGAGTAGGTCTTCCTCAGTCCTACTTTTTACTACCATATCATCAATGTAGGCTTTCAAGTTCCTCCCTATTTTTTTATGGAAGGCTTTGTCAACCAACCTTTGATAAGTTGCCCCTGCGTTTTTCAGACCGAAGGGCATTTTCTTGTAGCAATAGACACCCTTTTCTGTGTAGAAGGCTATCTTCTCCTCATCTTCCTCCGCCATTTGTATTTGGTGATACCCTTTATAGGCATCCAGAAAACATTTCAGATGGAACTCTGAGAGGGATTCAACCTGTGAAGGATTATACAAACACTTGGGATGTTTATCTTAATAATGTGTTTGAGATATTTATGAATGAATGTGATGTAGTACGCGGAATTTACTATAACACACTTAAAAGAAACAAAGGTGATGAATATGTAAACGTGAGTTATAATGAACAATGAACACAACTTTAGTAACACAAAACGATTCAATATTATTGATGAAATAATACGGATGATCTAACTATCACCAGGATTACAAAAGTAACCTTGAATCTTTAATTTGTTAAGGATTTGTGAATTTGTAACTAAGTTACTCGAGAGGTTGTTCTGTTTTTGGATATTGCTAAGTATTTGGTTGGGAAAGACTTACTACAAAGGTGGTGACTAAGGGATCCTCTTATAGGATAAGGACCCCTTATTACAAGTTGTCAAGTTGCACAATATAATAAGATACTTGGACTTTCTAACCTACTAATTACAACTTTCAATGTAAACTACTCTGTATATTCTTCTGCACAACATAGAAGACTGAACTACTTCTACTAAACGTGTTACATTGTACAAAGACTAATAATACAACTAAATATCTACAAATAAATATCTATCAACTTGATCATCAACTTGGCAGGACCTTCATTTAACTAGCAGTACCTTCTCACCCAGAAGGTACTGTTAGTACATCTTCAACTTCTTCAAAATCAACTAGCAGGCTCAATACATCATCTGGCAGGCTCTTTGACTTGAACATTTTATTCCCAACAATCCTCCCCTAAACTTGTTATTTCCTTTAAAATACACAAGTTTCTTATGAATAAAATACATACCTTGAGGATCTGAGGGAACTCTTCCAAAAACTTTACTCTCTATTCTTCCTTTTTCTTTCACATTGCTCAAAAATGCTCATCAGCAAACTTTGAACAACTTCTGACTTTTCTTCATCTTTATCACATCTTAACCTCTTGGAGATCATAGTTGTAAGAACTTCATAGCTCAGAGGATACTCTTTTTCAGCCAACATAAAGAGCTGAATCCCACTTTGTGTAAAAAGATGATGAACACTGCTAAGACTTAGGAATTCCCATATGGTTGTAGAGTCATGATATGAAAACTTCCAATGAACATCTTTTGGATTAGGATCATACATCCTATTGAACTCTACCCAAAGTTCTTGTTCCTTAACATCAGTGTTAGAATTTGTGTCTAGCCTAATTTGAACTAGATTCCACAATTCTTCTAAGTCAGCTCTATCACATGCTCTTATTAGATTCTCAAAGTTTTTGAAGATAGCAGTTTGACCCCCAACCCTGGTTATTTTCCATGACTTTCCTGATCTATCATGGTGAATCTCCCAATCAATAATAGGGTGTCTAGACCTAATTGGACCAGCATGTATAATTGTTGGTAAAGCAATTAACATTTTACTTACTTGCTCTGGATCCAATTCTGCTTCTTTCTTCTTTTGAGCATCTTTCTTTTTCATTGAAGGCTTAGCATCAGATGGGATCTTGTAGTAGACTGTCTTGTAGGCATTGAGATAAAGGAAGTGGATTTCTTCAGGAGTTTTCTTCTTTAGTTGAGACTCAGTCCAATTAGCTTGACTTCTCAGAAACTTCTTCATGAAACTCACTTGATCTTTCTTATATGTGCCCACCTTAAAACCTCTCTTCTGGCTTTCCTGCATCTTTTGAAAAATATCAGCCAGAGCTGCTTCTCTATATTTTTTGTTGATAAAAGTTTCAAGCTGTGCTGTTTTCTCTTCAATGCTAAGATTCTTGTCATCCAGAATTAAGTTTGCTTGACCTCTCACAATTGGATCATTGGCAATAATCCATTGCATCTGTGCATCAAAAGTTTCCTGAGCAGCTTGAGTGTCAAGAAGAGTTTGAGCAGCATCCTTTTGCTCTTGCATTTCTGCAAGCAGTCTTGAAGCTTCTAATGCTTTTTGCATTTCTTCTTCATGAAGCCTTTTGGAGACTTCCTCATCTAAGGCCATCTGCACTTGCTCACTTTTCTTCAACCTTTTGGGCTTAGGTTCATCTTCAACCATAATTTTCTTGCCCTTGTCTTTTGGAGTTGGTTCTTGACTTGGAGCAGCAGATTGCTCATCAGCAATAAATAACCTCTCTTAAACAAACAAACCCCCTTGAGGCTGTGATTCCCTCTTTCTTTTGTAAACCTTTTCAGCAGAACCTTTAGAGTCCATAGCCAACAGCTTTTCAATCCTAGCAGGTTCTTGCTCTGCTTCAGCAGGCTCTTTTGAACTGGCAGGCTCTTGCTCTGCACCAGCAGGCTCTTCATCATAAACCTGAGTTCCTTCATGAAAATGAAATTGAGCCTCCTCTTCATCTTCTGAACTACCCATCCTCCCCTTTTTGGAAGAGTGACCCAAACTTTCAGCATCTGATCTTGAAGAACTAGATAACACCAAATTTGAAGATCTTTTACCCTTCAGCATCTTCACTTCATTCTCCAATTTCTTAACCCTCTTAACTAATTTGATGTTGATCTCAGAAAATTTTGTGTTCTGACTTTTAAGAGCATTTTCTAAGAGCTTCACCATCTCCTTGAGGTCTTTCACTGTTTGAGAATCCAGACTTTGATGTTGAGGAGATTGGGATGGTGTTGCATGATGTGATGGTATTGGTGGAGTTGCTGATGGTAGTGGTGATGGGATTGGTGATGTAAGATGAGTTGGTGATATGTAACCAGGTGAAGAACTTGATGATTGTGATTCAGATGATGGTGTTGGTTCTTCAGCATGTTGTGGTAACATTTCATCAAAAAGTGGTATTTCTTCCCCAATGAAACCAATTTTCATGTTTGAAAACACCTTGTGTGAAAGTTTTGGTGTTTCATAAAGTGAGTGAGGGGGAAGTAACAAATGTTTTGATTTTGTAATGATGCATTGAAGAAATCTTGGATACATCAAAAACTTTGTTAGGCTATCCACATTTTTAACCAATCCTTCAAAAATATGTTTGGAAAAATTGAATTTTCTGTTTGTTGCCAAGCAAATGAGAGCTGTAGCCATGTTACCACTAAATTGCTCCCAAGAGGTTTTCTTTTGGCTTAAACAATGAAGGATTGTATGGATCAAAAATCTCCATTGTGGAGTAAAATGCTTTTTAAGAAAGGTGAGTTTAGTAGAATCAGCATTATACCCCATTCTTTCCAAATATTCAAAAATTTCAGTATCAGGCAATTGACTAATACCATCTGAATCATCCAAATGAAGATGTCTTCGAATGGATGACTCAGTAAGAGTCAAGGTTTTGCCATCCACTTTGGCTTTTATCCTTTGGTCCCCATTTTCAGAAGTTTTAACTTTAGCTGTTTGCCAAAATTGTAAAATTTGAGATTCATAAATAGTGGGATTTACAAGTAAAGCAAACCTGATGTACGAATCATTTAAAAAGTCCACTATTTGATGAAAAGAGGCATTATCCTCATACTTTTCCAAAAATGCTAACTGGTTGTGACGTTTAACAAAAGTTAGAATAGCCATGGTGAAAATTAATGAAAAACTTGATTAGGATGGTGGGATTTGATGGTGGTACTGGTAGAAGATGAAAGGTGAGTGTTAATTGTGATAAGGACTGATGAAAGATATTATGAGAGATTTACTTTTAACCGACAATAAGAAAATTTATAATAAGCAAATGAAAAGGCGGTTAAAAAGATCTTTTATATGAGAAATATAATATAATATAACATCAGTAATTTACAGAATTACCCCAACGGCTAATTGTAACTACCAGGCCCAACGGCTATAATTTTTATCTGACAGGCTCAACGGTTATCTAGCAGTACCATTTTACTCTACCAGTACCAAAATTTGAACTACCAGTACCTTTGAAAGAAAATTTTACTTGGCAGTCTCTTTGAAATTTTAGCAAAAATCCCTTATAGTTTTTAGCAAACTATCAGCTATCAACGGATTTGATTTGTCTTTACCAAAAGCCGTTTGCTTATGGACTATTCAACTATTTACTGTAAAGTACGGTTAGTTAAATACCATATAGTTTTTGGTAAACTATCAACCATCAACGGATTTGATTTGTCTTTACCAAAAGCCGTTTGCTTATGGACTAGCCAGCTCTTAAGTTTGTAAAACTTGGTGAACTGAATACCAATTCCATATTGACCTAAAGATGGTGCAATTTCCTTGGATGGAGGAATTGTAAGAGGCAATGATGTTGTGTATCTTGGATGCTTGGTTCAACAAGTGAAATCAGCTATTAGCATGCCTTTGTATTGAAACTTTCCTTAGTTTGATCTAGATAGAACTTTCTCCTTTAGGAATGCTTCATCCCTTCTGAATATATGATTCTAATCTTATCATTTTCAACCTATACATCATCTTGTATGCTCTTGTCTTCTCCTTCCTTTTATTGGATTATCTTCCTTTTCTGGGCTATTATTTCCTCCCCTGAGATTGTTACCTCCCCTGAGATGTAAATAACTTTTATTTCCCCTTTTGTTTGGAAGATCTCTTGTTTTGTTATCAACCTGAAATTTGTTAGTTGCAGACCAAAAGAACAAAGTGCAAAGCACTTGTTTTATAGCATTGTAAACATTTAATCATCAAGATGAACAAAACAGAGCAAATTTTATACTAGCAGGACCAATTATGAACTGACAGTACCTTTTGACTAATTAGCAGTACCATGTTTAAAAGCCAGTACCTTATTTTTTTTATGTACAAAAACACATTTTTTTCAAAGATTAATCATTCCAATATCTCCTACTAGGTATTTGAATCTACCTAAATCAAAAGCTTTGGTGAGAAGGTCTGCAAAATTCTTTTCAGAATCAATTTTGACTACTTGTATTAACCTTTTCTCATTGCAATCTCTTATGAAATGGTGTCTGATTTCAATGTGTTTTGTTTTTGAGTGTTGAACTGGATTTTTAATGATACATATAGTACTGCTATTGTCAATGTAAATAATGGTGTTAAGAAAATTGTACCCATAGTCAAGCATTTGATTTTGGATCCAAAGAACTTGCCCACAACAACTTGCACCAGCAACATATTCTGCTTCAGTTGTAGAGTTGGCCACCATTGTTTGCTTCTTGCATTGCCAAGATATGAGTCTGCAACCAAGAAATTGACATCCACCAGTTGTGGATTTTCTGTCTAGGGTTGCACCAGCATAGTCACTATCAGAATAAGCCACCAAGTCAAAAGATGATTCCCTTGGATACCATAGACCCAACCTAGGTTGACCCTTGAGATATCTAAAGATCCTTTTGACTGCTGTGAGATGAGAAACTTTGGGATGTACTTGAAACCTTGCACATACTGTTGGTCCACAAATTGTATATGGATCACTAAGTAGTCTTGAATACCTAGTAGATGGTTAGGATAAATCCGAACCAATCTAAGTGAGAAACCCTAAGTGATTGTTATTGTTAATGCGGAATCTTAACAAGAACAATTAAGAACACAAGCAGGGATATCACTAACTTCGTATATTGATATTCACTATAATGAATTCGTACAACTCACACACGAACTAACAATCTTTAGGGATCCTTTTATAACACAAGGAAACCCTAGCCGACTCAGAAGATATACACAAATCTTCTATAAAGATACATACACGCATTGTATCTTTTCCTAACATAACTCTAACAGACTTTCCTATCTTTACGACCAGACTTAACTTTATAAGTCAACCAGACTTAAATATGCTACCAGACTTAACATTACATTACCAGACCTAATAACACAAACAGACCTAACTTAGATAAACTACCAGACCTAAGTTGTCTGCTCTTGATTCGTATCATAATTCCCAACAATCCTCCCCTAACTTGATCTTCATGCTCCATGAACTTCAAGTTCTTCTGATTAAGCCTTCTGAGGATTGAATCTTGAACACTTTGAACTGTATTAAGGTCTTATTCCTTTCTAGCAGCTTGAATCTTGATAAGCTCTTCTGATATGGTCTTTGCAGCAACATTGACTATATGTACATCAATTCATATTAAGTTTCATATCTATTCTCATCACTTCCAGGTGTGTTAACTCCTGTGAGAGGTGAATCATTGAAATTTAATGGATTTGATGTCTCTTTACCAATAGCCATTACTACTGGAGTAGCCAAATGTTTTGGTGTGTAAGACCATGGTACACTGATAACCATATGATTTTTAGCAAATCATCAGCTTATCAACGGATTTGTTAAGTCTTTACCAAAAGCCGTTTGCTTCTGGACTAGTCAATTCTTTGATGGAAAAGCACCTCATCATGGTGAATTGATTACCATTTATGGTTTTCCACAGCCTTTACCACAAGCCATAACCTTGTGGGCTAGCCAACTCTTCACTTATCTTAGATATGGTGAGTTGAATACCATACAATTTTTGGCAAATTGTCAGCCATAAACGGATTTGAGCAATCTTTACCTGTTAGCCGTTTGCTCAGGATTAGCCAGTCCTTATGTTGATGAGACAAGGTGGACTGATAACCTTTTGATGTGTTAGTGCAAAGCACCTCCACCAAGTGAGAAGTTCCAATAGTCTCACTTAACAACTTGTGAAAATTCTTTCAAACACCCTTAGGCTACATCCTTCAAAGACTGCTTTTTAATCAAATCCAATAACATCTCATATCCTTCATCCTTTTTACTAGCATACAACTTTTTGCTCATCATTTCCTTGCAAACACTTAATGATAAAGGATATTCCACTTCTGCAAGCATATAAATATCAACATTCTTTAATGAAACACAATGTACCTTGCAGGTATGAAAATATCTCCAGCTGACAATGTTATGCTCTTCAGGAAGTTTCCACACTATATCAGACTCAGTTGGTGGCTCAAACATCACCTTCAAATTTCCCCAAAAGACTCTTTCAAATTCATCTTCAGGTGGATGATCTCCATATTTAATGTTCACCAACTGATAAAGTTCTTGAAGATCCTCCCTATTCACATCAATTAAAATTCCAGCAAAATTCATATAGACAATGTCAGAATTATCTTCTCTTATTATTTGATATGCAGCCCTCCCACCAGTCATGATAAGTTGATACTTGACAACCTTAGTAGGTTCCTTAGTGCTTTCAATAGTCCCCATTGTAGCTCCTTCAGATGAAGGTTCTTCATCAAATTCCTCTTCAACAACTACTTTCTTGGATTTACTCTTCCTTTCCAAACCTTTTCTTCTTTGAAACACAATAGGCTTAATAACTTCATCTTGCACTTCTTCTGTTGACTTACCAGCTTCAGGTTGTAAATCAATCACTTTATCAGGTTCAATGACTAGTTCAGTCTCTTTAGCCTTTCTACCTTGAAAGCAATATGTCTGCACATCATCATAATCAGTAGCTTTGTAACCTTGATCTCTCTCAAATGCCTTGAGATATGCTACTTGTATTTCTTCATATGACTTCCTTTTCATCTGTTCCAAAGAAAGATGCATTTGATTCTTAAGATACATCTTCATATCATACTTCTTTTCTGCCATAGACATCTTTTTGGAAATCTTTGATTTCTTCTGAAGCTTGAACTTTTCCAAGAATCCACCCAATGTATCATCATTACTTCTTGCATTAATGAAGTCAGCTAACTGTTTGGCTCGTTCATCAGCAGTTAAACCTTCAATAGTTAGCAGCTCTTCATACTTTGCTCTCACTTCATCATCAACATTGAGCAGTTTTGTAAAATCATCAGATTCTTCAGCCAATTGTCTTGCATAAACTGCATCTAGCATCTTTTGTCTTTCTTCATCAGCAATATCTTGAGCCTTAATCCTCTCAATTTCAGCCTCAGATGCAAGTTCTTCTCTTGTTTTTCTTTTAGACTTCTTTGGCAATGAAGTTTCCTCCATGACCTGCTTTCCCTTTCTTAGTGCAGATTGTTGTTCTTCATTACCAGAACTAAGTTCATTACCAGACTTTTCTTCACCAGACTTTTCATCAGATATAGTTCCAAACTTGTCAACCTCTTCCTCAGCAGACAAAATTAACCTTCTTCTCTTCCTATCTTGTTTAATTTTGCCCATTGATTGAGCCAAAGTCTCTGCAACTTCCAGTGTCTCTGGACTAATTGTGGTGACATTATCTTGAACAAGTGGTTCTTGAACTGGTGTTTGAAGAATATTTTCCTGTTCTTGCTCCAAATTCCTCCCCTGTTTGGAAGAATTTTCAACTTCATCTTCCTCATCATCAAAAGAAACACCCTTTTTCTTCATTGCTACTCCCATTTTCTTTACTTTCTTCACCAAAGTCACATAAGCTTTTCTGAGTGCCTCATTAGACTTTTCCAAAATACCAATCTTCTTTTGTAGTTGAGGAACAATGATAAGAAGATTTTCCACAGTAATGGGATCATGTTCCTCCTCCCCTTCAGGACTTGGAACATTTGGTTGTGGAGGTGAAGATTGTTGGATAGGTGTAGATGATCTTTCAACAGATGGTGAGGGACCTGGTTGAGGTGATGGAATTGGAGAAGACCTAGGTGTAGCAGACCTAGATGATGCTTGGTCTTGTGCTTCATCAGGGTCCACTTGTGCAGCTCCAGAAGTACCTGCATTGTTAGTACCAAGCATAGCAGCAAGCAAAGGTTTGTCTGTCCCTTGAAAACTCCTTTTTAGATTTGCAAAAAGTTTGGGAGTAAAGGCCACACTGATGTAAGGCACTTTATCCTTAGTTTCAAAATTCAAGATCATTTGCAAAAATCTTGGATACATTAAAAATTTTGGGTCCTTAGCATTTTTCACCATTCCTTCAAAAATTAATTTTGAAAAGTTAAATTTCCTTCCAAATGATAAACAGACCAATGCAGAAGCAATTCTGCTTCCAAATTGATCCCATCCACCACTCTTGGGACTTAAGCTCTGAAGTAAATGATGTACTAAAAACCTCCACTGAGGTGAAAAATGACTTTTCCAAAAGGTAAAACTTCCATCTGTGGGGTACCCAATGCTATTCAAACCCTCCAAAATATCCTCACTAGACAAATCAAATTCTCCTAAAGCATCATCCAATTGGAGACTGTCCCTAATCGATGCTTCAGTAATGGTAAAACCATTTTTATCTATGATCGCCCTTAAACATGGTGTCCCATCATCAAGAGCCTCAGAGGTAACCGACCTCCAGAACTGCTTGACAAGGGACTGATAAATAGTAGGATTATGAGTTAATGAATAACAAATGTAAGAACCTTTTAGGAAATCCACAATCTGCTCGAAACCTGCACTTTGATCTGGCTTCTTCAAGAAACCAACTTGATTATGCTTGTCCACAAACTTGAGATTAGCCATGGATGAGTTAATGATTTAGGTCTGGTTAGCAAGAAAGGTAGGGTTTTGAAAAATATTTGCGTAGAAACAGAGTCGTGTGAAATAAAGATGATTTTAAATTTGGAAGCAAATAAAGAATAAAAGAAGATAAATAATATCAAATTTTAATCTTATATACTTCATAAATATCTTGTTTTACCGAAAATAGTGCAACGGTAATATATTAGTAAAATCTTTATTTACTCTGACCAGATCTAACGGTCATAAAATTAACACTACCCGACCTAAAAGGTCAACCAGGCCGAATCATAAACTTACCAGACCTAACCAAGAGAGTGGACTTACACACTGACTATAGCGAATGCAAGGCTTTGCATCACCTCATTCCAATCTTTTCTGCAAGAATTAGTTGAAACAACAAGAAAGAGGAGACAGCAACCAATTTTTGCAAGACACATGAGCTACCAGATTTAACACTTAAAGTTACCCGATTCAAAAACATGTCAGACTTGTACATTTGCCTCCCCTTAAATGTACATTACCTCCCCTTAAGTGTAATTTTTTTTTTTTTTTTTTTTTTTTTTTTTTTTTTTTTTTTTTATCACTAATAAATACTTAACCAAAATAAAGACGAAGGTCAACTTTCCAAAAACACAATTAATAACTCTTTCCCTGCAAGTATTAACTCATACACCAACCAAGCATTAAAAGACATTAAACCTTGATTTTCCCTATAAAACCACCCATTGTTTTATCATAAAAACCATCACAAACCAAAATAAACCCTTATAAGCATAATGGATCCATCCAAATTAAAAACCATAGAGATTTCATCCGATTCTTGGGATCCAAATGACTCATCTTCTGATACATCATCAGGAGGATGGGGTGGATACTTCCCACCAGGGTATTCATCAATCACAAGAAACAAGACATTGAGAGAAGCAACTCTGAAACAATGGCTAGCTGCTTATGACCTTTCTGAAAAGGAACCAGACAATGAAGCACCAAAGACCTCAAGACCAATTCCCCCTTCTGATGTAGAGGATAAAAGTGCCAAAGAAGAAGACCCCTCCAAAGATGATGAAGAGACCTTTCCTTCGAAGATTGTGCCTTCCCTGAGAAGTGGTTCTGTGCCACGTCCCCCACCAAGCAGCGTGATTCTTGCACTTCCATGCCCAAAAGCATGGAATCAGTTTGGTGGCAGAGGAGCCAAGAAGACCATTCCTGACTTCATGGGTAAAGGGAAACAGAAAGTGTAGGTGGTGATGTTTAGCTGGTTTGTGTTTAAAGCTTTTGTCTTATGAAGCATTGTAACTTGCATCCTAGAATGCAATTTCTTGTTAATAAATAAAAAGCTCTTTGGTTCTGATGTTTTAATTTTCCACACATGAATTACTTGCAATAGAGAAGAGCTAACAACTGCAAAACAAAGTTAAGCACAAAATACCAAACACACATACTATAGAAAGCAGAAAACGAATTAACTACTGAAAATAAGAATAACCAAGAAGAGTAGCGAGATAAAGAACAAACAAATATACAAACTATACAAAGTTAAGAAAGAAGATCAGTTTTTCTTAACAACCCAGGCCTGAGTGGGCTTGAGTCCTTTCTGTGGAGCAACATACTTATAGGTCTTGTATGAACTTGCTCCAGTGAAACCATGTTTGGACTTATAGGTAAATTCATTTTTAAATGGATTCCAAGCCCAGCACTCAGAGAAATTATCAGCAGAACCCCTACTTGAATCTGTTTGTCTCCTTACAGGTGAATGAGCCTTATAAAAATTATTTCTTTGAAAATTTTCATTCACCTGAGGTTTTTGAAAAGGTTGCTTGGGTCTTACAAAACCAGTGTTCATATTAGGTCTCACAGAATTAACATAACCAGTATTCACTTTAGGCCTCATAAAGTTAACATTTTTCCTATTCACATTAAAGTTTCTGTAGCCAGACCCAAAATTTGGTCTACCAGAATTAACAAAAGAGTTAGGTCTGGTAGTGTTATTTAGTTGAACAGGTCTGGGAACAAACTGGTTAGCATGATTAACTCTACTAGCATTATTCCAAACTGGTTTATTTGAACCATGAACCTTATTAACATTCATTCTCTTTTGCTCAGCCTCTCTTTTCATTCTCTTTTCATGGAAGTCACAATCTCTTATTAAATGACTCAAACTTCCACACACAAAGCATCTTTTAGGAGCATAAGTATAACTACTCCTACTTTCTCTGTGAACACTATTGCTTCTAGGTGACTCATTCAATTTAACAGATTCCCTAGGAGTTTTTATGTGATTGACACAACTAGGTTTAACTGTCTCAGCCTTTTGTTCAGTCACTACAGGTTTAGTAACAACAGGTTCACACTTCTCAACAATCTTAGGTTCAGGATTCTCTTTTTCCTCATTGTTTGACTCAGACTTAGAGTGATCAGAGGAACCATCAATAGATCCTTCAGAGTCATTGGATTGACAAGAAGAATATCTACTGGATTTGTCCTCTGAGGTAGTTGGTTCAGGCACTTGAGGACCTTTCTTACCATACACAAAGAGTGAATCATCCAACTCTTCCTTTTCAAGAGGAGTATAGTCATCACTCAAAGGTGGTGGTACTCCCTTAAAGTCACCAGTCTTAACAAACCTATTATACAAAGGCTTATCAGCATAGTCCTCTTCTCTATTCTTAAATATAGCCCTATTCTCATTTTCCTCATATCCTAAGCCACATTTTTTATTTGACTTAATTTGAGAATCCCAACACTTAAACAGGTTATTGTTTGAACTGTTCCATTGATCTACCCTTTTTCTCAGCTCATCCCTTTCCTTCTGAATTTTAAGCCCTAATTGTCTATACCTTTTAAGCTTTTCATCTTGTTCGTATATCTTATTAGCTTGAAAGTATAGTTTTTCATTTAAAGCAGCATGTTGGTTTTGAAGGGTGACCTTTTGTGCCTCTAAAGTTTTTACAGCATTTTTATGTGCTAATAAATTTACTTCTAGATCACCTATTTGTTCTTGCTGCTCATCACACAAAGCCTTAACATGATTATATGAGTCAGTACATAATTTAGAGCATAATGATACCTCATTACCAATGGCCATGAGAGCATGATCAGACTCCTCATTTACTCTTGGATGCTCACCCCAATTGACTCCTCCAGCTTCCATTGTCAGCAGGCTCATCTGATTCTTTTCCATCTTCCCATCATCATCTCTTTTCTCATCAGCAGACTTCTTCTCTGGACAATCTCTTGAAAAATGCCCATGCTTGTGACAGTTGTAGCATTCAACAGTCCTCTTTGTGTATCCCACTGGTGATTTGTTGTTGAAGTTGATAGTCCTACCATATTGCTTCTGAAATCGTTTGACCCTTAAAGCAACCATGGCAATGTGCCATTTTATGTCCATCTCCTCAACTTCAGCATCATTAATCTGTTCAAGGTCTTCACTAATAAAGCTTTCATCTTCCGTTTGATTGGCAAAGAAAGAATGTATCACCTCATCAGTAAAACTTGAAGCAGACCTTTCACTTGAAGGAGTTTCATAGTTACCAGACCTAACACCACCAGATCTAACCTTGTAAGTACTGCTTTTGTTTTGAGACACAAAAGCAACATTTGATGAACTGGTTGAAGCCTGAGTGTTGTTACTGATGTCCCTTTCAAACATTCTGAGATTATTGTATAGGTCATCAGGTGTCATTGAATCTACTTCCTCCTTAATCCTCATCGCCACAGATACATTGCCCCATTCTGATGGTAAAGATCTAAGGAATTTGTGATTTGCATCCTCATCTGAGACTGCTGCACCATGAACTTCCAGTTGTGTTAACAGATGTTGAAATCTGTCATATCCCTTCTCCAAACCTTCAGTCTTTGAAACACTGAATGTTTCAAATTGCTGTTTAAGAACAGCCTTTTGCATCTTTTTGGAGTTAGCATTACCTCCAAATCGTTTCTTGATAGCTTCCCACATCTCCTTTGCATCAAGAATGCCATGAAACCTTTGTAGATGCTCCTTAGGAATAGCCATAAGAAGCAAGGTTCTGGCCTTCTTTTCCTTCTCCACAGCCCTAATCTCCTCAGCAGATACTGGTGGCATTATTCTGAGCTGCCCATCATTCCCTTGTGAAATTCTCTTCTTAGAATTTCCCTTTTGAATCACCTTCCATACATCGCTATCAATGTATTCCAGATAATGCTCCATCTCCATGGCCCATATATCATACTCTTCTCTCTTCAGTAATGGAAGTTTTATGTTTGAGATTGTGGTTGTGGAAGGGATGGGTTGTTGTTGTGATTGGGAGTTACTGGTATCGGTTTTTCCTTCATCTTCATGGTTTGATTTCTCATCCTCACTGTTATGGATTGAGAAAGTTTCAGTGAAAACAGGCTTATCGAATTCAGACATTTTGTAGGGTAATTTGAGTGAGAATTAGGTTTTTGAGATTTAGTGTTCTTCGAATTCAGAGTCTCTCCCTTGCTCTGATACCACTTGTTGGTCCACAAATTGTATATGGATCACTAAGTAGTCTTGAATACCTAGTACATGGTTAGGATAAATCCGAACCAATCTAAGTGAGAAACCCTAAGTGATTGTTATTGTTAATGCGGAATCTTAACAAGAACAATTAAGAACACAAGCAGGGATATCACTAACTTCGTATATTGATATTCACTATAATGAATTCGTACAACTCACACACGAACTAACAATCTTTAGGGATCCTTTTATAACACAAGGAAACCCTAGCCGACTTAGAAGATATACACAAATCTTCTATAAAGATACATACACGCATTGTATCTTTTCCTAACATAACTCTAACAGACTTTCCTATCTTTACGACCAGACTTAACTTTATAAGTCAACCAGACTTAAATATGCTACCAGACTTAACATTACATTACCAGACCTAATAACACAAACAGAACTAACTTAGATAAACTACCAGACCTAAGTTGTCTGCTCTTGATTCGTATCATAATTCCCAACACATACACATACTGAGAACATTATATCTGGCCTTGATGATGTAAGGTACATCAAGGACCCAATCATTGATCGATAATTGTGCAAATCCACATCTTCACCCTCAGCATCTTTTAGTAACCCCTTTTCTGAATCCATTGGTGTACTTGCAACCTTAGAATCAGCAAACTGAAATTTCCTTAAGATCTCTGCTACATACTTATCTTGGCTGATAAATATGCCTTCATTTAATTGTTTCACTTGGAGACCCAGAAAGAAAGTAAGTTCCCCTATGGAACTCATTTCAAACTTGCTATGCATAAGTTTTTCAAACTCTACACACAACTCTTGGTTTGTGGATCCAAAGATAATGTCATCAACATAAATTTGCACCAGCAAGATGTCTTTCTTGGTTCTTTTGATGAACAAAGTTGGATCAATCTTGCCTCTTTGGAATCCATTTTCTAATAGATAGAAAGCCAATGTTTCATACCATGCCCTAGGAGCTTGGTGTAGACCATAAAGAGCCTTGGTAACCCTATACACCTTGTCTGGATATTCTGCATCAATGAAGCCTGGAGGTTGAGAAACATACACTTCTTCTCCAATAGTACCATATAAGAAGGCACTCTTAACATCCATTTGGTAAACAGTGAAGCCTATGAAAGAAGCATAGGCCAAGAATAGCCTAATTGCTTCAAGTCTTGCAACTGGAGCAAAAACTTCTTCATAATCCACCCCTTCTTCTTGAGTATACCCTTGGGCCACCAATCTTGCTTTGTTTCTGATCACTATCCCCCTTTCATCTTTCTTGTTTCTGAACACCCATTTGGTTCCAATTGCCCAGTAACCTTTGGGCAAATCAACCAGTTTCCAAACCTTCTGAAGCTTGAATTGAAGAAGCTCTTCTTGCATTGCTTCAACCCAACTTGGATCATCTAAGGCTTTGTTAATGTTTTTGGGTTCAGCCTGTGAAAGAAAACATGAAAACAGGCATATGTTGGCAACTTCATGATTCTTTTCTTCATAAATAGATGAGATAAACCCTTCTTGGTCTGAAGACAAGACTTGAGTTCTTGTTCTAACACCAGAATCAATGCTACCAATCACATTATCAATGGAGTGATCTTTGAGAATTCTTGTGTTGTGTGTTGTAGGAACTTCATAGGTAAGTGGAAGATTGCTAATCCCCACTTCTTCTGGTAAAGAATCATCTGATTGAACATTTAATGGTTCAGCAGTACCAACTTGTGAACTGGCAGTACCATCTGGTGAACTAGCAGTACCATTGAAATTTGCACTACTTTCTTGATTCTCTTGACCCTGAGTTCCATGATCATCTTCAACACCTTCATTTGTTGTATTTGAAGGTTCTTCATGACTTGAAGATAAATCCAACCCTTTCCAAATTGGCATCCAGATGTAATCTTGATCTTTAGGTGTTTCAACATTGTCTTCAAAACCTGCATTATCATTAGTATTTGTACCTGCAACAGGCACATAATTCATAGATTCTGAAAGCCTATCAATGTCAAACATCCAATCTGGCCCAATGCCTTTAACATTTGCTAGTTTCTCTTGAAACTCTATGTGCAAATTTTCTTCCACTAGCCTAGTGCAACTATTATACACTCTATAGGCCTTACTTTGCAAAGAATACCCTATCATGTAGCCTTCATCAGCTTTTCCTTCAAACTTTCCTAAATGATCTTTGGTATTGAGAATAGTGACATGACATCCAAAAGGTCTCATAAAACTTAAAGATGGTGTTCTACCAAAGAAAAGTTCATAAGGAGTCTTTTTATGTGGTTTAATCACAAGAACCCTGTTCTGCACATAACAAGCAGTACCTACTGCTTCAGCCCAAAATGAAATAGGCAACTTAGAGTCTACTAACATTGTTCTAGCAGCCTCTATTAGTGTTCTATTTTTCCTTTCTGCTACTCCATTTTGCTGTGGGGTTCTAGCTACACTAAATTCTCTTTTTATTCCTTTTTCCTTGCAAAATTCATCCATAACCCTATTCTTGAATTCTGTCCCATTGTCACATCTGATGACTTTTACTTTCTTATCAGCTTGGTTTTCTACCTCAGTTATATAAGACTTAAGGATCTCACTAGTTTCATGCTTAGATCTTAAAAAGCAAAACCCAAGAAAATCTGCTGTAATCATCAGTAACTACAAGACAATATTTTTTACCACTCAAGCTACTCACATTAGTAGGACCAAAAAGATCCATATGAAGCATGTATAAAGCTTGAGAAATTGAGTTATGGGTCTTGGGCTTACAAGAAGCTCTATGTTGTTTGCCCTTTTGACAATCAACACAGGTTTGGTCATTTTGAAAAATCTTTTTGGGTAAACCTCTAACCAAATCATATTTTGCAGTTGTATTGATTGTTTTAAAGTTTATATGACCAAGCCTTCTATGCCAAAGCATAGATTCATCCAATGAGGCTTTTGCTACTAGACAAGTTAAACTCTCCTTAGGAACAATGTTCTTTAAATCAACACTGTACATATTGTTCCCTCTAGGAATTCTAAGAAGTACTTGATTTTCATCAGGCATCTTAAAATCAGGAGAAAGAACAAGACATTCAGTCTCACAGAAAAGAACATTATTCTTTTTGTCACACATTTGTGAAACACTAAGGAGATTAAACTGAAGCTCTTTCACAAAGTACACATTTTCAAAATCTAATTTACTGGTTTTGATTGTACCTTTACCAGTAATCTTTCCTTTGATTCCTCCCCCAAAGGTAACATATCCTCCATCAAATGATTTTAAGTCTGTGAGGTAAGACATGTTGCCTGTCATGTGCCTTGAACATCCACTATCTACATATCCTTGATCAGCAATATCATTTGAATGTTCCTGCACATATATAGACATATTAGTTTCCTTGGGGTACCCAAGCCATGACTGACTTGGGTTTGCCTCTTGCATCAATGAAATCAAACCTCTTTAGGATTGTTGATGCACCTTTTGATTGGAGTGGTCTCCATATCCAACATGCTGAGGACTTAACAGCATTTTCTCTTTTAATCCATTTTGTGGTTATTGGGCTGACATTTCTGATTTTGGCAGTACCATTTGGTCTAGCAGGACCTTTTGGTCTAGCAGGACCTTTTGGTTTTGGTCTCCAATCTTGTGTTTTAACCACATATTTCTTTTCAATGGGACTTTTCACAACTCTTGGTGCATGTTTGAAAGTGTTTCTTGCACCCTTAGCAGTTGGTTTTGAGTTAACAGGCTTATTTGGTCTAACAGTATGATTAACTTTTGGTGTGTTAGACTTCACAAAACTTTTTCTGGGGTTAGTTCCATTTGTTTTAGACCTTGATGTACTCCCAGAAACCCAATTGTTACAATAAGCATAAGTATGATTAAAACTACCACAGTAATAGCAGGCCTTATTGTACATAACAAAATAATCACCAAGTTGGTGTGACTTAAGATTGTTCCAATTTCTCTGGCTACCTCTAGGTTTGCTATTACACTTAGCACAACATTCAACTGTTTTCAGAACAGCTTTAGCCTTAGTCTTAATCTCTACTCTTTTAGGACTGACTGATCCTATTTTGTTTCCTTTGTTTGAAACAGTCTCTTCTTCATCATCATCAGATGTCCAATCTTCAATAATTAGAACATCTGATTTCTTATCAGTGAGCACCTTTTTGTTAGAGAGTGAAGCAACACTAGTACTCTCTAAAGGTTCACTTTTCTCTACAGGTTTCTCTAGTGGTTTATTGTTGAATTCATGTAAACCTGATTCTGCAAGATCCAAACCTTGGGGACAAGGGATTCCTCTGTAAGGAGGTGGACAAGTATTGTATCCAATCCCAGATTTGATTCTCTTGTTCATTTGATTTTCAACTATGCTTCTAGTACAGTCAGAAGCAGTTTCTAATGTGGTAACTGTAAGTTAAATATTATCCTTTGCCAATTTCACTTTAGCAAACTCAGTTCTCAACAGGTTTATTTCAGCATCTTTCAAAAATATTTCCCTATTAAGAATGGCTTTTGCATCAGAAAAAGTGAGTTCATTTTCCCTAAAGTGGATTATTTGTTTCTCAAGTTTGGCCATACCACACTTATGATTAACTAGGTCTTGATGAGTTTTTCTTTCTTCTACTTTCAGTTCATCATAAAGTTTTCTAAGAGTTTCTAATTCTTTAAAAACTTCACAAGTATTAGAACATTTAGTAATTTGTACCTCAGGATTGGAGAAAGCCATTAAAGCCATTTCATCTGAAGTTGACCCCTCTTCACCCATAAAGCCCAATCAAAACCCAGCCCATCAATAGCTACCATAGCTTTAGGCTCAGTGATTTCCATAGCCTTGCTTTTGCTCTCAAAGCTTCCTTTCTTCTCAAAGCTTCCCTTGTTCTTGTTCTCAAAACCTCTTCCCTTATCATCCTGCTTCTTTGGTCTTCTACACTCTCTTGAGTAGTTACCCTTCATGTGGCAGTTGTAACACTCTACTTTTGACTTGTCATACCCAGCAGGCTCATTACCATCTATGATAATCTTCTTTCCAGTCCTCATCAGTAACTTCTTAGCCCTTATGCTCAGAAGTGAAAGTTGCCACTTTATGTCCATTTCCTCAAGATCATCATCATTGATCTCTTGAATGTCTTCAAAAGTCAATATGGAACCATTATGTTGTGATGTCAGGAAAGCACAACCAATTGTTTCATCTAAAATTGTTTTGGTACTGCTAGAAGTATTGGCAGTACCAAAATTTTGTGTTGGCAGTACCTTCTTCACCACCATCTTTTTCTTCATCTACTACCCTTGAGGTGCTTGGAGATGATACAAAGGCCATATTTCCTGAGCTTGAGCCAGTAGTCTTCTTCACTTCATGCTCTACAATCTTGAAGTTGCTGTAAAGATCATTAAGACTCATCTGATCAATATCTGGTTTGTTTTTCCAGACAATGACATGTATGGCCCATTCAGTGGGTAAACTCCTAAGAAATTTGGAGTTTAGGTCTTCTTGAGATATCATTACTTCATGAATGGCTAACTGACTTGAAAGCTTTTGTAATCTATTGAACATGCTGTCCAAAGACTCATTTGTTGTGGCTGAAAAGTTTTCAAACTGATGTTTGAGGAGAGTTTTCTGAGTTTTCTTGGTGGCATCATTTCCACCAAATCTAGCCACAATAGCTTGAAAAAGGGTTTTAGCACATTTGTACTTGTTGAAGATCAAAAGCTGGTCATTTGGAATAGTCATGAGAAGCATACTCCTGGCTTTAAGATCATTTCTCTTTTGGATTCTTTCTTCTGCGGTTGTTGGGTTCACTTGCACATTTGTTACTATTGCATCGTTTACTGTGGAGGTGGTGATTGTGGGTTTGAATGAGTTTCCTTCTTCAATAATCTCCCAAAGTGCATAGTCTTGCACTTGAACGTATCAAACTCATTCTGTTTGAGTAATGGAAGTTTTGCAGCCACATTGGTTTGAATGTGTTCAACGTCCATTGTTCTTTTAAATCGTAAATATCAGCCTAGCTCTGATACCACTTGTGAAGGATTATACAAACACTTGGGATGTTAATCTTAATAATGTGTTTGGGATATTTAGGAATGAATGTGATTTAGTACGCGGAATTTACTATAACACACTTAAAAGAAACAAAGGTGATGAATATGTAAACGTGAGTTATAATGAACAATGAACACAACTTTAATAACACAAAACGATTCAATATTATTGATGAAATAATACGGATGATCTAACTATCACCAGGATTACAAAAGTAACCTTGAATCTTTAATTTGTTAAGGATTTGTGAATTTGTAACTAAGGGGCCGTTTACTTTCAACTTAATGTCCTGTTTGGTAACAAAACTGGCTGGAAACAGGAAACTTTGGTGTTTCTTTTTAACTTATTGCAAAAGAGAATCCTTAATGTGGAATGGGGCAAAATTTGATACTGTTTCTATTCAGGACGTCTTAATACGATTTTTTTCCCGAACTAGTGTAGGTGGAAAAAATAAATTCGAAAAATTTAGAAAACTTCGAAAAAATTTATAAAAATTCAAAAAAAATTTAAAAATTCGAAAAATTTATAAAAATTCGAAAAAATTTATGAAAATTCGAAAAAATTTATAAAAATTTTAAAAAAATTCAAAAAATTTTAAAAATACAAAAAATTTATAAAAATTGAAAAAATTTATAAAAATTCAAAAAAATTTATAAAAATTCGAAAAATTGATAAAAAATCAAAAAATTCGAAAATTTTATAAAAAATTTATAAAAATTCAAAAAATTTATAAAAATTGAAAAAATTTATAAAAATTCAAAAAAATTTATAAAAATTCGAAAAATTGATAAAAAATCAAAAAATTTGAAAATTTTATAAAAAATTTATAAAAATTCAAAAAATTCGAAAATTTTATAAAAATTTATAAAAATTCAAAAAAACTTATAAAAAATTTGAATTTATTAAATTTTTTTTCGAATTTTTATAATTTTTTTTTGAATTTTTTTAAAAAATTATAAATTTTTACAAATTTTTTGAATTTTTAAAAAATTATAAATTTTTATAAATTTTTTTGAATTTTTTAAAAAATTTTTATAATTTTTTTATAAAATTTTCAAATTTTTTGAATTTTTATAATTTTTTTGAATTTTTAAAAAATTATAAATTTTTACAAATTTTTTGAATTTTAAAAAATTTAAATTTTTATAAATTTTTTAATTTTTTAAAATTTTAATAATTTTTCGAATTTTATAATTTTATAAAATTTTCGAATTTTTTGAATTTTTATAAATTTTTTGAATTTTTAAATTTCGAATTTTTAAAATTTTTATAAATTTTTCGAATTTTCATAAATTTTTCGAATTTTTAAATTTTTTCCACCTACACTAGTTCGGGAAAAAACTCGTATTAAGATGGTCAATTAAGCATAAAAAAGAAACAACATATATCCACACAGGACCTAACTAGAAACAGTACACATATATCCACAC
This sequence comes from Artemisia tridentata subsp. tridentata, assembly GCA_021014915.2. Taxonomy (NCBI): domain Eukaryota; kingdom Viridiplantae; phylum Streptophyta; class Magnoliopsida; order Asterales; family Asteraceae; genus Artemisia; species Artemisia tridentata. The sequence continues at coordinate 86,036,639 of CP139509.1, forward strand.
AGGACCTAACTAGAAACAGGAAAAAAAAGAAACAGCCCCTAAGTTACTCGAGAGGTTGTTCTGTTTTTGGATATTGCTAAGTATTTGGTTGGGAAAGACTTACTACAAAGGTGGTGACTAAGGGATCCTCTTATAGGATAAGGACCCCTTATTACAAGTTGTCAAGTTGCACAATATAATAAGATACTTGGACTTTCTAACCTACTAATTACAACTTTCAATGTAAACTACTCTGTATATTCTTCTGCACAACATAGAAGACTGAACTACTTCTACTAAACGTGTTACATTGTACAAAGACTAATAATACAACTAAATATCTACAAATAAATATCTATCAACTTGATCATCAACTTGGCAGGACCTTCATTTAACTAGCAATACCTTCTCACCCAGAAGGTACTGTTAGTACATCTTCAACTTCATCAAAATCAACTAGCAGGCTCAATACATCATCTGGCAGGCTCTTTGACTTGAACATTTCTTTGACTTGAACATTTTATTCCCAACACAACCTTCCAATCAATTTCTGGCAGAGGGTAGCAGTCCTTTGGGCAAGCTTTGTTGATGTCGGTGAAGTCAACACACATTCGCCACCCTCCGTCACTCTTCTTTACCATAACTGGATTAGCCACCCAGGTTTGGTATTTTACTTATCTTATAATTCCTGCTCGTATAAGTTCATCCACCTCTTTGCAAGCAGCTGCGTTCCTTTCAGGTGCCAGGCTTCGTCGCTTTTTCCTTAATTGGTTCAATGTGTTTGAACTCATTAAGCTTATGCTCCGTGCCGAAGGGCTTGTCATCGATCATAAGAGTCCTGGGTACCCCTGTCATATCTGAGTACGTCCATGCGAAGACATCCTTGTTGGCTTTAAGTAGCTTCTCCAGATCTGCCTTAAAGTTGGCAGGGAGTTGCTTTCCGATTACCACCGTTTGCTCTGGATAGAGATCATTTACCACAATGCGTTCTTCGGTATTTGTACAACTTAGGATGACTTTCGGAGGCTCCTCCGGACTTTCTTTGATCTTTTTGCCAGCGTCTCCTGCCTTTCCCTGGTTGTAACTAGAAAATACGGATCCTATCCCATAAGGTGTATGAAATTTTACCGCTGCGTGTATGGTGGAGACTACGATACCCATCTTTTGCATGGCGGTCCTTCCTATCAATAGATTGTAGGGAGAGCCGGACCTTACAATAGCGAATGTGAGGGTTTTTGTCCTTGCGAACTTGCCTTCTCCAATTGTTATTTCCAATGGTACTTCTCCCAAAGGCCATGAATGCTCACCGGAGAATCCTACCAAAGGTATCTTCGAATCAACCCGTTGCGACCTGATCGAAGGCTTGAGCTTAAGGAAACAATGCTCGTATATGATTTCGCAGGAGCTTCCGCAGTCCATGTAGGCTCTGTTCACTTCTCGGTTGGAAATTAAGACTTTGATGACCACTGGGTCTTTCGGAGGGACTTGGCCTGTAATAGGAGGAAATGTTACCTCCCCTACTTCGTTTATCTCCTGCTCCTTCACCTTTCTTTTTAAGCTTGTTTCGCCCCAACGAACCATGAGTATTGGGGCTTCGTGAGGAGTAGTGTCTTTAGCCAACTGAGTGTCGGACATTTTTTCCTTACCCTTCTTTATTCCCTTCACCAAATGTGCTAACTACCCGGACTTTACAGCTTCTTCTATCTATTTCTTTAGCTCCCTGCAACTATTCGTATCATGGCCATAATCTTCATGGAAATGACAATACTTGCTCGTATCCCTATTTTTACCCTTGCTTGTCATGCGAGGAGGTGCTTCGAAAGCTTTAGCAGCCCTCTCCGTTGCAAGTATTTCATTTGGAGACTTAATTAGGCTTCCTAGCAAACCGTGGTTAGGACCTTTGTTGTACGGAGAAAACCTGTCTCTGTTTTTGTTCTTGTTCTTCGACCCTTCCCACGTAGAATGCTTCAAAAACTTTTCTTTATCGATCGGAGCACCATTAGTAGACACTTCCTTTGCTTCAATCCAAGTATATGTCTTTTCCATTAACCCCTTGTAAGTTTTCGGAAGGTTAGTGGATAAGAATTCCACCAAACTTCGATTTCGCAGGCCATGTACGAAGCCAGAGATTCGCTGATCTTCGCGTAGACCCAAAATCTGTAGAGTTTCATCGGTGTACCTGGTGACGAAATCCCTTGTGCTTTCGTTCTCCTTTTGTTTAATGTTGTGCACCGTCAGATGGGTCCTTGTAAACTTCTTTTCTAGACTGAAGTGTGATCGAAACTTAGCCTTAAGATCATCGAGATTGACAATGCTGCCAGGCTTTTGCCCATTCCACCAAATACGGGTAGAATCCCTTAGGGTGTATGTAAACATGTGACAGGCTACAGGCATGACCCACTTTTGCATCTTAATAGCCCCTTCGAACAAATGTAGAAAATTATCCGGATCCCCCTTCCCATCATAAGTCCCAATATGCGAAGGCATTTTCAACCCATCAGGCAATGGGTAGTCCTCTATCCATCTAACGAAGGGTGTAGCCGAACCCATAGGGTCCGAATATAGGCAATTATAGGGTGGTGCATGCATAGGAACAACATTATACGGATTATGGTTTAGGGGTACTCCCATAGGCGTTTGGCTAGGGTAGGACTGATAAGGTGTGTTCATGCCGAACGGATAACTGTTTCCCATGGCGTATGGAGGGTACACCGTAGGATGTCCGAAGGGTACATTCCCATAAGGTTGAGGGAGACTAGGGTTGTTAGGCTGCCCATTTACTGGAGGATATAAACCTTGAGGGTAAGATTGAGTTTGGAACGAGGGGTACATACCATTGGGAGGAAGATTTCCTCCCATATTAACTGTAGGCGGATTGCCTTCTACGCCTGATGCGTGAGAAGGTTGCAACTGAACCCCTGCTTCAGTTCTCCCAAGATGAGCTGCTAACAATGGAGGTAGATTCACCCCCGTATCCTCCCTTCGTTGGCTCCTCCCGTTGAACCTTCGGCTACCGCTCCTTCTCTCCTAGTTGGAGCCCTTTCCAGGACTCCTTCGAACCCAACGGACCTTCTACTTAGCCTTCGACCAACTGGTGACCCTATCCTTAAGGCCGAGAGTGTTGCTCCTTGGGCCGGAGGCCTAGGCTCCATTTCCATCTCTTCCTCATAGTCATCACTTGAGTATTCCAACTCCCTCCGCATCTCAGTATTCCGAACCTGCCTTCTGCGAGCCCTTAAGAGATATTCCAACGCTTCGTGGTTGGCTTCGACAAAGGCTGGGCTAATAACAGGCTCTGGATTGGCTGATGTCGAAGCATGATGGTTGGGTGTCACTTCTAGGTGAGAGCGTGTTGTAAACGTGGAACCGGTTATTGGGGGAAGGTAGTTGGAGTCGTTTATTGGTATTGGCGCCAAGGTCGAGAAACCCGGTGGGGGAGTATCTTCTCTCCCTTGGTCCATGTCGGATATATAGTGAAAGTAGTTGGTTGGTTATAAGCTTAGAAATAACGAGACCAATTGTAGCGGTCCCACGAATGGCGCCACTGATTGTACAATAAATTGCACGACCAGACCTTCGATGGTGATCAAAGGATATATGGGGTGTTGAGGTTGCGCCAAGCTTGTCTTTAACCTGAAATAAGAAATACTAAGACATTACGTTAAGTGATTGCGCAGGGGTTGGACCCTGCGAACCACCTCCGGCGTGCGAATAAGTATGTGTTATGATAAGTTGGTAGTAAATTGAGAGAGTCGAGTTAGCATACCATGGTTCTTGCCCATCTAAGCTATTTATAGGGAAGAAATAGGCCTTAGAGAGCACTTCCACATAATTCGGAGATCATGGGGGCGTCCCATGATTTGTGGTAACCGCTAGGGCTTTGTGACCCACGTTCTCCTTCTTGGCGGGAAAGCCTAAGGGAAGAGGGGACGTGGGTATGACCAGGTCAGAATGGTTCTCCGTCCTAGTTCCTTCGAAGGAGATACCCGAAGGGCTTAGGGCTTCGATAGGCAGATTCCCACATGGTAACCACTTCATAGATGAATGGTTTTACGCCAATGAAACGTTTAAAGAGATTGACCTGGGCCTTCAAAGAGAAGGCTTCGTACAGGCTCGAAGGGGATTCTTTCGACCCGTTCGGAGGGAACATCATCAATACGTAAAGGAGATAGTTGCACGACATGGTGTCCCGATTTCTATCATCTCCGGCAGAGATAGTCGTTTCACGTCAAACTTCTAGAGATCACTACAAGATACTTTGGGAACTGATCTTGATATGAGCACCGCATACCATCCTCAAACAGATGGTCAAAGTGAAAGGACCATTCAAACCTTAGAAGACATGCTGCGAGCGTGTGTGATAGACTTTGGAAATGGTTGGGATAGGCACCTGCCGTTAGCCGAGTTTTCTTACAATAATAGCTATCACAGCGGCACCCTATTAGGCACTCTATGGTAGAAAGTGCAGATCACCAATATGCTGGGCTAAAGTCAGAGAAAGTCAGCTCACTAGTCCCGAACTTGTACAAGAAACCACTGAAAAGATTGTGCAAATTAAGGGCCGAATGCAAGCGGCTCGAGACCGTCAGAAAAGCTATGCAGACAAGAGACGGAAACCACTTGAGTTCTGATGATGTACCCTCCGAATGGGTCGAAGGACTCCCCTTCGAGCCTGTAGAAAGCCCTCTCTTCGGAGGCCCAGGTTAATCTCCTAACACGTTTCATTGGCGTAAAACCATTCGCCTGCGAACTGGTTACCATGTGGGAATCCGCCAATCGAAGCCTTAAGCCCTTCGGGGTATCTCCTATGAAGGAACTAGCACGAAGGACAATCCTGACCTGGTCAAACCCACGTCTCCTCTTCCCTTGGCTTTCCCGCCAAAACAGAGATTGTGGGCTACAAAGCCCTAGCGGTTACCACAAATCATGGGACGCCCCCATGATCTCCGAAACATGTGCAAACCGCCCACTAAGGCCTATTTCTCCCCTATAAATAGCTTAGTCGGGCATGAACAATGTAAGTTAACTTCACTCTCTCAATTTACGACCTACTTATCATCACACATACTTACTCGCACGCCGGAGGTGGTTCGCAGGGTCCAACCCCTGCGCAATCACTTAACGTAGTGTCTTCGTATTTCTTATTTCAGGTTAAGAACGAGCTTGGCGCAATCTCAACACCCCATTATTCCTTTGATCACCATCGAAGGCTTGGTTGTGCAATTATTTGTTCAATCAGTGGCGCCATCCGTGGGACCGCTACAATTGGTCTCGTTATTTCCAAGCTTATAACCAACCAACTACTTTCACTATATATCCGGCATGGATCAAGGAAGAGAAGATACTCCCCCACCGGGTTTCTCTACCTTAGCACCAATACCAATCAACGACTCTAACAACCTTCCCCCAATAACCGCTTCCACGTTCACAACACGTTCTCACCCAGAAACAACACCCAACCATCATGCTTCGACATCAGCCAATCCAGAGCCCATTATTAGCCCAGACTTTGTCGAAGCCAACCACGAAGTGTTGGAATCCCTCCTAAGGGCTCGTAAAAGGCAAGTCAGGAATGCTGAGATGCGAAGGGAGTTGGAATACTCAAGTGATGAGTATGATGAAGAAATGGAGATGGAACCTAGGCCTCCGACCCAAGGAGCAACTCTATCGGCCTTAAGGATTGATGAAGCGAAAAGTGTACCGCTTTTAGGGGGTCATTTAAGCCCTAAATCGTATTTATTTGATCAAATATTGCCCTAAATCGTTCCTTTTGTCATTTTAGGTACTTTGGAGAAGAAATCTGGAAAAGGAAGCATTTTGGACGTTTTTGGAGCATAAAAGTGAAGAAAACGACAAAGTCTCAAAAATCTGCTGGAAAAGTACCTGTGACGGCGTCAAGCCCCAGTGTGACGCCGTCAACCCTTAATAAGCCAGAGAGGATTTTGGAAGATTAAAGGGGGACGGCGTCAAGAAGGCCGTCAACCCTTGATAAGCCAGAGAGGATTTTGGAAGATTAAAGGGGGACGGCGTCAAGAAGGCCATCAAGAAACCCTAACCACGGCGAGGTGACGGCGTCAGCTCTATAACGTGATGCCGTCAGATTTGATTTTCTATATATATTCTCATAATTTTTAGTCATTAGTGTGCAACTTTGTGAGGAGAAACCCTAAGACGATTTTTCTGCTACTTTTAAGGGTTTTATACCCTTGGATCTCTCATGTTCAATTGAAGATAAGTAATCAATTAATCATTCAATATGTCTATGTGTTGTTTGATTATATCTTGTTCTTGTCTTATATTTAACATGCTAGGCTAGATTTATCTTGTGTTTGCTTAGATCTAATGAAACCTAACTATTGATTATTGGTTGTTGGTGTGTTATTAATTGTATTGGATGATTGTTTATCGATGTTAGGCTTAAGAAAACTGGCTAACCTCCTATACGGTAACTTGCTTGAACGTCTTAAGAAACATGAACCAATGCGTACTAAGGTTTTTATGGTTGTATTTAATGCATGAGCGAATTCTAGTGATCCCATGTTAGGAGCTTCTTAGCCGGCTTGACATAGGAGTGAAGTAGGAGCTTATAGAGTTGGGGAAGTATGTACGCCACCCCACGATTGGTATTAAGGAATACACCCGTCATCTACGCAATTAATACACACTAATCAACGGGTAAAAGATAGTTAGGGAGTAAGGAAATCTAAGTAAACACATTTCTCTCCATATAAGTTCCACAACCTTTTTATTTTCAGTTATTTTATTTTATTTGCAATTGTAGTTATTTGGGTTAGTTGACTAGCAACTAATTCCGCCCACTCCTTCAAACCCGAGATTTTACTTGCTTTTATAAAAAATATAAAAAAAATACAAAAAGAATCTTCCCTCACCCTTAGACCTATTAGAGTAGTTTTTCAATCCTAACGACACTATTCCCCTATAGAACGATCAATCCCCCGGTACTTGCCACTATACTTGATGACGTATAGTCTACACCCGGGTCACGAACCCGATTAGTAAACAATACTAATAATTAAGCCCACCACGTATGGGCCGCAACTGGACTACCAGTTATGCGGCTTGGGCCGACAAGGCCCAAGCCCAAAGTTATTTCCGGATAGGATATCGAGTATCTCCTAAATAAAGGGGATATATACTAAATATCCGATGTCGGCTAACATGCCGAGGAGTAGGGAACACGAAACCTACTAGGGTTTCATGCATATATAAAGGGCACCCAAGCCCTCGGTAAAGGTACGATCTACTGAAAACCCTAACTCTTCGCTAAAACCCTAAATTCGATTACTTACTCTCACGCCGGAGGATAATCGGGGGAGACAATCCCTCGATAAGCCTAACGGTGTTTGTTCTTTTTCTTAGTGCGCAGGTTCCATCAAGCATTAAGAGTTAATTGGTACGAGAATAGAAGTCCTCACAAGGAACGCCCAACTTTTGTATCAACAAGTGGCGCCATCCGTGGGACCCTACACTAAGAGTTTTGCCAAGAACTAGAATGACGAAACACGGAAGTCACAAGAGTCCGCATGGGAAGAAAGCGCATGATGACCCACTAGGGAAGAAGCATCAAACCGATGCGCCCCCTAAGCAGGCCCCTGGGACAACCAGCACGCCTAGAAGCTTAGGAGCGTATTCAGATCTGGTCTTTCCTACAGTGGAATCACTTACCAAAACTACCCCCGCTGTTACAACAAGTACTAGCGCGGTAGAACTGGAGCGCACTCCTCTTAACATGCCAGAGGTGAACTTACCACTACACTATACTACATCGGTCAGGTACACTGCCTGGTGGGGATTGCAAGCCTCTTGAGATCCCTCGAGAGGTAAAACCTGTTGTAAGGTCGCAAAACCACGCATCAAGTTTTTGGCGCCGCTGCCGGGGAATAGTTATTGTTTAGGTTGAATTTTTATTTTATTAGGTCTACTCACTAGATTCCTTTCTAGTGAGATTTTTATTTTATTTTTCTAGGTTTTTCTTTAGTCTATCTTTTTTCTTCGTTTCTTTGTTCGTAACCATTACCATCCGACATCATGGAAGGTGGTAATATCCTCGATCCCAACAACCCACCACCACAACAGCACCCACCTCCTAGAGCCCGTACCTTAGGAGACTACTCCCGTCCTAGCCACCATGGCTATCGAAACACCATTGAGCTCACCCAAGGAGCCAATGTCACTCCCTTGCGATCCGACACCATCCGGTTGGTGCAAAGCGGATGCGCATTCCATGGACTTCGTTCCGAAGATCCTAATCAACATCTCAAGGACTTTCTCAAAATTGTTGATTCCATAGACCTTGATGTTGCCACTCGAGAGACGACCCGACTGCATCTCTTTCAATTCTCTCTGCGGGACCAAGCTAGTCAATGGCTAGAGCGCCTACCCGCAGGATCCATCACCTCTTGGGATGATCTCACCACTCGTTTCCTTGCTCAGTTTTTCCCACCAGGAAGAACTACCAAGCTAAGGAATGATATCTTGATGTTCCAACAACGTCAAGGCGAAACCCTCTACGAGGCATGGACTCGATTCAAGGACTTACTCCAAAAAGTCCCTCACCATGGCATAGAGCTTTGGCTCCAAGTCCAAATCTTCTATGACCACATCAATCTCTCCACGAGGCAAACCATTGACCAATCGGCCGGTGGTAAGCTACGTGATCTAAGTGCGGAACAATCATGGGCTCTCCTAGAAGATCTTGCTCTTTATGACAACGAAAGTTGGAGTGATCCCCGTGATTTGAATAAAACGGTCAAGGCAATATCTTTGCCTTCGAACAATTCAAGCACTTCCGACCGTAGGATCATAGAACTTGAAGACCAAGTCAAGTTTCTTATGAAATCCTACGAGGCTCCTAAACCTTCAAGCCAAGTGAACAAAATCACTTCTTCGTGTGAATTATGTAGTGGTCCCCACGACACTCGTGATTGCGTGGAACTCCCCGAACAAGCTTTTGCGGACTACGCATCCTCGCGTACCGACGGAGCGGGAGACAAGTGGTACACTTTCAAACCCGAGCCAAACCCCTACGGTGATTCATACAACCCCTCATGGAAAAATCACCCAAACCTTAGGTGGAAACAAAACCAAAACGCACAACAAACCAATTCTTCCAACCCACCTAATCGTTTTCAATCAAGCGGTTCATCCTCGAACCGTACTTTCAACAACAATCCTTCCAACTATGGTAGTACCAATAATCTTGAAGGGTTGATGTCCAACTTCGTGACATCTCAAGAAGCTCGTTTAGCAAAGTTTGAAGCCGATTTCAAACAAAAACAAAGCGAGATGACCAATAAGATTGACACTTTGTTGAAAGCCCTCAATGACCGAGAAATGGGAGCACTCCCTAGCAACACAGTCAAGAACCCGAAACTAAACGTCAACGCCATTTCATCGGTTTCGTCTCCTAGTTCTTGTCCACAATATTATTCGGTCAATTCCATGAGCTTGTGTTTCAAACAAACCCAAGTCATTCAAAATGACCAAGAAGTTATGATATCCAACACTAAATTGGTCAACAACATAGTTGAAACACCTCCCACTCAAAACCTTGACAAAGAATTCAAGGAGCTCCACCTTGAACGTCCGGTTATTGATGTATTAGCACGAGCCCCCTATTATAATGCCCTCTTAGAAAAATATGAGAAGAAGCTCGAGTTAGGTGACAAAGGGACCGCCTTCGTTCAAAACAAACTACCTAAGAAGTTAGATGATCCGGGCTTATTTGTTCTACCTTGCAAGATCGGTAATTCGGAGGCTAATGACACATTAGCCGATCTTGGATCAAGCCTTAACCTACTTCCGTTACCTCTCCAGACCTCTCTAAAACTAGGGAAACTTGAAGAAACCGAGGTAATAATAGGCTTAGCGGATGGAAGTGTTGCTTACCCGGTTGGAGTAGTCAAGGACGTGTTAGTACACATAGGAAAACTAACCATTTTAGCCGATTTCCACGTCCTTGATATGGTTAGCGACCCTACATGCCCCTTGTTGATAGGTAGAGGATTTTTGGCGACCGCTAGTGCTATGATTGATTGTAAGGAATCTAAGATAGCGGTAGGAGAAGGTGATACTTGGTCAGTCTATGATGTGAAGAAACATACCTATGATACTAGTGAGGAACCAACACCCCATTGGTTAGAATTAAATAGGAGACCATCTAGATATGGACCTTGGATCGATGGAGACTTCATAGGACCCCAACGCCCATTTTACCTAGAAGAGGACTTTGTGAACCGAACACATGCGGTAGAACAACTCTTGGCTAGGGACACCGAATTGGATCCATTTGAAGACCCTCTAGTTTTTAGGAAGATGATTGATTTCCTAGGAGTTTTGCCAATTAACCTAGGGATGAATAGGTGGACATGTGAAGACAATGATCATAAGTGGGATTGGGACAAACCACCCAAAGATGGAGATGGGTCATGGCATATTAAGATGACATTGTATGACCCAGATGGAGAGAGGTTTGAAAAGATATATCGTACTATGCGGACCAATAGAAAACTTCAATCCAAGCTTAACCCTAAAGATGTCCTCGATGACGATCTCACTTACATAGGTTAAAAGGACTTTGAGTCTAGCTACAAGACTCGTTAATAAAGAAAAGCACTTCTTGGGAGGCAACCCAAGCTTTATTTGCTTTGTGTGTTTATTTATTTGTTTGTTTGATTTTATTTGCTTCCGTATGCATGTTTAATTTTTATTATTATTGATTCATGTTCGAAACTAAATTGTGAAAATGCTTTATCTTGTTTTTAACTTCGTCTTAACTACATATAAAGGTATTTTACAAAAGATAAGTGTAAGGGAAATCCAAATCGGTTTATTAGAACAAATGAACATGAATCATAACAATATTAAATTAACATACATATTAGTAATTGTTTGAGTCAAATGCTTGTATCGAGTCATAATGATATTTTGCAGGATTTCCAGGAAATAAGGATTGAGTTTTTCCAGAAATTTTTCGGAAACTTAACATGAGAATTCTGTCAGATCATTTCTGACGGCGTCAGGCCTTACAACCTGACGGCGTCAGGTTTCAATTTTCTGAAATTTTTGAAAGTTTTGTTTTTCTACCGGAATCATAAAAAGTTTTTATTAAATCTCTAACTTATAAACTCTAGGAATCTGCAAAATAATCATTCCACAAGCATTATATCCTTATACAGATTTATCCCGCCGATGTTATGCAGGTTTTCGTGTTTGTTTTCTCAGGTTTAACAGGTTATTTTGGACAAGGAGATGTATGTGGAATCTAGCTTTTGGCGCTGCTTTAATCTTGAAACTTCAACATTACCTTGGAAGAAGATCTAACCATGTTACCTCTTTATCCACCAAGCGAATCAGGGGAGTATTTGATTTCATCCTTTTACCTTATTTACTTTTACATCTTTTTATTTGAACATTGGGGACAATGTTCATCTTAAGTGTAAGGGGGGGTAAAGTACGATACCTTAGAGAATGCTATTACGCTTGATTTTTCGTTTGTTTAATGGTAGATGTGAAATAAAACTGAGAGAAATACCTGTTAAGGCAATTTTAGTGTCAAATTTAAAAATTTTTACAACATATAGGAGTGAAACTTTGGTCTTAATGAGCGTCTCACGGATAGGAGTTATATGACTAGCACAAAACCGTACCACTAAAAAATTTTCCACCCCCAAATATGTGAGGTTCGCCCCTAGAATTGGTAGGAAAAGCATTTATGCTATGATGTGTGTACCGATAGCACTTAGATTCTAGAACTTGCGTTAGGACCATTCCGAGGCCACAAGTGAGACTACATTCGTGTAGTTAGATTTACTACATGATAAGAGGCATTAGGATTAACCCATTGTTTTGCACCTGTGTTTTTGTTATAATTACATTGGCTACATTGGTCAAGTAATTCTCCCACACCCTTTGCGTTGTACTCATTTTTAGTACACGATACCCCTAGTACACCCCTCAGAGCCTATCTTTTCGTTTCTAACTTTAAGCATTTTACTTAAAGTAAGAATTTGTTTACACCCCACTTAAATGTACACCCAAATCGCCTTAGCCTACCTTTATGCACTCATTTTTAGTGCATTATTGTGACAACATTTGTTTAAACCCCAAGTTAATTATCTAATTGATTACATGGTTGCTAAGTCGAGTCATATCCTTGTACATATTGTTTTGGGATGATTGGGACTCATGGGTAAAGTACTAGTGTAATGGAGTAATGGGGAAGAACAACATTATTACCCCCATATGTGCTAAATAATTTAAAAGTACTCCAAGTGTTTCGATTATCTTAATTCGAGTCATTAGAATAGTTAATTGTAAAGTTATGTAAAAGTTCAAGTGTAAGGGGGATACAACCCCCCTACGATGTATTATTTTGGATGGTAGGGCAAGAGTGTATGCACAAAAAAAAAAAAAAAAAAAAAAAAAAAAAAAAAAAAAAAAAACATACGGACTACCATCCCGTTTCATTTTATGTTTATTTTATCTTTTTGTTATTTCTTTCATTAGCTTAAGTCGAGTCTAGTCTTGGCTTAGCAACGCCATATTGTACATGTAATTAATCAAGATCTTTAACTCGCCACCAGTAAAATATCCTTTATCCAACAAAACCGTGTTTATCATATCCCTACACCTAACGTTATAACCCGTTTAAAAGCCCTCTTTGATAGTTTATCTTAGGTGCTTACGCCTAGTGGAGGAGGTTTTTGATCCTTTCCCAAGCCTATGGTAATCTATTTGCTATGACAGGTAGTGAGAGATATTATTCATTTTTATTCATGAGATATACTTTTATGACACCTGAGAGATGTGAGTATCTAAACACTACTTGTGAGGTGCTAGTCTGTAATCTCTGTGCTTATTATGATTAAAGTGGAACGACTGTTTGTTGTAATTACTTTTATATTAGCATTAAATGACCCCTAACTTGTATTTTGATTAGAATAAAAGCGCATTTGCTTGAGGACAAGCAAATCTCAAGTGTAAGGGTATTTGATGAAGCGAAAAGTGTACCGCTTTTAGGGGGTCATTTAAGCCCTAAATCGTATTTATTTGATCAAATATTGCCCTAAATCGTTCCTTTTGTCATTTTAGGTACTTTGGAGAAGAAATCTGAAAAAGGAAGCATTTTGGACGTTTTTGGAGCATAAAAGTGAAGAAAACGACAAAGTCTCAAAAATCTGCTGGAAAAGTACCTGTGACGGCGTCAAGCCCCAGTGTGACGCCGTCAACCCTTGATAAGCCAGAGAGGATTTTGGAAGATTAAAGGGGGACGGCGTCAAGAAGGTCGTCAACCCTTGATAAGCCAGAGAGGATTTTGGAAGATTAGAGGGGGACGGCGTCAAGAAGGCCATCAAGAAACCCTAACCGCGGCGAGGTGACGGCGTCAGCTCTATAAAGTGACGCCGTCAGATCTGATTTTCTATATATATTCTCATAATTTTTAGTCATTAGTGTGCAACTTTGTGAGGAGAAACCCTAAGACTATTTTTCTGCTACTTTTAAGGGTTTTATACCCTTGGATCTCCCATGTTCAATTGAAGATAAGTAATCAATTAATCATTCAATATGTCTATGTGTTGTTTGATTATATCTTGTTCTTGTCTTTTATTTAACATGCTAGGCTAGATTTATCTTGTGTTTGCTTAGATCTAATGAAACCTAACTATTGATTATTGGTTGTTGGTGTGTTATTAATTGTATTGGATGATTGTTTATCGATGTTAGGCTTAAGAAAACTGGCTAACCTCCTATACGGTAACTTGCTTGAACGTCTTAAGAAACATGAACCAATGCGTTCTAAGGTTTTTATGGTTGTATTTAATGCATGAGCGAATTCTAGTGATCCCATGTTAGGAGCTTCTTAGCCGGCTCGACATAGGAGTGAAGTAGGAGCTTATAGAGTTGGGGAAGTACATACGCCACCCACGATTGGTATTAAGGAATACACCCGTCATCCACGTAATTAATACACACTAATCAACCGGTAAAAGATAGTTAGGGAGTAAGGAAATCTAAGTAAACACATTTCTCTCCATATAAGTTCCACAACCTTTTTATTTTCAGTTATTTTATTTTATTTGCAATTGTAGTTATTTGGGTTAGTTGACTAGCAACTAATTCCGCCCACTCCTTCAAACCCGAGATTTTACTTGCTTTTATAAAAAATATAAAAAAATACAAAAAGAATCTTCCCTCACCCTTAGACCTATTAGAGTAGTTTTTCAATCCTAACGACACTATTCCCCTAGAGAACGATCAATCCCCCGGTACTTGCCACTACACTATACTACATCGGTCAGGTACACTGCCTGGTGGGGATTGCAAGCCTCTTGAGATCCCTCGAGAGGTAAAACCTGTTGTAAGGTCGCAAAACCACGCATCAAGGATTGGGTCTCCAGTCAGTCGAAGGCTAAGCAGAAGGTCCGTTGGTTTCGAAGGAGTTCCCAAGAGGGCTCCGACAAGGAGAGAAGGGGCGGTTACCGAAGGCTCTAACGGTAGGAGCCAACGAAGGAAATAAGTTGGGGTGACTTTGCCTCCATTGCTAGCAGCTCATCTTGGAAGGACTGAAGCTGGGGTTCCGTTACAGCCTTCTCACGCATCAGGCGTAGAAGGCAATCCGCCTACAATTAATATGGGAGGAAATCTTCCTCCCAATGGTATGTACCCCTCCTTCCAAACTCAGTCTTATCCTCAAAATTTATATCCTCCAGTAAATGGACAGCCTACTAACCCAAGCCTCCCTCAAGCTTATGGGAGCGTACCCTTCGGGCATCCTATGGCGTACCCTCCGTATGCCATGGGAAACGGTTATCCGTTTTCCATGAATACACCTTATCAGTCCTACCCAAGTCAAACTCCTATGGGAATGCCCCCAAACAACAATCCCTATAATACTGTTCCCATGTATGCACCACCGTACAATTGTCTATACTCAGACCCTATGGGTTCAACTATACCTTTCGTTAGGTGGATAGAAGATTACCCATTGCCTGATGGGTTGAAAATGCCTTCGCACATTGGGACTTACAATGGGAAGGGGGATCCGAACAATTTCTTACACTTGTTCGAAGGGGCTATCAAGATGCAAAAATGGGTTATGCCGGTGGCCTGTCATATGTTTACATACACCCTACGGGATTCTGCTCGTATTTGGTGGAATGGGCAAAATCCCGGTAGCATCGTCAATCTTGATGATCTTAAGGCTAAGTTCCGTTCACACTTCAGTCAGCAAAAGAAGTTCACAAGGACTCATTTAACGGTGCACAACATCAAACAAAAGGAAAACGAAAGCACAAGGGCCTTCGTTACTAGGTACACCGATGATACTTTGCAAATTTTGGGTCTTCATGAAGATCAGCATATTTCGGGTTTCGTACATGGTCTTCGAAATCGGAGTTTGGTGGAATTCTTGTCCACTGACCTTCCGACAACTTACAAAGGGTTAATTGAAAAGACGTATACTTGGATCGAAGCGAAAGAGGTATCCACTAATGGGGCTCCGATAGACAGAGACAGCAACAACAAGTTTTCGAAGCATTCTTCGTGGGAAGGGTCAAAGAACAAGAACAAGAACAGAGACAGGTTTTCTCCGTACAACAAAGGTCCCAACCACGGTTTGTTAAGCAGTCTAACCAAGTCTCCAAAGGAAATACTTGCTACGGAGAGGGCTGCTAAAGCCTTCGAAGCACCCCCTCGTATGACAAGTAAGGGAAAAAACAGGGATACCAGCAAGTATTGTCACTTTCACGATGATTATGGTCATGATACGAACAGTTGTAGAGAGTTAAAGAAACAGATAGAAGAAGCTGTGAAGTCAGGGCAATTGGCACACTTGGTGAAGGGAATAAAGAAGGGAAAGGAAAAGATGACCGACACTCAATTGGCTAAAGATACTACTCCTCTCGAAGCCCCAATACTCATGGTTCATTGGGGCGAAACCAGTTTGAAAAGAAAGGTGCCAGAGCCGGAGACTAACGAGATAAGGGAGATAACGTTTCCCCCTATCGCAGGCAAGGTCCCTTCGAATGATCCAGTGGTCATCAAAGTCCTCATTTCTAACCAGGAAATGAATGGAGCTTGTATGGACTGCGGAAGCCCTTGTGAAATCATATATGAGCATTTCTTCCGAAATCTCGAGCATTCGATCAAGTCTCAAAGGGTAGACTCGAAGATACCCTTGGTAGGATTCTCTAACAAGCATTTGTGGCCTCTGGGAGAAGTTCCATTAGAAGTAACCATTGGAGAAGGCAGGCTCACGAGAACAGAAACCCTCATGTTTACCATCGTAAGGTCCAACTCTGCCTACAACTTGTTGATAGGAACGACAACCATGCAAAGGATGGGCATCGTGGTATCCACCATACACGCGGCAATAAAATTCCACACACCTCATGGAATAGGAACCGTACTTTCTAGTTATCGTCATAGAAGGGAAAGAGAAATTGGTAGAAGGATCAAGGAAAGCCCTCAAGAGCCTTCGAAGGCTATTCCAAGTCATGCGAGCACCAAAACGCAAGTTGTGATAAATGAGTACCGTCCAGAGCAGGCGATGGTCACCAAAGAGCAACCCCCTACTAATCCCAAGACAAATTTGGAAAAGCTGCGCAAAGCCAACAAGGAAACCCTCGCGCGGACATGTTCTGACATGGCTGAAGCCCCTCAAACACTAAGGACCGAGGGCAAGTCCTCCGACGCAGAACATAAGCTTGATAAGTCCAAACACGTCGAACCAATTAAGCAAGGGGTCAAGGTTAATTCTTCAAAAGTCCAAGCTACCGATAATCTGCAAGCTTCGAAATCGTCAAAAAGGCATAGGGGGTCAGACTCTGTCAGAAATAAGATATTCGCAAGTCCTCTCACTAAAGCACTTTCCGAACACAGTCAGGACAAAAAACAACCACCAAGGACGAAGGAGAAGTGGAAATTATACATAGACGGGACCTCGAATTCCGATGGTTCGGGAGCGAGTCTAATCCTAATCAACCCAAAAGGAAAAGAGTACGCTTACGCATTGCGATTTGAGTTCAAGGCTACGAACAATGAAGCAGAGTACGAAGCTCTATTAGCTGGCCTCCGGCTCGCAAAAGGCATGGAGGCTGATGGCCTCTCCGCCTTCGTAAGCTCACAGCTAGTTACTAACCAAATCAAAGGCTCCCACGCGGTAGAACAACCTACAATCAAGAAGTATTTGGACGTGACCAAGGAGCTTCTTCAGGAATTTAAACCATATGAGGTAACGCATGTTCGTAGAAGCCAGAACAAGAAAGCAGGCGCCCTGAGCAAGCTATCTTCAACGGCTATGGCTAACCTGCCCGAAGAGGTTCTAGTAGAAATATTGGTCCATAGGTCAATCGCACAAGATGAAGCCTCTGACGAAGGCTCTAGCTGGATGGCTCCAATAAGGACATACTTGATAAGTGGTATTCTACCCGATAATCCAAAAACAGCACGAAAGATCAAAGTTAAAGCCCCTCAATATAGGCTTATAGGGGAAAACCTTTACAAAAGGTCTTGCTCGTCCCCATGGCTCCGTTGCGTGGGACTGAAGCAAGCTTCAAGCATCCTCTATAATATTCATAAAGAATCTTGTGGAAGGTACGTAAGCCCTAGATCCATCGCCTCAGAAGTAGCAAGATGGGGGTACTATTGGCCATCTATATTGGAAGATGTAACAGAAGTAATCAAAACATGTGCGACATTTCAGACATACTCAAGAGCTAGGAACCCTTTAAAGTATGATACGTCTTCTATCGCACCAGCAAGACCTTTCGGCCAATGGGGAGTCAGCATAATCGGACCCTTAGCAGCAGCCCCCGGAGGGGTACAATTCTTGGTCATAGCCGTAGACCACTTCACCAAATGGGTGGAGGCTCAGCCTTTGGGATCAATAACAAGAAAGCATGTGGAAAAATTTGTGTGGGAACACATAATCTGCAGGTTTGGAGTCTCATAAGTCATCACTTCTTATAAAGGGAAACACTTTACCGAAGGGGTATTCCCTCCTTTCTGCGAAAGCCTGAATATGAAGCAAATATTTTCTTGTGTCGACAAGGAAATCGTCATTGAAATCGAGACAAAGTTGGGGCAGTATCAGGATGAGTGGGTAGATAAGTTACCCAAATTCCTGAGGGCATATAAGAATATGTCCTTCAAATAAACGCAAGCAAAGCCAAGTCGAAGGGTCCAGTGGCAAAGAGAGATGCTGCGAAAACAAAGCATGCGAGCCCGAAGAACTGGATACTAGCTTTCGTAAGTTTTTACATATAAGACTTATATATATATATATATATATATATATATATATATATATATATATATATATATATATATATATATATATATATATATATATATATATATTTTAATAAAAAAAAAAAAAAAAAAAAAAAAAAAAAAAGAAAAAAAAAAAGCACTTAGTTGTTTTTCAATTTCATGTAACGCATTCTTCTCACATGGGAAAGAAGCATTAATGGTAGGTGTCCTAGTGTTCATTTCTACAAATGATGTAATCCTCCCTACCCACTTAATGATATAACACATTTCCCTCAAAATCTCTTGTTTCGTTTTATACAACAAAGATTTGTCCAGCCAAGTACTTTACAAGTTTCAATGTCGAAGGATGAAGCAAGACACATGTCTTGTACACAAATAGCATCCATTACAATTCACATTAACTTTCCTATAAAGTCTTAGGGTAATAAAAGCCCTCTGCAACTTAAGGATAAAGACGGAGTGGGTCGCGACCCTCTGTCGCAGTCAAATTATACGATTGCCAAAATCTTGGTCCAAAATACACACAATGAGGATATAAGCTCAGGATGTATGTTTACGTTTTTTAAAAAAAGAAAAAAACGTGAGAGAAGATAAGCATGATATCAAAAACGGGATGTAATCCCTACGATTGGTATTTATAAGGCCATATCCAACATAAACATGAGAATAATTGTCTAAGTTTCGGGCCGAAGCCCAGACATACGAAAGATAAATTGTTCAAGCAGGCACACGCCTAACAAAAGCACCATAAATTGTTAAACACAAAGGCACGTGCCTTCAACCATGGTAAATTGTTTAAAAAGGGGTACATGCCACCCCCAGAGACTGAATAAATGCCAACATGGCAATCTTCAAGCATTCTTAGAAGAGTTTGGATCCTCTTGGTGAACTGGAGACATAGGCTTCACAGATAAGGTCCTCTTGGTTGGGGACGGAGGCTGTATCTTCTTTGGTTTTTTGGAGAGGAGATCTTCGATGGAGGCTGAAGGATCTTTGGTTGCTTCGACAAGGAAGGGGTACTCTGCTGTAGTGAACGCATTGCCGGCTTCATCATATTCTCGCACAGAATTCGGACGGTAGTATGGTACCTCCGACAGCACAACTGGTTTTTTGGTCTCAGCAATCTCCTCCAAAGTTGTGCACTTGCCATGAAATATAGCCGCATACACTAGCTTCCCCACAACCTCTCCCACCTCATCGCTATGGTATAGCTCTATAGCAATGTAGGGGACAACCTTCGATACAACTTCAACCCTATCCCTCCTCAAACTTTGGCATTCAAACTTCAACTTATCCAACTCTTGACAGCGCTCGACATCCTGCTCCACCAATCTGGTCCTCTCAGTCTCCAAGCCAGTACATTTAGACTCCAGGGCACTCACCTGGGTCTTATAACCAACAACTTTAGCCTCCTCCACCTTTAGCCTACCATACTCAGCCTGCGACTTCTTCAACTGCTCTTCAAGATCTTCCATCTTTGCTCGAAGGGCCTCGTATCTTGGATGCTTCTCAAAATCTGCCATTGCTTCATCACATCTGGACTCCAACTTAGCATAGTTCTCCTCCCTTTCTTTCTCCCTAGCTACGATGACAGCAACCTCCTCTTTAGCCTCCTTAACCTTGTTAATCAACGCCCTTGTACGAAAACTAAAATGGTTATCCAACATGGCCTGCCGGGTGTAACTCTTGTCATAGAGATCACACAGCTTTTCAATAGACATCTCATTCATCGTTTTCCTCCAAGAAGTGGGAGTAACATTTTCAACAAGCAAGCGGCAGGAAAGGGCATCAGGCAGCTCCTTGGTGTTGGGCAGCCCTAAATAAAGAACAAAAGCAAGAAAAACATAAGATATGGAGCATTTTAAGAAAAGAAAAATGAAGAGTGGTTTGCTCACCATGAATGTCATCATCACCAATTTCTTCAGTCGAGTACATCAGGGTTTTCCCACGAGCTTTCTCTACTTTTTGTTTGATATTCCTCGATGTGGGAGTAGGAGCATTAGATTTCCTCTTTGGGGCAGCCTTGATAGCTTTGGCACTAGTACCTTTCCTAGTCCTCATCCTGTCTGCAATACCAGAGGAGCCCATGATCTTCAGTTGATCAGAATCGGAAGGTGAGTCATCGAAATCAGCAATGTCCTCCACAAAAAGAGGGGTTTCCTCAGTACTCACTGGCTTAGTAGGAGGAAGTATAGAAAGAGGTTTCACTGCAGAGGCATCGACATCATTATTGTTAACAGATCTAGATGGAGATCCAACTCCATAGCTTGCATCTTGAGGTTCCCTTGGAATGAAACTAACTTCTTTGGCACCTCCGGCAACAACAAAATTTCAGAAAGCCATCTCTGCAAAAACAAACGAAAAGGAGATGAATATCAGCAGATAAGTCATTTAAATTATTTAAATAAGATATATACATACTTTTTCCTTCACAAATTATTTCAGGATGCAACGGAGAGCCTTCCCAACTCTCAGCAATACCAGCCATGAACAGGATAGGTTCGGGGAATGTCTGGACATTAGCAGGATGTCGTGCAAGTCGCTGATACAGGGGCTCGCTCCTTACCTCGTAGGGCAAAGGGTCATTATACTTCTTCTCATCATACATAAACGCTTCGTCAAGCAAAGCTGGGTACTCGGACGGTATAATTGTACTTTCAACATAAAAGAATTGACCTTTCCAATTTCTTATATTCGAAAAGGGCTTCGTCACAAGGACGGAAACATCATGTTTACCTCTTTTGGCAATAGTCACCCAATCCCCGCCGGGATACAAATTTACAAAACCCCTAAGAACATCTAACGAGGGCTCATGCCCGTAAGCTTTACACATCACAATGTAGGTAGTCAGTTTGGCTAGCCCAAAGGGGTTAAATCTGGAAATGTGCACCTTATAGTATTGCAAAAACTTAAGAAGCAAAGGATGAAGGGGAATCCGAAGGTTTGATTGGGTAAATGCGTGCACATACAAGCCCACATACCCTGCAGGGGCATCAAAAACATTTTATCTTTTACTTGGAAGTATGATTTTGAGCCCAGCAGGTAAGGGGTAATCATGAAGGAAATCAGATAATGTTGCTTTTGATAAAGTGCATGTTTGTTCCCTAATTATTCTTTTTGCTGCCATACTCATGTCACTATAAAAAAAAAGTATAAAGATCAAAGAGATAGGATGGAAATTTTACCTTTTCGTTACAATGGAAGCACAAGAACACAGAGTGTTGTGTGTGCATTTTGGGCGAAAGGTTAAAGTGAACTAGGGTTTACCGTGCTAAGAGTTTAAATACCCATCATGCCTTTAAATCCTGGCCATACACATGTTTATTTATCCCTCTTATGCAACCGGATTTCAAACGAATTCAAAAATTGAATTGACGTTTCACATTTACCGAAGATTGGGTTATTAAGGCTAATGGAAGGATAATGATTAACCCGCATTAAATGCGCGGGTTAGTTGGAAATTTATTTTATTTTTTCACGGAAGTGTAATTTAATAGGTGTAATGCATGTAGATTTTTTGAGTCGAATGCAATATATACTCGTGCGTATATATCACTTTCGACTGGGGGGCTTGATGATGTACCCTCCGACGGGTCGAAGGACTCCCCTTCGAGCCTGTAGAAAGCCCTCCCTTCGGAGGCCCAGGTTAATCTCCTAACACGTTTCATTGGCGTAAAACCATTCGCCTGCGAACTGGTTACCATGTGGGAATCCGCCAATCGAAGCCTTAAGCCCTTCGGGGTATCTCCTACGAAGGAACTAGCACGAAGGACAATCCTGACCTGGTCAAACCCACGTCTCCTCTTCCCTTGGCTTTCCCGCCAAAACAGAGATCGCACGCCGGAGGTGGTTCGCAGGGTCCAACCCCTGCGCAATCACTTAACGTAGTGTCTTCGTATTTCTTATTTCAGGTTAAGAACAAGCTTGGCGCAATCTCAACACCCCATTATTCCTTTGATCACCATCGAAGGCTTGGTTGTGCAATTATTTGTTCAATCAAGTTCCAAGTTGGAGATCGGGTTATGTTAAAAGTTTTGCCATGGAAAGGCGTGATTCGCTTTGGAAAGCGTGGGAAACTAAATCCCCGATACATTGGACCTTTCAAAATTCTCACCAGAATCGGGTCGGTAGCCTACCGACTCGAATTACCACAAGAACTCAGCTCTGTGCACAATGTGATTCACGTGAGCAACCTGAAGAAATGTCTCTCAGACGAAACACTTGCCATTCCTCTGGAGGAAATCCAGGTTGACGAGAGACTAAATTTCATTGAAGAACCTGTCGAGATAATGGATCGAGAAATCAAACGACTTAAGCAAAGCCGCATTCCTATTGTTAAAGTTCGTTGGAACTCTCGAAGGGGTCCCGAATACATGTGGGAGCGTGAGGACGAGATCATTATCCGCACACTTTCTCTAAGTGAAAACCGAGGACGGTTTTCTTTCTAAGGCGGGAAGGATATGACAAACGGTAATTTTTCCACTAATATTTTAATAATAAATGTTAATTTATTATTACTTAACTGTTAGATTAAGCATATATGTGCTTACATAACTATTACGAGAAGCAAATCCGCACACTGTAACATACAGTAACTCACAAAACTATTTAATCTCACCAGAAACAGTGAATTTTCCACTTTCTCACATTTACAGACTATAACATAATGAAAGTGAGAGGTTATCTCACTTGTCCTGAAAAATGATACCAAACGCGCACTGACACCACATTAGTAACGGTTTAATCTCATGATTTATTTTAGAGTCAATAAATTTTATTTTATGCCATTTTTATAAAAACGTCTCAAAAAATTTTATTTGTCACGTTTATATCAAACGGGGAAACACGATTTCACCTCAACTCAACAGAACTCGGGGTACACAACTACACTTTAATATAATAAAACAAACTCTATATTTTTCTTCCTTATCCCTTATTTCTCTATACTGTCGCCCACTCACACACACCCCCCCCCCCCCCACAAACTTTAACGTCTTCTCCCTTGGAATTCAACTCCAACTTCCCAGAAGAACGAATCATCACCATCACCATCCATGGAGTTATATACTTTCCCTTCTCCCCAAATCGATGTCACTCTCACATAACTCTTCCCCAAAGAGTCAACGGCAGTAGGTAAGATAAAGTGACGAGGATGGAGAGCGATCTAGCCTTCAAACGGAAGTTCCTCAGTTTCCAGACTCGAAAGGATGCCGAAACCCTTCCATAGTATCATCTTTTTAATGGTTATTCAAAGTCCAGTGGATCCACACACTCTAACTCACTCACAAAAAGTCTTATCGAGATCTAAGCTCAAGGAGGACTGATTTCATTGGAGGTGTGGATTAACTGGGGTTCGGAGTTGGATTGCTTGATTTGGAATTGGGTTTGCTCGATTAGTATTCGGGGTTTCTAAGTTCTTGATTCACCTTGTTGTCCATCTCTATTGTAAGGGTATAACCTCTTTTTCATTATAGATACTTTCATTTAATTGATTGTTATTCGAATGTGATATTGATCCGTTTTATTTTAAAGTCGTGGGTGTTTGTTGTTTTAATTTGTCGAATCAAAAACCTGCAAAAAGGGTATGTTTGTTGTTGTTGTTATACTCGTGTGGCTCACAAAACTTAACCAAAACCTAAGTATTGGCTCGTAAATTGGGAGTGTTATGGTTAGTTTGTCTTTGTTCGATTTTCTTATTTGCTAAAGTCGAATTGCTATGGTTAGAAGTCTACTAGGATGTAACTAATAAGTTATATAGAACCTGTCAAAACTCTCTTGAGTCGTGTATAACCTGTAACACCCCCAAAATTTGGTATAGCGGAAGCATTCGGGTCATGGTTTGAACGCATCTTACCAATCTTACCCTAGCCAAACTCCTATGGGAGTACCCCCAAACCATAATCCATACAATACTGCCCCTATGTATGCACCACCTTATAACTGCCTGTATTCGGACCCTATGGGTTCGGCCACACCCTTCGTTAGGTGGATAGAAGACTACGCTTTTCCTGATGGGTTAAAAATTCCTGCACACGTTGGAACTTATGATGGGAAGGGGGATCCGGATAATTTCCTACATTTGTTCGAAGGGGCCATTAAGATGCAAAAGTGGGTCATGCCTGTAGCCTGTCACATGTTTACATACACCCTACAAGATTCTGCCCCTATTTAGTGGAATGGACAAAAGCTTGGCAGTATTGTCAACCTTGACGATCTAAAGGCTAAGTTCCGATCACACTTCAGTCAGCAAAAGAAGTTTACAAGGACCCATTTAACGGTGCACAACATTAAACAAAAGGAGAACGAAAGCACAAGGGCTTTCGTCACAAGGTACACCGATGAAACTCTGCAAATCTTGGGTCTACATGAAGATCAGCGCATCTCTAGCTTCGTGCATGGCCTAGGAAATCGAAGCTTGGTGGAATTCTTGTCCACTGACCTTCCGACAACCTACAAGGGGTAAATGGAAAAGACATATACTTGGATTGAAGCAAAGGAAGTATCCACCAATGGTGCTCCGATCGATAGAGAAAACCATAGCAAATTCTCAAAGCACTCTGCGTGGGAAGGGTCAAAGACTAAGAACAGGAATAGGGACATGTTCTATCTGTACAACAAAGTTCACAACCACGGTTTGCTAGGAAGCCTAACTAAATCTCCGAAGGAAATACTCGCAAAGGAGAGGGCTGCTAAGGCTTTCGAACCACCCCCTCGCATGACAAGCAAGGGAAAAAACAGAGATACAACCAAGTATTGCCATTTTCAGGAAGATTATGGCCATGATACAAATAGCTGCAGGGAATTAAAGAGGCAGATAGAAGAAGCCATAAAGTCCGGGCAATTGGCACATTTGGTGAAAGGCAAGGAAAAGATCTCCGACACTCAATTGGCGAAGGACACCACTCCTCCCGAAGCCCCAATACTCATGGTTCATTGGGGCGAAACCAGCCTAAAAAGAAAAGTGACGGAGAAGGAAATAAGCGAGGTAGGGGAAGTAACATTTCCCTCTATCACAGGCCAAGTCCCTTCGAATGACCCAATGGTCATCAAAGTCTTAATTTCCAACAGGGAAGTAAATAGAGCCTACATGGACTGCGGAAGCTCCTGCGAGATCATATATGAGCACTGTTTCTTAAAGCTCAAGCCTTCGATCAGGTCGCAGCGGGTTGATTCAAAGATACCTCTGGTAGGATTTTCAGGCGAGCATTCGTGGCCTCTGGGAGAAGTACCGTTAGAAATAACAATCGGAAAAGGCAAGCTCGCAAGGACAGAAACCCTCACCTTCGCTATCGTAAGGTCCGACTCTCCCTACAATTTGTTGATAGGAAGGACCGCCATGCAAAAGATGGGTATCGTAGTCTCCACCATACACGCAGCGGTAAAATTCCATACACCATATGGAATAGGAACCGTATTTTCCAGCTACAACCAGGGAAAGGCAGGAGACATTGGTAAGAAGATCAAAGAAAGTCCTGAGGAGCCTCCGAAAGCCATTCTAAGTTGTGCAGATGCCGAAGAGCGCATTGTGGTAAATGAGCTCTATCCAGAACAAACGGTGGTAATCGGAAAGCAACTCCCTGCTAACTTCAAGGCAGACTTGGAGAAGCTACTCAAAGCCAACAAGGACGTCTTTGCATGGACGTACTCAGACATGATAGGGGTTACTTATGATCGATGGCACAGAGCATAAGCTTAATGAGTTCAAACACATTGAACCAATTAAGCAAAAGCGACGAAGCCTAGCACCTGAAAGGAACGCAGCCGCTTGCAAAAGAGGTGGATGAACTTGTACGAGCAGGAATACTTAGAGAAGTAAAATACCAAACCTGGGTAGCGAATCCAGTTATGGTGAAAAAGAGTGACGGAGGGTGGCGTATGTGTGTCGACTTCACCGACATCAACAAAGCTTACCCGAAAGACTGCTACCCTTTGCCAGAAATTGATTGGAGGGTCGAATCCCTCTCGGGGTTCTGTTTGAAATACTTTTTGGATGCCTACAAAGGGTATCACCAGATACAACTGGCAGAGGAAGACGAAGAGAAGACAACTTTCTATACAGGAAAGGGGGTCTATTGTTACAAGAAATTGCCCTTCGGTCAGAAGAACGCAGGGGCAACCTATCAACGATTGGTAGACAAAGCCTTCCACAAGCAGATAGGAAGGAACTTGGAAGCCTACGTTGATGACATGGTAATCAAAATCAGGACCGAGGAAGACTTACTCTCCGACATTCAAGAAACCTTCGATCAATTAAGGGCAATCAACATGAAGCTCAACCCGAAAAAATGTTCTTTTGGTATGGAAGAAGGACAATTTTTGGGACATTTGATTACAAAGCAAGGGATTAAAGCTAACCCTTCGAAGGTCAAAGCCATCACTGATCTACAAGCTCCGAAGTCATTGAAAGAGGTACAAAGCCTAAATGGGAAGCTTGCAGCACTTAGCAGGTTCCTGTCGAAAGGCGCGGATCGATCTTTGCCATTTTTCAAGACACTCAAAGGGTGTGCAGATAAGAAGACTTTTCAATGGAGTTGTGAGGCTGAAGCCGCTTTCCAAAAGCTGAAAGAGTTCATGGAAATATTACCAACACTTACAGCCCCAATCAAAGGCGAAGTGCTATTCATGTACATTGCGGCATCCTTCGAAAGCATCAGTGATGTGCTCTTGGCGGAAAGGGAAAAGAAGCAAGTCCCAATCTACTTCGTTAGCAGAGTCCTACGAGGAGCTGAATTGAACTACCCGGAGTTGGAAAATCTAATCCTAGCCTTGGTTTATGCTGCAAGGCGCCTTCGAAGGTACTTTTAAGCTCATCCCATCACGGTATTGACTGACAAGCCAATCAAACAGATACTGTCAAAGCCTGAGAAGAGAGGAAGAGTAGCCAAGTGGGGTTTTGAACTGGCAGAGCACGAGATAGAGTACAAAGGTCGGAACTTCGTCAAAGGTCAAATACTTGCAGACTTTCTTGCTGAAACACCCTCCGGACCCAGTCAAGACAAAGAAATTCCAAAGGAAAAGCCCAAAAGACGAAGGAAGGGTGGAAATTGTACACAGAAGGAGCCTCAAGTTCCGATGGTTCGGGAACAGGTCTAATGTTGGTCAATCCGGAAAGAAAGGAGTACACTTGTGCATTACGTTTTGAGTTCGAGGCTACAAACAATGAAGCTGAGTATGAAGCTTTGTTAGCTGGCCTTCGACTTGCGAAGGACATGGAGGTTCGTGATCCCACCATTTTTGTTGATTCACAGTTAGTAGCAAACCAAATCAAAGGCTCTTATGAGGCTAGACAGCCCACCATCAAGCAGTATTTGGAGAAAGCTAAAGAACTTCTCCGTGGATTCGAGTCCTATGGTATAGAACATGTTCGCAGGAACCAAAACAAGAAAGCAGATGCATTAAGCAAGCTGGCCTCGATGGCTTTTGCTCACCTAACAAAGGAGGTCTTGGTCGAAGTGTTGGCCGAAAGGTCAATCAAACGAAGTGAAGTGTCTGACATCATACTTGAAGAAGGATCCAATTGGATGACTCCGATAAGAGAATACTTGATAAGTGGTATTCTGCCAGAAGATCCAAAGCTGGCACAAAAAGTTAGGATCAAGGCTCCCCAATACAGACTTATTGGGGATAATCTCTATAGGAGGTCCTTCTTATCTCCATGGCTTCGTTGTGTGGGGCCAAAGCAGGCTTCGAACATCATCTACGAAGTCCATGAAGGATCCTTCGGCTTACATACAGGTCCTCGCTCCGTTGTTTCAAAAATAACGAGGCTAGGATATTATTGGCCGTCAATGCATAGAGATGCAACTGAAATAATACAAAAGTGTGAAGCATGTCAGATCCACTCCAATGTTCCAAGATTACCAAAGCAAGACATGACTTCCGTAACGTCTGCATGGCCTTTCTGCCAGTGGGGAATCGATATAGTCGGACCCCTACCAGTAGCTCCAGGAGGGGTAAAGTTCTTGGTCGTAGCCATAGACTACTTCACTAAGTGGGTCGAAGCCAAACCTTTGGCATCAGTGACAGGAAGGCATATGGAAAAATTTGTGTGGGAACACATAATCTGCCGATTTGGAGTCCCTCACATCATCATTTCCGACAATGGGAAACAGTTTGCCGAAGGGGTGTTCCCAACTTTCTGCGAAGGCCTAAAGATCAAACAGTCGTTCACTTCCGTGTACCATCCTCAGGGTAACGGACAAGTGGAAGTCACCAACAGGGATATTGTCAATGGAATAGAGAAGAGGTTAGGACGAAGCCATCATGGTTGGGTAGACGAACTACCCCAAGTTCTGTGGGCACATAGGACGCACCCCAAGTCAAGCCATGGGGAGACTCCTTTTAGCCTCACTTATGGAACAGAGGCTGTTATACCCTCAGAGATAAGCGTTGAAACAAAGCGTATTGTGAACTTTGAGAAAAAAACAAACGAAGAAAGGCTTCAGGAAAACCTTGATCTACTTGAGGAACGAAGGGAAATAGCCTCAATCAGAGAGGCTATCTATAAACAAAAGTTTGAAAAGTACTACAACAGCCGAGTTCGACCCTCCACGTTCAAGCCAGGTGAATATGTCCTTCGACTAAACAGCGCAAGCAAAGCTGAGTACGAAGGAAAGCTAGGGCCCACATGGGAAGGACCCTACGTCATATCGGAAGCCTACGGCAATGGAGCATACAAGCTAGAAACACTCTCCGGAGATGTCATGGATAGGACTTAGAATGGTACTAACCTCCATAAGTTTTACACATAAAACTTACTACTTTCAAAACATTTAGTTTGTTTTTTCATTCATGTATTGCATTCTTCTCATGTGGGAAAAGAAGCATTAATGGTAGGTGTCCTAGTGTTCATTTCTTAAAATGATATAATTCTCCCTACCCAATTAATGATATAATGCATTTCCCTCAAATCTCTTGTTTCGTTCTATACAACAAAGATTTGTTCAGCCAAGTAATTTACAAGTTTCAATGTCGAAGGATGATTCAGGACATATAAGTCTTGTATACACATAACATCCATTATAATTCACATTAACTTTCCTACAAGTCTTAGGGTATTCTAAGCCCTTTGTATCTTAAGGATAAAGACAGAGTGGGTCGCGACCCTCTGTCAGCAGTCAAACTATACGATTGCTAAAAATCTTGGTCCAAAATACACACAATAAGGTTATAACCTTAGGTTGTATATTTACATTTATAAATAAGCGTAAGAGAAGATAAGCATGATATTAAAAGCGGGACATTGTCCCCTACTTGGCATTCATAGACAAAATATGGTCAAAAGCCAACACAAAGTTTCAAACATTGTTTGAGATACGGGCCGAAGCCCAGCAAGCAAAGAAATAAATTGTTCAACAAATAGGCACCATCCTATTAAGCATCACGAAACATTGTCTAAAGGGTACATGCCACCCTTGGGGCCAAATTCCTGCCAACATGGCAGTCTTCAAGCATTCTTTGAGGACATTGGATCCTCTTGATGTGGTGGAGATGGAGGCTTCACAGATGCAGTCTTTTTGGTTGGAGACGGAGGCTGAATCTTTCGAGGCTTCTTCGAAAGGAGATCTTCAATGGATGCTAAGGGGTCCTTGGTTGCTTCGGTGAGAAAAGGGTACTCTGCTGAAGTGTATGCGTTGCCAGCATCGTTATACTCTTGCTCGGACGTTGGACGGTAGTAAGGCACTTCTGACAAGACCACAGGCTTCTTGGTCTCGGCAATCTCTTCCAACGTCGTGCACTTTCCGTAAAAGATGGCAGCGTTCACCAGCTTTCCCACTATCTCTCCCACCTCATCACTGTGGTACAACTCCATTGCTATGTATGGAACAACCTTTGAGACCACCTCGGCTCTATCCTTCTTCAAGCTCTTGCAACGGAGGTTTAGTCCATCTATCTCCTCGCGAAGCTTGATCTCCTATTCTCCAAGCTTAACCCTTTCGGCTTCAAGACCTGCACATTTGGACTCAAGAGTAGTCATCTGCGATTTATATCCAGCTACCTTTGCCTCTTCCATTCTCAACCTTCCACATTCTGCTTGGGCCTCCTTCAACCGCTCTTCGAGACTATCAATTTTGGCTCGAAGGTCTTGAACAATAGGATTCTTCTCGAAATCCTCCATGGCCTCCTTACACTTTGCTTCTAACTCAGCATACTCAAGATCCCTATTCTTTTCTTTGGCCAAGATGGCATCCATCTTCTCTCTCGCAGCCTTCACCGTGCGAACCAGGTCCCTCGTTCGGGAATTGAGATGGTTGTCCAACACAGCCTGCCTCGTGTAGCTCTTATCATGTAAATTACACAATTCTTCCATGGACATGTTGTCCAAAGTCCCTCTCCAACTGGCGGGAGTCACCTTTTCAACTAACTGATGAAATGCAAGGGCATTCGGAAGCTCCTTAGTGTTGGGCAAGCCTGCATAAGATATAGTAATTAGCTACATGGAATATTGAGGTTTATCAAGTATGGAAGACGTTTACTTACCAGGAATGTCATCATTTGGAACCTCTAGGGTTGAAGGCACGAAAGTCTTCGCATGAGAACTTTTCTGTCTTGTGGTCCTTGATGGAGGAGTTAGTAGGATTAATTTTCTCTTGGGGGTGGCCTTCGAAGGCCTTGCACTGGTTCCCTTTCTGTTTCGCACCCTATCTACGATACCGGAGGACCCTACGATGGTCAGTTGATCACCCTCGGAGAGGGGATCGTCAGAATCAGCAACATTCTCCACAAGTTGTGGAGCTTCCTCGGTATTCACAGGTTTGGGAGGATAGACTACTGCAATAGGCTCAATCGTTGGAGCATCTACATCATTATTGTTGACAGACACAGATGGAGACCCCAATCCATAACTCAAATCCTTTGGGTCCTTCAGAATGAAACTGACCTCCTTGGCACCACCAGACACGACAAAGTTCCTGAACGCCATCTCTGCAACAACAAGAGTAAAAAGATGAATATCAACAGATAAGTTATTTATTTTATTTAAATGGGAATGTACATACTTTTTCCTTCACATATTATCTCAGGCTTCAACGGAGACCCTTCCCAATGGTCAACTATACCCGCCATGTAGAGAATCGGCTCAGAAAACGTTTGGACATCAACTGGGTGGCGTGCAAGACGCTGATAAATGGGACTGCTTCTTATGGTGTATGGCAAGGGGTGGATTATCATTAAGCGCATTTATTGCGCAGTTAGTTTTAAGCATTCCTTTCTTTTCGTACGACTTTGTGACGGAAGAGATAGGGTGTAGGCAGATACTAGAGTCGTAAGCAATACATCCTTGGACGTATATATCACTTTCGACTGGGGGGCTTGATGATGTACCCTCCGAACGGGTCGAAGGACACCCCTTCGAGCCTGTACGAAGCCTTAAGCCCTTCGGGGTACCTCCTTCGAGGATACTAGAAAGGAGAACCATCTTGACCTGGTCATACACACGTCCCCTTTTTCCTTGAGCTTTCCCACCAAGAAAGAGATCATGGGTCACAAAGCCCTAGCGGTTACCACAAATCATGGGACGCCCCCATGATCTCCGAATTATGTGCATGAGCTCTCTAAGACCTATTTCCTCCCCTATAAATAGCTTAGACGGGATGAGAACCATGGTATGCAAACTTGACTCTCTCATTTCACTACCAACTTATCATATCACATACTTATTTGCACGTCGGAGGTGGTTCACAGGGTCCAATCCCTGCGCAATCACTTAACGTAGTGTTTTAGTATTTCTTATTTTAGGTTAGAGACAAGCTTGGCGCAACCTCAACACCCCCTATATCCTTTGATCATCATCGAAGGCCTGGTCGTGCAATTTATTGTACAATCACCAGTTTTATAAAAACGTCTCCAAAAAATTTATTTGTCACGTTTATATCAAACCGGGGAAACACGATTTCACCTCAACTCAACGAGACTCGGGGTACACAACTACACTTTACTATAATAAATAAAACTTTATATTTTTCTTCCTTATCCGTTCTTTCTCTATACTGCCGCCCACTCACATACACCCCCACAAACTTTAACGTCTTCTCCCTTGGAATTCAACTCCAACTTCCCAGAAGAACGAATCATCACCATCACCATCCATGAAGTTATATACTTTCCCTTCTCCCCAAATCAATGTCACTCTCACATAACTCTTCCCCAAAGAGTCAACGGTAGTAGGTAAGATAAAGTGACGAGGATGGAGAGCGATCTAGGCTTCAAACGGAAGTTCCTCAGTTTCCAAACTCGAAAGGATGCCGAAACCCTTCCATAGTATCATCTTTTTAATGGTTATTCGAAGTCCAGTGGATCCACACACTCTAACTCACTCAACAAAAAGTCTTATCGAGATCTAAGCTCAAGGAGGACTGATTTCATTGGAGGTGTGGATTAACTGGGGTTCGGAGTTGGATTGCTTGATTTGGAATTGGGTTTGCTCGATTAGTATTCGGGGTTTCTAAGTTCTTGATTCACCTTGTTGTCCATCTCTATTGTAAGGGTATAACCTCTTTTTCATTATAGATACTTTCATTTAATTGATTGTTATTCGAATGTGATATTGATCCGTTTTATTTTAAAGTCGTAGGTGTTTGTTGTATTAATTTGTTGAGTCGAAAACCTACAAAAAGGGTATGTTTGTTGTTGTTGTTATACTCGTGTGGCTCACCAACCTTAATCAAAACCTAAGTATTGGCTCGTAAATTAGGAATGTTATGGTTAGTTTGTCTTTGTTCGATTTTCTTATTTCCTCAAGTCGAATTGCTATGGTTAGAAGTCTACTAGGATGTAACTCATAAGTTATATAGAACCCGTCGAAACTCTCTTAAGTCGTGTATAACCTTTGGGTCGAACCACAATAGTGAGACTTTGGTCTTTGTTACCCACATGTTCGACCCCGATTATAGACCATGAAATGGGTCATGTTGTAACGTGTTTTTGGTAGTGGTCGAGACCCCGAGTAGACATGTAAGTTTGAGTATGTCGAATTGTTTTCAGTTCCAGAAAAACCACACCCACAAAAGGTGTGTTATGGTTTGGTTTTGGCTCGGTTCAATCACCACAAGGCAGGCACCTATATAGGGTGTGTGTGCCTTGGTTTGATTCTTGTTAGGCTTGTTAGGCTAGGTAGCAGGTCATCACTTGGTTGCGGGTGTGAGTTGTTCGAATCACATTTGGCTCAAAGACAAACCATATAGGGCTGCCTTGGTCCGAGTCCCACAAGAACACCCCAAAGGGTGTGTTGTTGGTGCAAGTCTAGACTTAAAACACCAAAGGGTGTCGAGTCATATCCGAGTCGTTGCAACCTCAAGGGTCTTAGATCAAGACCTTGGTTAAAGTATTGTTATATGTGGTGAGGTCGCGGTGTCGAACTCAACCAACAGCCTCACGTGAGTCCTCGAGGTCACCAAGTTGAGTGGTGTCGAGCTCGTCACTCGAGCTCGACATGAAACTTGTGCTATAAGTGTTCTGTGTCAAACGACTTGCTCCTATAATTTCCCAGGCTAACACACAAGTCCTCAGTTGGGCTTGTGTGTGCGCGTGTTATGTAAATCGAAAAGCCCATTAAGTATGTAGGTTGTGTTGCTGCTCACGGCCCACCAGGCCCAATTTTGGGTGCGTTGGTTATTTAGTAGCAGTCCAGTCCATCAACCCCCTAGCTTTATATTGGGCCACAGCCCAACAAGGGATTAAAGGGGGTGCGTCTATATTGAATCAGCCGAATATATATATACGACTAAATAACAATCAATATCGTAACCGTTGTATAAAAGTGTGTACCGACATAGTCTCGTATTCGATTTATTTCACAACTCAATTTCGACTCATTTCTTTTCACGTAATCACAAATTTCGTCATAAATCACAACAAGTGGTGAAAACATATATTACAACACAAGATACTATATATACATACGATTATAAACTTTTTATACAAATTGCAACTTATAAACTGTAACATCCCGCCTACTCAGACCACAATATTGTCCGCTTTGCCCGCAGGCTCACGGCTTTGCTTTTGTGGCCTCATTTGAAGACTTCCTGGCAGGTCACCCAAGCCAGTACTACTCTCACATGAGCACGCTTAACTGCCAGTTCCTAAGAACCCCACTCGCAGTAGACCACAAAACGCGTTGTGTCATTGTAAGGCGAATGTTATCTTATGAACCCAACATCTCTCCAGGCCATAGCCGATGTGGGATTTGCCTAGGGTGTTACAATCACCCCCCCTCAGGGACTCATCGTCCTCGATGAGGTTTGCCCCACCATCCCGAACGGCACTGGAGTGGCTCTGATACCACCTGTAACATCCCGCCTACTCAGACCACAATATTATCCGCTTTGCCCGCAGGCTCACGGCTTTGCTTTTGTGGCCTCATTTGAAGACTTCCCGGCAGGTCACCCAAGCCAATACTACTCTCACATGAGCACGCTTAACTGCCAGTTCCTAAGAACCCCACTCGCAGTAGACCACAAAACGCGTTGTGTCATTGTAAGGCGAATGTTATCTTATGAACCCAACATCTCTCCAGGCCATAGCCGATGTGGGATTTGCCTAGGGTGTTACATAAACCCTAGTCCAAATTTAACTTGTAAATAGTTAACACACTTATATCGCTTATCAAAATTTGGTAAACACTTAAGACGGTATTTTAGAAAATCTACTTAAGTTTTATAAAAAATCATAAAACGGCTATTACATAAACTTATATATTTGTGACACATTGTTACCCCGAGAAATCAATACACATGCACGGGTCATGCCCGACTTCTATCAAATAAATATACTTATCATGTTTTTATTAAAATTTGACAAACAAAAAGTTTTATATACAACCTTTATAAGCTAGTTTTTAAAATTACAAATCATTTAAATAAAACCACTACTTACACATAATTATTCATACACTTCAAAATATATAACTGTTTATATATTTTTATAACGACTATTTTCACATATTTTTAACAATAATGTTTCCATATTCCGACAACGTTTAGTATTATCCGTAATCACTTTTGGTTCATCGTCTTTCGGTTATTGTCAAATCGGAACCTTATTCGTTCTTGATATTTTCATTGTCATACACTTATGCACTTCCAAGAGCCAATACCTACAATACTTAGAAAACTGTTTTTAAACTTAAATGCTGCCACACAAGCAACAATAACATAAACACTTTAAAACTTTTGAATTAAATTTCGTGGAGTCTTAACTTAGTCTGTGAACTAAAACATGCCTTACTAATCTAGGTCGCGTGTTGGTGCCGTACACTCTCTGATTCACTGCATTCACTGTTTACTCTGTTAATGTGAGTTTATAGCCCCACTTTACTATACTTATTTTATAACTATGGGGTGAGAAACATGCAAAACATTTTCTGGACCACAATACTGTTTATTTTCTCAAAACTATTGCGTAGTTAGCCTAATCCCCTGAACCCACTGTTATGCCCACCTTCATGAACCGTTAGTTCCCACTGGGAAGCGCGATTGATATAAATAGATCTATTGGGGTGACTCCCCCGTTCGGTTGGCCAGACGGGTCAATGCGAGCGTATACCAAGTCGGACTACGAGTGTATTGGGTTAAACACTCGCTATGGGCCCCTGATTATTATTTATGTGCTATATAGTAGCGCACTGAACTGTCGAGCCTCGGTTGCATGAACTTAGTGCTAGCGTGATAGACTATTTTGTATGGCATTATATGCGTTGTAATGTTCGTACACAAAACTATTGGTCCAAACTTATTGCTTTACTACTTATCTTAAACCTATGAACTCACCAGTTTTTTGCTAACTTTTAGCATGTTTTTCTCATGTGCTTAATCTGTCTGATTGCGACAAGGTATTGGCAAGGCAAGGGTCATAGCCTATTTCCCGAAGTGTTTGCACACATAACTATGACTTGTTTTGTATGTGGCAACTAAACTAATGGGCATTAATTTTTTTGAATTTGAAACTCTATTGTAAACTATATTAATCTTAAATGAATATATTTTAAACGGAGTATGTATTCTGTTCTTTATTACCTTGTGTTGTGATTACCAATTTCAGTAGCACCCCATGACCCGTATGCTTCCGCGAATATTAAATTTGGGGGTGTTACAAATACGCAGCGGCCGGATCCATCTCTTTCGTACTAATGCCGAGAAATTTAAATTCTTCCAAACGCATTATCGTCTGGTCTTTCTCTTTATCCGCCTCGTACGCCGCTTGGGCCGCTTCCCGTCTAAGTCGAATCTCGCATGACATAGCTTCCAAATTGCTTGACGCACTTCCCCCGCTGCTAGTCGTGGTATCGGATTTTTGTTTTTTTTCGGCGCGTGATTTGCTAGTAGGACGTGGTCGTTCTTCATCACCGAATAGCTCTTGGTTGCTTTCACCGGGCATGTCTCCGGTTAAGTTAATCAGTTTCGGCGGGTCCAATTTTGGACACGCCCTCAAAATTTCCCACGTTCCTCTTGACCAAAGGAAACACCTTTATGCTCGTCACGATACATTTGTCTAGCATGTTTCATATTATCCAATTCACTTTCGCCACTTTTTTCCAAACGTTTAGCACGTTTGTAAACCGCTTGAAACTTTTGGTAATTTCCGTTCACCGTATGCCACTTGCTTGTTAGCATATTCTTGTTACGAAGTTGAAATTTTTTCTTGTTGAACTCGTTCATAACCCGATACCAAAACGTGGTGCACTTTTAAGAAACTTGAATTATTCGATCCTCGGAAACGGCCACGTAACAATTGGCAAGTAATAGTTCCTCCTACGGTGTCCAACGTAACTTAGTAGCACTCACGCCGGGATTTCTTTCATCATACGGCTCGGGTTCTTTGTATTTTTTTGACGTACGTTTACCTCCACGTTTGTGTTTTCGAGGAGACGTAGCTTTGGTGTCGACTTGACATTGTGAGGATTGGGTTTGTGGTAGTGTTTGTGTTTGTTGCTCGAATTGAGTTGGGTTTTGTTGGAAATTTTGTTGCCACATCATATACAATTGTTGTTGTTGCTCGGGTGTCAAATTAAGTGGGTTAGGGTTAGGGTTTGAAGAAGATCCGACGTTCGGGTTAGGGAAGGGTTTTCTATCATGTCCCGACATTTTTTTTTAGCTGCTACTAGCTGTTGCATTTAAATGTGAGGGGCTGAAGTGACTTTTTTTAGTCGTTGCGTTTCAACGTAAGTTGATAACCCAACGCAAACCATAACGCCATTGTAACGCAGGGATGCACTGTATGGATAATGCTCATCAACGAATGCCACATAGACCATAACGCCGGTTATGCGTTATCACTCCCAACCCTCTAAAGAAAATACATTTAAAAACCAATTTATTCATATATTTTGCATAAAGTATTATATAACACTACCTCCGTCCCATATTAAGTGTCCATAATGGAATCTTGGGATGTCCCAAATTAAGTGTCCAGGAAATATTTTCAACCAATGAGAAGAGACTTTAGTGGGTAATAGTGATATTTGATTGGTGGAGAGTGTAGTTAGTGGAATTTCCTAAAACTTTGTGCATTTGAAAAGTGGACACTTAATATGGGACGGAGGGAGTATATAACACAAAAATATATACTTAAGATAAAAGTTGAAAAATAAAGACTTCGAAAAGCTAAAAAAATAATTAATATGGGTCCAATAGAGTATTATCAAATTAATCCATCATTTACATGAAAAAACATATCTCAACCGAACATATTTTGACACACGGTGAAAGTTAAAACAAAAACCCCACCTTAAATTTCACAAACAAAAACACATTAAATTTTGTCGGTGGACGAAAAAGGCAAACAAATGCAAAGTAAAGGGACTTTCTCGTAACTCATCTAACCTAATAAAATAATGAAAAATAATAATAAATCTCCAACGGTCGAAAAATGAATAACGTAAAAGCCTCATGACTGTCTTCTACTCTTCTCTTCATTAAAAAATTTCAGGTGTTACTCACAATAGCATCACATCTTTCATTTTCTCTCTATATTTTTAACCATCAATGGATGTTGCTGTGATTGATTGGAAGGATTCCAAGTTCGAGAAAGATGTTTTGTATGAAGATATTAATGCTCCTCAATGGATTGATTTCTCGCAAGATGTTCCGCCTGTTGACGATGAAGCCTGGTTTTGTCGCCCTGGTAAGTAGCTGTTCTTACACGCTCGAGTTATGTTTTGTTTTGTTTTGTTTTGTTTTTTAATCTTAATTAGTACTTTTTGGATAACCATGGTTTCCCACCTTTTTGCTGACTAATCACAGGGTTTGAACCCACCGCCACACAGTGTTTTTTGAGTATGGTGTTTTGGATTTTATGTGATTTTGGTTGTATTTTGTATGATTGTGGTTGGTTGATGACAGATTGTAATCATCCGAAGACGGTTGAAGATTTCTACAGACGAAGGACTCCTGATTCCTCAAAGGTATTGATTCTCTCGACTTTTTATATGATTTTCTTTTAATGTTACAGTTTTTGTTAGTCGTTTTTTGTAGATCTATTCATGTGTGATTTGATAGAAAATGTCTTGAAAACTGAGATAAGGGGGTGTTTGGGATTCATTTACTAAGTGCTTAGTTACTAAAGCCGATACAAAGTTTTGAGCGTTTAGATGAATATTTGTTTACTTTAGAGTAGATAAGTACTAAAATCCTGCTTGTTTTTTTTTAAGGAAGGCAGCATAGAATAAGCAATCCCAAACACCCTTTATCTTGAAAATCTAATCTTTTTCATCAAAACTTACGAATCATAATCTTTGTATAATTTATCTTTCTATGCAGCTTCAAAGATCGGCTATTGTTTCCGAGATACCTAAGTATGGTGATCGAAATTGGAGGTAAATTATAAAACTGTTGACATTAAACTCACAAATTCTGATTTAATGTATGTAGTTTAGTTTCTAAATCGATTTTATATTTCTGTTCCATAGAGATGCACCATTGAAGAAAAGAGGTTTCCCGTTAAACAAAGACACGAAAAATAGTAAACTTGTGGATGATAGCGAGAATCACAATCCTAACTTCTCAACTCCACCCAATCAGAAAGCTAAATCAATTAAAGAAATGATAAAGTCAAGTTCCGAGAAGAACCAGAACAGCTTAGAAGACGTTTTGTTACAAAAGGAAGAAACGCCAAGGCTGCTGAAAAGCACATTGTCAGCACGCAATTTATTTGCAGGAAGAGACATATTGGGTCAAGTGACTGAGTTTTGCAATGAGTTGAAGCGATTGGCAACGAGGACCAAGGACAATGAGGTAAAAGATGTTGCCAAGAAACAGGA
Organism: Artemisia tridentata subsp. tridentata; assembly: GCA_021014915.2. NCBI lineage: Eukaryota > Viridiplantae > Streptophyta > Magnoliopsida > Asterales > Asteraceae > Artemisia > Artemisia tridentata. Next base: position 86,076,168 of record CP139509.1, read on the forward strand.
AACTGGAGTATTGCTGGAGAGTAAGAATGAGAGGATGCCGTTGTTAGAGGTGAAGAAAGAGAAATATGAAGAGATTGAGAAGCAAAGCAATGTCACCGAGAAGCTTATAAAGAAAAAGTAAGTTTTTAATTTCTTTAAATTTGAACCTACGGGTGTTTGGATATTCTGATTTGAACCAAAATTTGATTATTGTGATTTATAGTCAGGCTAATAAGTAATAAACAGAATTTTCCATACATTCAAGCATATGAGTATTTGATTTCACAACGTGTTTAAATCATAACTAGTTATCTGATTCTCACTTGATCAATTTCAAAACACACTTCAAACACCACCACAAACTCAGAAGCCTAGTTTCAGGTTGATGTAATCAGATCCTGATGGACATATCCAAGTAAATTTGTGTGTATGCTTCATTTTTATATCTTGCTTTCTAGTCAAGTTCATGGACTGTGAATTCTCATTCACCTAATTTATGTGTCTATGCAGATTAAACTGTGGTCCAGAGAACACTCCAGTCGCATTAAATATGAAAAATATAAGAAGCAAAGATGAAGAAAGAGTGTTGCAAATCCGAACTAATCCTCCATCGCCTCAATGCTTTTCGGCTAATAATGGAACCACCAAAGCAACCCCACCAACTAAGCCATTCCGTCTTAGACCTCAGGTATCTTTAATAATCAGTGACTGATTTCTTCACTTCTATAACAAAAGTGGTACACAAAATGGGATTCTAAAGTACGAAATCATGTTGCATAACTAGCGTTGAATTGTTAAGTTAGCAATAACTAAACGTGCAGCGACTGATTTGTTTAATAGTGTCTATGGTGATTGATTATAGGAGAGAGTAATATTTCAAGAGATAGAAGGTAGCAGCAGCAAGGAGGCGAAGAAGGAAGTCAAAGTCAAGGTCAATACTACAAGTCAAACTGCTAGTCCCCTTATAACACAAAATGAATCAAAAGGGTTAGATGTCTTCTGGTTATTTAAGCCCTGCACACTTTCTAGCTAAATGTTGAAAAATAATACTCATTTGTTAAATCTTTTTTCCTTTTTATTTATGATTTATTTATTCTTATTTTTAAGGAAACAAAGCTTTGTAATTCTAGGACTATTATTTTTTACCTTCAAGAACCCATGTTGGGTCAATAAAGATGTTCATTTTACATAGTAATTGTAATGTATCCAGTCTCTTGTTAAGTAGAACAGACAGTATCATACCCATTCATGAGCATTGTTTAATATTCTCATTTAAGCTTTAAATTTTGGTCCTTGAGTATCAACTGTTTAGCTCCTTCCAGAACATATGATTGAGGGTTTTTCTTCCAATTGTGTACCATATGAAATTAAAATTCTGTTCATAAAAGTCCTTCCAGAACATACAGTATGTAAGATAACAAAAGACAGTTGTGCGCTGTTGTGCTGTTTTTTTAACTCTCTCACATGGTTAGAAATGAAAATGTAGAATCTGGGTCATAAGATTAGTATATTATCTAGCTTAAAGGAGACATTGATGGTTTTATGAACCAGAAAAATGCCAATTGGTTCATTGGTAAACTGGGAGGGCTGATAGGAAAGGTAACATGTCAAAATTGACTCTTAAGCGCGGGTCAGAACACGTTGGGTCGGGTTGAATAAAGTGTGTGCATAATATACGTATATTGGTGAGATAGCTTTCATCAAGTTAGCCGGGTGATTATTAATAATACACGTACAATCAAACAAAACATGTCTGAACATCTTAAACTTAATACTGAAGACCTGCAATGTTTAACAAATTCTTCCATATAATACTAAAGACCTTCAATAGTTATCAACTTTTATCGGTGTGCAACAAGGTGATCCGCTTGGGCCTCTCCTCTTTGCTTTAGTGTTACATCCCTTGGCATGTAAGATTAGAGACTCTTTTGACCTTTCTTTTCAAGCATGGTATTTGGATGATGGCAATATTATTGGCGATACTTTGGATGTGGGTAAGGTTTTAGAGCTAATTATGATGGATGGACCTTGTCGGGGCTTACACCTCAATGTTGATAAAACTGAAGTTTTTTGGCCAAAGGAAGATCCCAGAAGCAGGTTTGCGGGTGTTTTTCCCCCCAATATTTCTCGTCCCTTACACGGTGTTAAATTGTTGGGTGGGCCCGTTAGTGTGGATTTTGAGTTTGGTAGTAAGCTTGTTTTGAAAAGGGTTGCTAAAACTATTGAACTTATGGATGCGGTTGCCAAACTTAATGACCCTCAATGTGAGTTGTTGTTACTTCGTGCATGTGCTGGTATTTCCAAGTTGTATTTTTCTATGCGCACATGTTCTCCCCGGGTCTTTGAGTGTGCTCAGGTTTCTTTTGATGCGGCACTTCGTTCTTCCTTGGAGCGTATTGTCACTGCTTCTGGGCCTGGTTTTGGTGATTGGCAATGGAGACTCGCCACCCTACCCTTTGCTTTTGGGGGGCTTGGTGTATATTCTGCAGGTGATGTCTTGAACTATGCTTTCCTAGCTTCTAGACTTCAATCTGCTAGCTTACAGACTAAGCTTCTCCATAGTTCTGGTATTGTTACTGCTGGTCCTTCTTTTGATGATGCTTTATGTACTTTTAATGTTAATATGGATATTGACCTTTTGAATAACCCTATCGAGGTCGCTGCCCCCAAACTTATGAAGAAATTGGCGGATATATATTTCGATCGGGTCACCCAAACTGTTGAATCTACATACCATCAAGCTCCTCGACAGATGGCTTTATGGAGTTCACTAAAGGAGGATCATATTTCAGATTGGCTTAGGGTGGCTCCGATTTCGGGACTGGGACAAACTATGAATGCCAGGACTTATCGTTGTGTGTTGTGCTATCGGTTGGGCGTTCCTCTTTTCACTATTCAGGTACCGTGTTCAGCCTGTTCTAGGGTTTTCACTGAAGATATTTATGGGGATCATGCTGTTTCATGTGCGGGTATTGTTGGCATTAAACACCGGCATAACATTGTACGTGATGTTCTTGTTGATATTTTTTCTCGGTCCGGAATCTCAGCTCGTAAGGAGGTGGATATTGGGCTTCATGGAGACAGGGACAGATCCTTACGACCGGCTGATATATTGCTTTATTCTTGGGACGATGGGCGTGATGTATGTGTTGATCTTACGGGTTCGTCGCCTTTGACGCAATCTGGGATGATTGATTTTATGCCAGGGCGTGCGGTTATTGATGCAGCACAGCGTAAACGTGTCAAGTACGATGCCAAATGTGTTGATATCGGGTATGGTTTCCTCCCCTTCTCTTTCTCTTCTTTTGGAGAACTTGAGAAGGATGCAGTAACCCTTCTAAAGCGTATTCGACGATTCTCTATGACTCAAGACATTGGGGCGCGTGCTGCGGTTCATATTTTTAATAGAATTGGTTTTGCTATTGCTAGAGGTGTGGGGGCCCAGTTGGTTTCTCGGCTTCCCACCAATTTCTTGTAAATTCTATGAGTTTTTAATGAAAAAATAAAATAATAATAATAATAATAATAATAATAATAATAATAATAATAATAATAATAATAATAATAATAATAATAATAATAATAATAATAATAATAATAATTGGGAGCCCAATTAGTATCTCGGCTCCCTACTAACTTCTTGTAAATCCTATATATTTCTAATAAAGTGATGTTTATAATAATAATAATAATAATAATAATAATAATAATAAATAAATAATAATAATAATAATAATAATAATAATAATAATAATAATAATAATAAAACGGTTGAATCTAGTTTTGGCCTATCTACTCGACAGATGGCGCTTTGGAGGTCGCAAAAGGAAGACTACACCTCCGATTGCTTAGGGTGGTCCCGATATCTGGTTTGGGACAGACTATGAATGCTAGAACCTACCGATGTGTTTTATGTTATCGTCTAGGTGTCCCCCTGTTTTCTGTCCAGATGCCGTGCTCAGCTTGTTCCAGGTTATTCGTGGGGGACATTTATGGGGACCACGCAGTGTCGTGTGCTGGTATTATTGGTATTAAGCATCGGCATAATGTGGTACGTGACACTCTCGCTGACATTTGTTCTCGGTCCAGGATCTCAGCCCGTAAAGAGGTTGACATCGGTCTTTGTGGAGAAAAGGACAAAAACTTACGCCCAGCTGATATATTGCTCTCTTCTTGGGCCGGTGGGCAAGATGTTTGTGTCGATTTGACAGAGTCGTCTCTTTTGACGCAAACTGGTATGGTTGATTTTGTGTAAGGACGTGTGGTGGTTGAAGCAGCACAACGCAAGCGTGTCAAGTATGAGACCAAGTGTGCTGATATTGGATACGGGTTTCTCCCCTTCTCATTCTCCTCCTTTGCGGAACTTGGGATGGAAGCCTTACGTCCAACGGATATATTGTTTTACTCTTGAGACGAAGGGAAAGACGTATGTGTTGATTTGACGGGGTCATCTCCCTTGACGCAAACATGTATGATTGACTTTGTGCCAGATTGGGTGGTGACTGATGCCGCACAAAGTAAACGCATCAAGTATGGGGCTAAGTGTGCGGATATTGGATATGGGTTCCTTCCTTTCTCATTCTCTTCCTTTGGGAAACTTGACAAATATGTTGTGACCCTACTGAAACGGATCCGAAAGTTCTCTGTGACTCAGGACATTGGAGTACGCGCCGCTGCCCATATTTTTAGTAGGATTAGCTTTGCAATAGCTAGAGGAGTGGGAGCCCAGTTAGTATCTCGGCTCCCATCTAATTTCTTGTAAATCTTATTATTATTATTATTATTATTATTTTATTATTATTATTATTATTATTATTATTATTATTATTATTTTTATCTTTCATAGAGTTAGCTTTTGTATTCAGAAAGGAGTGGGAGCGCAACTCGTGTCTAGACTCCCATCCAACTTTATGTAAAAGTTTTCAAGTTTAATGAAATTTACTTATAATAAAAAATAAATAAATAAATAAATAAATAAATAATAATAATAATAATAATAATAATAATAATAATAATAATAATAATAATAATAATAATAATAATAATAATAATAATAATAATAATAATAATAATAAATTGTTTAAAAGTTTAAAATTAAAAAAATAATAATAAAAAAAAGAGTAACATTGTTAGATTAAAATACCCCTACTTATAAAAGTTAATGAAATCTATTAAATATTTGATTACAATTTAAATAAGTTGCTTTTTTCACTCTCACTTATTTCATACTCATATACACATAAAAAAATTGCACACACAAATTAACGCTAATATATAATGTCGCTGCTAATTGCGGGTAATTGTTTAGTTAACCTAAAGTTAGAATTAAAAATGCCAGAACTAATACAAGCTTTGGTTTTTGGGTTTTGGCTTAAATGACAAATATACCTTCATTCTTATCTCTTTTCTCATTCCGTCTCAAATGCACCCTTACCACTTCACCATTCCATTACCACCACCAAAACCGTCAATCACCACCACAATCAACCACCAGATCCATTTGCTCGACTGCTTCACCACCACTTCTCCAACATTGCTCGACTGCTCCATCAAAAACGTATACACAAAACTCACATTGCTCGAATTCTCCACCACCACTGCTCCACCATTGCTCTACTGCTCCACCAAAACCGTCAAACCACCGCTACCAAACTGCTAACAGGTCCGTCGTTTTCTCCAATTATGTGATTTACGGATAGAAGTAAAGATAGTGTGATGTTGGTTTTGTCAAACCCCCAAATTTCGTGACTTGCAGCGGAATAAGTCATTCAGGGGCACGACTGGTCATAGCACCAAAGTTGTAGTTATATTGAACGACCTAAAGTGTCGTTTATAAAATACATCGTTTGATTATTTAAAAACATTCAGAGTTATAAAGCTAGGTCCCAAAAGGTGAAACAAGTTTTCAGAAAACAAGTTCATACAATTCAAACGATGGATAAGTGCATAAAATATAAAGTGAGACGCGTCGACTCTGCGACTCCATGATGTCCATATGCAAGCCAACATGCAATACCTTAATTACCTGAAAATACATTGCTAAAAATGGTCAACAAAAATGTTGGTGAGATCATAGGTTTATGTAAATGAAATATTGTACGGATACCACAAGTATAAAGTGTATGACAAAACCATGCCACATAAAAATGATACATTAGCTCTAAGCTCATGACCCCGAAGCTAGACTGAATGAAATGCCCCAACCGAGTGTTTGCCAATCACTCAAATATGACAGAAATGAAATGCGTTCGTTTGACCAGTTGGTGCTACCAACCCGAATGGAGGAGTCACCCTCAATAGATCTATTCACTCACTCTCGATTGCTAACAATTAACGGTTCATGATAATAAAAGGGGACTTTAATCTGGGCAATGATGTAACTTAAGCAATGTAATGAGTTTGTATACTTTGGTTCGCATATGAAAATGGTGCAATGTATTCTCCCCCGAGAGTTTAGAAATCAATAAACAATTTAAAACGGGGCTATGAAAACTCACCTGATATGATAAAGCAACAATGATCACAATGGATATGATGAAACAAAGCTCGGTCTCTAACCACGACCTATTATGAATGATGTGATCCAATGTAAGCAATGATACAATGCAACACATGCAAATACGTATGTCAACGATACCACTTGTTAGTTTTGAAAATAACTTTTATCGACGAAAAATACACTTTTGACGTCTCGCTAAGTTATAAACTACTTTTCGCGTAAACACGATGAAACGGTACCCCACGATCCTTGTTTGGTGTTCTATTAGCAAATATAATGTTTTCATCGTAAAACAACACTTTTCATAACTTGTGAAAATATGTCCAAAACGGCTTCGTGAAACTAGTCGTGAAATATTGCACGTTACGTGTTAGTTGATCAAACTCGACGTTTTTGAAAATCTTGTAACCATGTATAAATGTCGTTTCCTTTAACTTCCGGTTGTACACGCCTCGATCAATTAGAAAATCGGCTAACAACGTTATGTTTCGCAAAAACACTAGTTTTACAATTTAAAACACTTTCTAATAGTGGCTATCAAAATAATTTAAAGTTCGTTGGCTTTAAACGTGAATAACTCGGCCGTTACATACTTGTTTTCTACGTTCTCTACATCCACGGCTTCGTATAAACATGAACTAACATAATCTCAATGGGTCGGGTCGTCTAGATCACGTCTAACGCCTCGTTTTGTCCTTTGAATCTCGGCGATCAGCAACTAGTTTTTCAGAAAATTAGTTTTCGTCGTCTAACTTCGAACGATCATATCTCCTTCATTATAAGTCGGTTTTTAGTGATTCTTGCGACCACGGTTTCGTTTTTGAAAGAACTTTCTGAATATGAAGGCCAAAATATGCCAAAAATTACTGAGTTTTTCCAGTTTACACGTTTTTGGACAGAACCTATTTTAGATTGTTAAAAACTCACTTTCTTGGTTCTAAACTTGATCATACAACCTCAAATCAACTCCACAAGTTCGCAAATCCTACCATACACCTTCTTAGGGTGTCATGGGGTCCTAAACATCACCAACCTTGGTGGATTTCATGAGATCATTAATGAAACCTATAGATCTAGTGATTTAAAGAGTTTATGTTCAAATGTGGTATGTAAAACATAAGTATCTTGCATGGATGATTAATATAACTTGAAAATACATGAACATATATATAAAATGAAAGTAATAAATGATCAAAACATGTTCTTGAAAACTTACTTGATGATTGGATGAGTTTTGATAAGAAATGAGTAATAAACTTGAGGTTTGATCACAAATCCATAACTAGGAAGGCAAATGGGGTATGATTATGCTTTGTTCTTGAAAAATCTATGGATTCTAGGTGTGTTCTTGGTTGTGGCCGAACATAGGGATGAAGATGGAGAGGATTTGATCTTTTTGTTAGCTAAAATATTATAGTGTATGTGTTAGAGTTAGTGGGTTTTGGAAATAAAATGCAAGTAAATTCATTAATGAGTCTTGGATGTATTAAGCTAATTTGGGGGGTAGGGGGGGCGGCACACATGGGGTATTAGGAAGGGTTTGATGTAAACTTGCCAAGTGTCCTCCATTAGTGTAAGTATTAGTTGATTTGTATATACATTGAGTGTTATCGGGTACCGAGTTAACTAGAAATAACTCGTGACGAGGTGAAATGAGATACGACGAAGTTGTAAAAATTGTAAAATCATGTTCCTTGCAAGAATCGGGTGTTAGAATGATAATCGGATTGAAATTTCGTAAACCGACGGAGTTATAAGCGATTTCCCTCCGGGAATGAATAGTGTTGTGTGAATAGTGATTTCCCTCCGGGAATGAATAGTGTCATATGAATAGTAAAATTTTTGACGACTTCTCAAAGTCTCAAACTGACTTCAAAAACGATGAATAGTGAAATGATGAATAGTGATCGGTGAATAGTGTTTGATGAATAGTAACTCATGAATAGTAAATTGTCGAGGTTTGGAAAATGACCTGAAATTACGAGTTGTGACAGTCGACCACCCTAAAAGGAATTCAGTCCCTGAATTCAGCTGATGTTGTTCTCTGGAGTGGTCTCGGTGAAAAGATGTGGGTATTTGAGTCGCATCTGGTCTTCCCATTCCCAAGTAAACTCAGGACCTCTGCGAGAATTCCAGCGAACTTTGATGATCGGAATTCGGCTTTGCTTCAACTGTTTGACCTCCCGGTCCATGATTTCTGCTGGTTCTTCCACAAAGTTAAGCTTATCATCGATCTGAATTTCTTCCAATGGAATTACGAGCGTTTCGTCTGAAAGACATTTCTTGAGGTTTGAGACATGAAACGTGCTATGCACATTGCTGAGCTCTGACGGAAGCTCAAGCCTGTATGCTACCGGACCAATCCTTTCCAGAATCTTGAATGGCCCTATGTATCTCGGGTTCAACTTACCACGTTTCCCGAATCGTATCACGCCCTTCCAAGGCGAGACCTTCAACATGACTCTGTCTCCAACTTGAAATTCTAATGGTTTGCGTCGAACATCGGTGTAACTTTTCTGTCGACTTCTGGCTGTTTGGAGTCTTTCTCGAATCTGAATTATCTTTTCTGTTGTCTCTCTGACCAATTCTGGACCTGTTAGCTGTACATCACCAACTTCGGCCCAACAAACTGGGGACCTGCACTTATGACCGTAGAGTACCTCGAATGGTGCAGCTTTTATGCTCGTATGATAACTGTTATTGTAAGAGAACTCGATCAATGGCAAATGGTTAGCCCAACCATTTCCAAAATCAATGACACATGCCCTGAGCATGTCTTCCAATGTCTGAATCGTTCTCTCGCTCTGACCATCGGTCTGAGGATGATAGGTGGTACTCATGTCTAACTTAGATCCAAATGAGTCTTGCAATGATTCCCAAAAATTTGAAGTAAAGCGACTATCTCTGTCGGAAATGATGGAAATTGGTGCACCGTGCCTTGAGACAATTTCCTTGACGTAAAGTCTGGCGAGCTGATCCATGGTATAAGTCTCTTTGATTGGAATGAAATGAGCTGACTTGGTGAGACGATCAACTATTACCCAAATAGCATCGTAATCTCCTGATGTTTTGGGAAGTTTAGTGACAAAGTCCATTGTAATGCGTTCCCACTTCCACTGGGGAATCTCTGGTTGCTGAAGTAATCCTGATGGCTTCTGGTACTCGGCTTTCACCTTAGCACAAGTAAGGCATTTACTGACATACGTAGCTATCTCTGCTTTCATATTGGGCCACCAATAAAGCTTCTTGAGATCCTGATACATTTTATCAGAACCTGGATGAATAGAGTACTTCGACTTATGTGATTCGTGCATGATCAACTCTCGTATTCCACCATAGAGAGGTATCCAGCTTCTATCCTTGAAGCATAAAGTTCCATCTGATCTCCTTACTAAACCGTTTGCATTATCTTGCATTCCTTTGAGTGTTTCACTTGGTAGGTTTTCTTCCTTGAGTGCTTCTACCTGAGCCTCTAGGATTTTTGATGGTAGTGGTGAAATAATTGTCATTCCCAATGATCTGACTCTCAAACGCTTGAGTCTCTCTTTCCGACTGAGTGCATCTGCCACAACATTGGCTTTTCCTGGGTGGTATCTGATTTCACAGTCGTAATCACTAAGTAGTTCCAACCAACGACGTTGCCTCATGTTAAGTTCTTTCTGATCAAGAATGTACTGTAGGCTTTTGTGGTCTGTAAATACTACACACTTTGTTCCATAAAGATAATGCCTCCAAATCTTGAGTGCAAAACCACGACACCCAACTCTAAATCGTGAGTAGTGTAGTTCTTCTCATGCTTCTTAAGCTGACGAGATGCATAAGCTATCACCTTCTCGTTTTGCATTAGCACTGCCCCAAGTCCTTTGTGTGAAGCATCGCAATATACCACGAAGTTTTCAATCCCTTCTGGCAATGACAAAATTGGCGTGCTGCAAAGTTTCTGTTTCAATAACTGAAAAGCGGTCTCTTGCTTTTCTCCCCAATCATACTTCTGGTTCTTTTGTGTCAACTTGGTCAGTGGCTTAGCTATCTTGGAAAAACCTTCAATGAACCTCCTGTAATATCCGTCAAGTCCTAAGAATTGACGAATTTCTGTGGGAGTTTTTGGTGTTGCCCAATCTTTAACTGCCTCAATCTTTGCTGGATCAACCTGTAGTCCCTGACTATCAATGATGTGACCAAGAAATTGTACTCTTCTGATCCAAAAATCACACTTTGAAAATTTTGTATACAGTTTCTCTTTCTTGAGCAGTTCTAAGATTGTTCTGAGGTGTTCTCGGTGCTCTTCTTCGCTCCTTGAGTAGATCAAGATATCGTCAATGAATACGATCACAAACTTGTCTAGATATGGCTTGCACACCCTGTTCATGAGATCCATGAACACAGCTGGTGCGTTGGTTAGTCCGAACGGCATTACCTGAAATTCATAATGACCATAGCGTGTTCTGAATGCTGTCTTCGGGATATCCTCCTCCCGAACCTTAAGCTGATGGTAACCCGATCTCAAGTCGATCTTGGAGTAATAACTGGAACCTTGCAACTGATCAAATAAATCGTCGATCCTGGGAAGTGGATAACGATTCTTCACCGTTAATTTGTTTAGCTCTCGATAATCAATGCACATTCTGAAAGATCCATCTTTCTTCTTTACAAACAAAACTGGTGCTCCCCAAGGCGATGAACTCGGCCTAATGAATCCTTTATCCAAGAGCTCTTGCAATTGGTTCGACAACTCTTGCATTTCTGAAGGTGCAAGTCGATAAGGTGCTCGCGTAACTGGTGCGGCTCCCGGTACTAATTCAATCTGAAATTCGACTTGGCGAGTAGGTGGCAGTCCTGGTAAGTCTTCTGGAAAAACTTCTGGAAAATCTTTAACTGTTGGTACATCCTCAAGTCGCTTCTCCTCCGACTTCTTTTCTGTAATATGAGCCAAGAATGCATAACAACCCTTCTTTATGTATTTCTCTGTTTTAATGCACGAGATGATGCTGAGTCTAGTCCCACTGCATTCTCCGCGAACGACCAATGTTTCGCCATCATAAGGAAGATGAACAACTTTTTCATCACAGATGATTCTGGCATGATGTTGAGATAACCAATCCATACCGATAACAATGTCGAAACTTCCAAGTTCTACTGGCATGAGGTCTATATTGAATGGGTGATTGAGAAAATTTAAGAGTGCAACCACGAATGATCGTGTCGGTGCCAACTAAACTACCGTTAGCTAGTTCAATGTGATATGGAGTGTCTAATGTGGTTGGTTCAATGTTGAGTAATGGTGCAAATGCAGTAGAAACAAAACTTCTATCGGCTCCTGAATCAAATAGTATGGATGCATAACGATTATTAATGAGGAACGTACCCGTAACGACACTCGGGTCCTCCCTGACATCTTCTCCTCCAAGGACATAAGCTCTTCCCCTAGCTGTTCCACCTTGGTTATTGTTTCCCTGATTCTTTCCTTTCGGACATTCCTTCTTGAAGTGTCCAACTTCTCCACATCCAAAGCATGTCACTGGGGGCTTCTGATTATCAACCACAATCGGAGCTTTGCAATCCCTGGTTGAATGACCAACTTTCTTACAGTTTCCACACGGATTCGGACAATTTCCAGGATTATGATGGGTTTGGCATTTGTTGCACTTGGGTAAAGTACCATTGTAACCTCTTTTCTCAGCTTGGCCTGCAACATAAGCCTTTGCAGTTTCCTGTCTCTTGGGTGGTGGTTGAGCAACATTGTTACTCTGGTTGTTGTCCCGGTTTCTTTTGTTGTTGTTGTTATTGGAATTGTTTCGGTTGCTGTTATAGTTGTTGTTGTTTCGGTAGTTGTTGTTGGAGTTACGGTTGTTGTAGTTACGGTTATTGTTGGTGGTGTTGTTGTTGTCTGAAGCAGTTCCATTCTTCACTATCTGAGCCATGAGTTTCTGAGACATTCTGATTGCTTTATCCAATGTTTGTGGGTCAAAAGAAATCACATCTCCTCGGATGTTGTGAGGTAATCCTCCAATGAAATTCTCCAATAGCTTCTCAGTGTCTGGAACCATTGTCGGACATAATGCTGCCAATTCTTGAAATCTCCTGATATATGCCTCAATATCATTACCTGCTGTCACTAGCTCATAAAACACTGTTTCCATCTTTTTCACCTCTGTTCGTGGGCAAAACTTCTTTGTCAGCAACTTCTTGAATTCGTCCCATGTAAGCTTGTGAGCATTCTCCATTCCCATGGGCTTTGCATACGAATTCCACCATGACATAGCTTCCCCAACGAGTGTACTAGTAGCAAACTTAACCTTGCTGTCTTCCGGACAGTTGCATAGAAGGAATACTGATTCTGTCTTTTCAAACCATCGGATCATGGTAGTGGCTCCTTCAGTGCCTTTGAATTTTTCTGGATCACCACTCTTGAAATCTTTGTACGTACATTTACGGCCATTTGTTCCATTAGTATTTGTTCCTCCCACTTCTCCGGTTTCTGCCCGTGAAGCGGCTTCAGCAGCAGCTGCAGCTACGGCAGCTCTTTCAGTTACCAATGCTGCCTCAATACTGTCGGCAACAAGTCTCTTGATCTGGGCGGGTGTCATAGCAGGAGTAGCTCTTTTGGGTGGCATAATTCTGCGGAAAATCCTCTAAAGATCCCTAGACATCGCAACAACAATCTCCTCTAGGTGCTGAACTCGAAGCTGAAGGTCAGTCTCCCTAGTCTCTGATGCAGACAACCTAGCCTGAACTGAAGATAACTCACCGACCAGGCCGTGATGCTCATCCTGGAACCTCTGTGCTCTGTCAACTAACCCCGGCACCTCCTGCCTGAGCTGTGTGATATGCTCTGAACTCTCCAACTGACGAGCCTCTAAACCCTGGTGTGACACATCAATGGCAACCCTGCCCTGGATCAATCCCTCGACCTCCTCCTCAATAGCCTCAATACGGCTCACTGGGGTCTCGTCTAAATGAGCTAACGCCCTGTCGATCTCTCCCTGAAGCTGATCTAGTCTTGAATCAAAGGTAGCAGCAGTAAGCAGCCTGTCAGCAGCAGCTCTCGAGCTCTCACCAACCTCAAATCGGTTGGGTGGTGCTGTGTCGGTAGTGTCTGATGTATCTGGAGATGGGGAATCAAACCGTGCACGCTTCTTAAGCGACAACTCAGAAGTAGAAACAGGATCTCTGGGGTGTACTGGTGCTGGTGGTATCTCGGATACTGACAAAGGTGGTAAGGGTGGTGATAATGATGACATGGATGGTAAAGGTGATAATGGTGGTGGTGTACTGAATGCCACACTCCTCCTCGCTGTCAAGCGGCGACGGAGTGGATGAGATGAAGTAAGTGATGATGGTGGTGGTAGGGATACAAATGCAGCTGGTGACCTGACTGTGAGACGATGGACCCGCTTAGCAGCAGTGCGCTTCATGCGCGGCCCACCTGGATATGTACGGTAAACTCGACCATAGGGTACAAACTCTCCTGGCTGGATAACTGGAACAACTCTGGGACCACGATGGATCACAAGTGATAGTGGTGGGGTAGGCACGACTTCCCCCTCCTCAAAGGGTTCTGTCTCGGCCTCTGACATCACGGGTGAAGAATGTGGAGTAGGCTCCACTAATGACAAAATGATAGTGGGTATCGGAGATGATGTAACAGACTCTAATATGATAGAGGGTAGTGAAGAAGTATCGTCCGCTGACTCAGAGTCAGACGAGATAACAATAGGGTGTGAATCCGAAGACATCATTGAAACAACAGATGTGAAATAAACGTAAATAAACATTTACACAATGTGGGTTATGATGAAATGATATATGTATGAAATCGCAATCACTACATGTGATATAATGAATATGCACTTATGCTACAATGATGAGATGCTATGATGGTGCAGCTATAGTCTAGGATATAATGAATAACCTAGTTCGCTATAACCTTTGCTCTGGTACCAATCTGTCACACCCCCAAATTTCGTGACTTGCAGCGGAATAAGTCATTCAGGGGCACGACTGGTCATAGCACCAAAGTTGTAGTTATATTGAACGACCTAAAGTGTCGTTTATAAAATACATCGTTTGATTATTTAAAAACATTCAGAGTTATAAAGCTAGGTCCCAAAAGGTGAAACAAGTTTTCAGAAAACAAGTTCATACAATTCAAACGATGGATAAGTGCATAAAATATAAAGTGAGACGCGTCGACTCTGCGACTCCATGATGTCCATATGCAAGCCAACATGCAATACCTTAATTACCTGAAAATACATTGCTAAAAATGGTCAACAAAAATGTTGGTGAGATCATAGGTTTATGTAAATGAAATATTGTACGGATACCACAAGTATAAAGTGTATGACAAAACCATGCCACATAAAAATGATACATTAGCTCTAAGCTCATGACCCCGAAGCTAGACTGAATGAAATGCCCCAACCGAGTGTTTGCCAATCACTCAAATATGACAGAAATGAAATGCGTTCGTTTGACCAGTTGGTGCTGCCAACCCGAACGGAAGAGTCACCCTCAATGGATCTATTCACTCACTCTCGCTTGCTAACAATTAACGGTTCATGATAATAAAAAGGGACTTTAATCTGGGCAATGATGTAACTTAAGCAATGTAATGAGTTTGTATACTTTGGTCCGCATATGAAAATGGTGCAATGTATTCTCCCCGAGAGTTTAGAAATCAATAAACAATTTAAAACGGGGCTATGAAAACTCACCTGATATGATAAAGCAACAATGATCACAATGGATATGATGAAACAAAGCTCGGTCTCTAACCACGACCTATTATGAATGATGTGATCCAATGTAAGCAATGATACAATGCAACAAATGCAAATACGTATGTCAACGATACCACTTGTTAGTTTTGAAAATAACTTTTATCGACGAAAAATACACTTTTGACGTCTCGCTAAGTTATAAAATACTTGACCGGATCTAAACACACGTTGTGTTGGGGATACTTTGAGTATATACTTGATAGCACGCGGAATTTACTACCAAGTACTTAGAAGAATATGAGTTTATGTTTGGTGATTGATCAAGTAAAACAATAAGAACAAACAATATCAACAAAACTATCACTTCAATATATCAAACGATTACAATATGAACGTGAAGAACACTTGATAATTTGTATGAAGGATATTAGGTATTAGATGTATTCGATATCTAAACCCTAATATAAGGATCTCCTTTTATAATGCAAAGAGTCCTATACAAGTTAAACATCTAACCGAATCATTCTATACAAATAAGATATATACCATATCTTTTCTATAATTATCTTCACACGGTTTCACCTTGATCTCTTAAGCAGTCCTAACTGTTCTTCCTTCAGCAGTCCTAACTGCTCTTCCATCAGCAGTCCTAACTGTTCTTGTATACTTCAACCGTACTAACTGCTTAAGTTTAATTCCCAACAATCCTCCCCTAAACTTATGATTTAGATGCAAATCAATAAGTTTCTTGAATTAAACTTCTGATTTCGTTGATGGGGTGGATTCTTTCAAACACTTGACTTAAATCACGAAACACTTTGGGAATTATCTTCACATATCACACTATTTTGGTCAACTCTTCAAAAATTACCAAAAATTGATTTAATTCCATCAAGGAATTAATTCCTTATACCAACCTAAGAGTTAATTCTTCATATCAACCACGCATTGAATGTCATTAAACCTTCATTAACTCTATAAAAACTCACATATCCACACAAAATCTTCTTCAACACAAATCTTTAACTCTTCAATCACAATGAATTCTTCTCCACCAAACATTATAGAAATCTCATCTGACTCTTCTTCAGATTCTGAAAGTTCAGGTTGGAAAAACTATTTTCCACCAAACTATTCTTCAACTTCAAGAGTTAATCTTTCAAAGAAAAAGACTGAAATATCCTCGTCCGATGAACCTTCAACAGATGAACTTCCTCCTTATGTGGATGATTCATCCTCCTCTTCGTCTGACTCGTCTGACGATGATGATCTTCAAAAACTATCAGACTTACTAACAAAAGAATTTGAAAAAGCTGCATCATCAGTGAAGATCCCTGTTCCAAAGAAGAAGCCTGAGAAGAAGCAAGTTCCATCTCCAAGAACAGTAGTACTGGCACTTCCTTGCAAGAAGGTGTCTGACATCATGGGTAGCAGAGGAGCCCGCAGCAAAACCATGCCGGATATCCTTGGAAAAGGAAAAGGAAAGCTTGAGTAGTTGTGTTGTGTTTGTGTTGTGTAGGATGGTTTGTTGGTAGTTGGTAGTTTTTGTTGGTTTTTCATAGTAAAGCTCTTATGTAATGAATCATCTTTAATGAATAGACTTTAAGCACTTCTTTATAATTCATCTCTGACTTCTTAATTTCTCCCCTGAATTTCATAATCATCAATCATCTTTAACAGCAACTAGAACAAACTTTAATCCTCCCCTGTTTGGAAGAATCCTCACCATCAGATGAACTAGAACATAAGTTATCCAAGCTCAGCATCCAATAAGACCATTTGTACAAGTTACCATCAATTCAGTTGTTTTAGTTTCAAACTGCTCTCAACACTTCCAGATGTATTACCTTCTGAGAGAGGTGTATCACAGAGCATAAACTCAGTAGGAACTAAGTTTTGAACAATCAGTACAAACTGGTGAAGCCAGCAGTTCAGACTGTTTACTCCAGCAGTACTAACTGTTAGCAAAAAGTTTTCAGAGATAAAATCAAATTTTAATTTTAATGTGGATTCGAAAACAGTTTTGTCCACTTATAGTTTTTAGCAAACTATCAGCTATGAACGGATTTGACTTGTCTTTACCAATAGCCGTTTGCTATGGACTAGCCAACTCTTCACACTTAGATTTGGTGAGTTGATAACCAACCAGTTTTTGGTAAACTGTCAACCATAAACGGATTTGAGTAGTCTTTACCAGAAACCGTTTGATCTGGACTAGTTGATTCTTATGTTGATTAGACATGGTGAATCAATTACCATTTGTTGTGTGACAAGCATTCACACTTGACAATCCAAACCACCATACTTTTCAAAGCACAATCCAAAGCAAAAAGCTTTTCTTAACCTGAAATGTTAGTCCAAAACCAAAGAAAACACAATACACAATATTCTCTTTTAACAGTTATCACAATTGACTAACAAATTCACAAGCAGTACTAAAAATATTCAAGCAGTCTCAACTATACAAATACCACAACTAACAGTAAAAAATCCAAAAACATTTACACATTAATCTTTTGAAGGATTAAGCATTCCAATACCTGTTACCAAGTACTGAAATCTACTTACATCAAAACCTTTTGTTAAGAGATCAGCAAAGTTGTTATCAGTGTGTATTTTAACAACTTGTATTAACTTCTTTTCAGCACAGTCTCTTATAAAATGATGTCTAATTTCAATATGTTTAGTTTTTGAATGTTGAACTGGATTCTTAATGATACACATTGTACTGTTATTGTCTATATGTATAATTGTGTTTAAGAAATTGTACCCATAATCAAGCATCTGGCTTTGAATCCATAGAACTTGAGCACAACAACTTGCAGTTGCCACATATTCTGCTTCAGTAGTAGATATGGCCACCATAGTCTGCTTCTTACACTACCAAGAGATTAATCTTCGACCTAAGAACTGATAACCACCTGTTGTAGACTTTCTATCCATGCTAGCACCAGCATAATCAGAATCAGAGAATGCAACAAGATCAAATGCAGACTCTTTAGGATACCATAGCCCCAAGTTAGGCTGACCTTTAAGGTATCTGAAGATTCTTTTTACTACTGTGAGATGAGACACCTTAGGATTTACTTGGAATCTTGCACAGGCACAAACAGCAAACATAATGTCAGGCCTAGATGATGTAAGGTACATCAGAGACCCAATCATAGATCTATACATGTGCACATCCACATCTTCACCACTGTGATCCTTTAATAGCAAATGTGTCTCCTTGTCAACTGGTGTGCTAGCAACCTTGGCATCTGTGACTTGAAGACCTAGAAAGAAGGTAAGCTCTCCCATAGAACTCATCTGAAATTGGTCTTTCATCAGCTTTTCAAACTCCTTACACATCTGTTTCTTTGTAGAACCAAAAATGATGTCATCTACATAGACTTGTACCAGTAGAATATCACCCTTGTTCTTTTTAATAAAGAGAGTTTGATCAATTTTCCCTCTATGAAACCCATTCTTCAGAAGATATTTAGCAAGAGTTTCATACCAAGCTCTTGGAGCCTGATGCAATCCATATAGAGCTTTCACCACCTTATAAACCTTGTCAGGATGCTCTTGGTCTATAAAACCTGGAGGTTGTGAAACATAAACCTCTTCATCAATAGTACCATACAGAAATGCACTTTTCACATCCATTTGATAGACCATAAACCCCATAAATGAAGCATAAGCAAGAAATAATCTTATTGCTTCAATCCTGGCAACTGGAGCAAAAACTTCCTCATAATCTATACCCTCCTCCTGAGTATAGCCTTGAGCAACCAATCTTGCTTTGTTCTTTATCACAATGCCCCTCTCATCCTTTTTGTTCCTGAATACCCACTTTGTACCAATCACTCTCATTCCCTTTGGCAGATCAACCAGAACCCATACATTTTGAATTTTGAATTGAAGTAGCTCTTCTTGCATAGCTTTAACCCAACTTGAGGATTTTAAAGCCTTTAACACATTCTTGGGTTCAACCTGAGATAGAAAACATACAAACATACACTCATGCTCATCTTCATGATGTTTCTCTTCATAAACCACACTGAGAAATCCATGATGATCTGGGTCTTGAATTTGCCTTCTGGTCTTGACTCCAGATTGTACATCTCCTATGATATTGGTAAGTGGATGATTCCGATGTACAATAGTATGGGGAGTAGAAGGAGCTGCATAGCTGATAGGCATGTTTTGCAGACCATCTCCAAAGAAATCAAACTCATCAGCTTGAGAAGCAGTATCAACTGGTGAATCAAGATGAGGTTGGCTTGGTCCAGCAGCATCAATATTTTGCTCAACAGTTGGAACTTGTGGTTGAGCAGTACTAACTCCATTGGAACTGCTCATTGGAATTTGAGTTTCTTCACCATTCTGACCACTTGTTTCAGCAGCATCTTTCTCTTTGTCTACACCACTTGATGAAGGAATATCATTTTCTTTGTAGAAGACTCATTCACAGGACTTTCTTCCATGACAGGTATGAAAATGCAATCATCATCTTCCTCCTCTGAACCTGCATCATTGTTAGTATTTGTACCTGTAACAGGCACATAATTCATGGAATCTGAAAGACTGTCAATATCAAAGATCCAATCTGGACCTACACCTGCAACATTTGGTTTATTCTCCAAAAATTCTATGTGCAGATTTTCTTCTACATGCTTGGTGCTTGTATTGTACACCCTAAAAGCCTTACTGTGCAGAGAATAACCAACAAAGAAACCTTCCTCAGATTTCCCATCAAACTTTCCTAGTTGGTCTTTGGTATTAAGGATAGTAACATGACAACCAAAAGGTCTCATGAAGCTTAAAGCAGGGGTTCTACCTCTAAGAAGCTCATAAGCAGTCTTATTGTGAGGTTGTACAACTAAAACTCTATTCAATACATAACAAGCAGTGCTAACTGCTTCAGCCCAAAATGAAACTGGTAGCTTAGAGTCAGCTAACATTGTCCTAGCAGCCTCTATAAGAGTCCTATTCTTTCTCTCAGCTACACCATTTTGATGTGGGGTTCTAGCTACACTAAACTCCCTCTTAATACCTTTTTCTCTGCAAAAGTCATCCATCACCCTATTCTTAAATTCAGTCCCATTGTCACATCTGATTATTTTAATGTAGGTTCCCGTTTAGATCTCAAACCCACACACGTTAAGGTTAAATACGCACGTACTACTATCTCTAATAATAAGCTACGTATGAAAGAACAATAAGCTAATAAGCTAGAAGAGAAAACTAAGAAGAGAAGAATAAGAATGGTAGGCTTTTCACTTGATCAAACTTTACACAAACATGGCTTCCGCTCTAAACATGAAAAAACCGACAATAAGAGTGCACCCCATGCCTTGTATTTATAGGCAATGGGAGGGAATCATTCTAGGAATATTCCCATGCATGTTACTAACATGAACTATCTATTGTGACCGGTCCATGGATTACTAATGGACCGGTCCATAATTACAAACAATATAATCCTATTAAACTTCCAACATTATAAATGAACAAGACTTGTAAATAATTAAAACGTGTTCCTAACAATCTCCCCCTAAGTCTTGATCATCAATGTTGCCCGACGTCTTCTTTGCTTCTAAGGCTTCTGACGTCTTTATAATCTTTGGTTCTTTGTTCTTGTGTAATGATGATGTGATGTTGTCTCTATCTGCCAATCTCCAACGTCTTCTTGTCTTCTCCATCATGCTCATATATTTTTTGACTTGTTATCTGTAATATGTTCTCACTTTTCAATCTTTAAACTTGTGAAAGGTTGAGATGCTTGAACTTTTGACATTACTATAGCTTGTGTTGAACTTCTGTAATAACTGAGTCATTAAGAGAACATTTCTTCAAAATATAAGCATGATGGAGTCTTGATGGTCGAACTCCAGCTCCTCAGCAGCAGCAGCAGCAGCAACAGCAGCAACCAACCGGTACTTACAGGCTCAGACTTGAGATCATCAACAGCATAGTGTGAAGACTTTCTCAAATCCTAACCCAGACCGTTCTGAACCGGATTCCCCCGAAAGGGATTACACGGACACACCGAAGTGCACCCACGATTCAGTGAGTCGCTGGAGATCACCCCACGACTGTAGACCTTTTGGAGCAAACACTAAGCGTAACCCACAAGGAGTTACCGAAGTGACCTGCTGACAGAGTTGTTTGATGTTGCTCTGGCAGGATTTCCATTCAATCATTGATAATCACAATTGTGACTTCTCTCATGAATGTTCTTGGCAGATTGCTGAGATCTGCGAAGGACACTTTCTTAATTTTACATCCGCTGCCCATGATATAGAACAGCAGAGTAATACTACGTGTACCTAAGAGACCTTTGATGAATCTCATGGCTCTAGACTCAATAAGTGCACATTTGTTTGGTCATCGGAGGCGTGGAGCAGATTGCCTCCTTTTCAATATCAACACTCTCGAAATGAGAGGTCAATAGATTATGAAGGGTTCTCCGTGTGAATGAAACAAATGTCTTTTGAGAGACACTTGAGTGGCTAAGAAGGTTTATTAGTGCGTCACTGGGTCCATGACGTCTTTGGTCTTCAATACCGGTGATGCTCATCAACCAGTAGATTATGAATTGAACCCGGTATCTGCCCTAAGGTTGAACAAATGGAGGGCTATTTCTTTTCACCCTTTTCTTTGCTTTTCTTTTTAATTCTTCAACCCCTTCTTTCTCCGTACATTCATTTTCTCCTTTTTTATATCATACCTAGGACTTTCTAGTCTAAGCTATTGGTATTGTCCTTGGGTAGATCCCTCCGGCTCTGGCGGATCATAGGACGGTTTTCCCTAACCTTAGTCACCTTGTAACTTCATGACTATCCTAATTATGCCATTAGACCAAAACCATTGAAAATCTCTCAAAGTGTCGATAATTGTAAAGACATTTTGTTGACACCTTGAGAGTTTGATGATTTTCAGAAATACTCCCCCTTAACATGTGCGCATAAGTCATAAATTTGAAATTTGCACATGCCGGAAAGAGTTTGACACTTTTTGAATTGATTGACTTTCAATGAACCTGATCGTCGCGAGACACGCTTACATCACCAGTTAGACTGGCTTGAAATTATTACCCGTCCAGATCAGATTCAAAGATTATCGCTCGAAATCGGTACTTTCTACTCAGACACATCCTTTACGAGACACGCTTACATTACCAGTTAAACTGGCTTGAAATTATTACCCGTCCAGGACATGTCCTTTCGACTACTGACTTTCCTATTCGTCAATTCGAGGGTCAATTCTGAGTATGAGCACACGAGATTCCAGCAAATGAGACATCATATTTTAATCATTTGTTTCTTCTCCCCCTCAAAAATAGCATACTCATGATGTTTTTGGAAAAACGTTTATGATTAAAATATGCTGTTTTTGAGTTTTAGGGAAGAAGTTTCAAGAACTTTGATACTTCTTTTTTTTTTTTTGATCAAAGATTATATTTTTCAAATACTCCCCTGGACGAGAGAATACTTGTCCTTATGAGCAGAATGTTTGAAAAAACGTTGTAAAACATTCTGATTTTAATTCTGCTCATAAGTAAGAAGCTTTCGCTCCTTTTTCAGGATTGAGGCACTGAAGCGTACCGCAGGGTCCTTTCTTTGGGGTCCGGGTTGTACACTGTTATGTGTGCACAAGCCGTAATACATAGGCCGATATGGAAAGAATAAGAATGATGTAATATGATAATAAATTCTTACATCAACCGCCCCTGCCAAAAGTTGTGAAGACTGGGTCTGTTCTCTGGAATAGCCTGATGGCGAACGGTGGACGACCCCCAACATAGCTTTCTAGCCTTCTCATCTGATCCCGATAATACAACCGTTCTTCAATCTTCCGGATAAACCCCTTGACTTGGCGTACTTCCTTGGAATTCCATCTCCTCGATTTCCCCAATGCTGAATCTTGAACCCGGTTAGCTAACCCATCACGTACACTCTTCAAAGTATCGTCACAGAACTTGTGAATTTCATCGAATGCCATGAAGCGGTGAAAATCTGTTGTGCTTCTGTAGACGAACCCAAAGACTGGATTATGGAGCATGGTGTACTGAGGGTCCTTATTGCTACTTCGAAGAAACTCTGGTTCAACAAGATTTAACTTTGTCTGATAACTTTCAACACCCAGTTGGAGATCCTCTATACGTTCTCGAATGATTTTCCTTCTGATGAAATGACACAGAGATGTACTGAGTGCATATCGACGTTCGTCTGACAAATGTTGCAATTTGCCTTGGACCTTCATTAGGTACATATCTTCGATATCATTCAAATTCAACTCAGGAAAGTCAGCTTCAGAGAATGTGTAGATTTTGCCGTCGATTCTTTTGACCTTGATTTCATCGAGAAAGATATAATCACAACGTCTGGATCCGCTCACATCAATAACGGCCACGAGCTTGAGATCACTGTAAACTTGTTCTCGAGATTTCTGGATAGCAAGTTTGTACTTGTACCAGCTTTGTCGTTTTGAGTACCAATGATGAATCCCTAATTCTGCGTCACGATCATATGTCACAAGCTTTTTAACAAACAGATGTTTTTCAATAGCTGCTTCTTCAATTGCTGATTGTGTGTAGACAGCAGCTGGTGTGAAAGTTATAGATGTAGCATATTTTGTTTTCCCTTGAGCTCCATTCTTGAGAAGTTCTAGATCTTGGTTGAAGAAAAGATTGAATGGAATTTCTGAGGAGTGAGATCGTCGTATCACAGGAAGTGGCTTGTTCCAATCAGTGATGAAGGGTTGATTCTTGCCAATTTTCCTGACGACATCTGGACTAGCCCAATCAAAGTCACTTGACATTGCCCGTGCAATGTTTTCAAGGTGATATTCGAGTTCAGCGGCACTGGTGGCTTTATCCCTCAGAAGAGTGAATGCATCATTCTTGATTCGACGTAGTTCCCTTTTGGTCATCTTCTTTATATTAAGACTGCGTTTAATCTCTTGAGTAACAGCAAACGTGCTGTCTTCAACTCGGGAAGCTTCATTTGTCGGAATCTGAGCACTTGCTAGATGATCGAACCAATCATTCCCTAGTACATCTGTATCATCATCAAGCCATGATACAACAGCTGGTTCTTTGGATGATTTCTTGCTGTGTGATGACTTTGATTTGGATGTCTTTGTTTTTGGTGGTGATGGTGGCGAATGTGGTTGATCGTCTTGTGGCTGAAAGTCAACGTCTTCAGCAGTGAAGTGTTCATAATGATGTTCGGTTTCCTTAGGACCAGATGTTTGTTGTTTAGGAGGCATAGATGATGTTGGTTTCCCAGTTTGTTCCTGAATATGAATTCCTGACCCGCTTTTGTGTTTCTTCTGTTCGGGTTTAGGGTCTTTTTCTTCCTCGTCATCTTCATCGTCATCCTCTCGAATGCGTTTCCCTTTATCAGCAGTTTCCTTGCATGATTTCTTGTCAATGTGTTCACGAAGAGCTGTGATCAGATTGATTTCTTCTGGAGAGGGAGAGATGATAGCAAAGAGTTTGTCGAGAAGAACAAGCTCGATTTCTTCAATGGAGAGATCTTGAAGTGGTTTGGTTTGTGAAGAAGAGGAGACAGCTTCTTTGATCTTTTCATCAAGTTGTGAATCAATATGGTCATTGATGTCCTTTTGAAGATCAGGAAGAAATTGCTTAACAAATTTCTTTGTCTTGCGTGTCATATGATCTTTAATATTAAGACCGAGGAATTCGTCTATCTGCTCTTTACTCTTCTGCATCTCTTCCATTTGTTGAGACAACTTCTTGACTAATTCTTCCATTTCAGTCAATTTTGTTGTAGCTTGGTTGTCTCTTAGAGCTTGTGCTCTCTTCACTGCCTTTTTAAGCTTCTTTGCTGCAGGTGATACGACTTCAACTTTAGTTACATGAACGATTCTTCTTTTGCTCTTTCCCTTGTAGGCCTTATGAATAGCTTCAGAAACGGTTGCTTTTGACTTTGGTGATGAAGATCTTGAAGGTGATGGTGTGAGTGAAGGGATTGATTCGTCAGATTTAGCAGTTGATTCTTCGTGAGGTGAGGGTGGAGGTGAAGGATTCTTAGGAGGTGACTCGGGAGGTGTCTTTGATGAGGATTGAACTGGTGGTTGTTCCTGTTGTTGTTGTGGATTACTGACAACCATAGCAAGTTCAGTTTGAGGAATGGTGTCTTTGGATTTAGCTGTGTCCTTTGGAGGAGAACGAGGAGGTGTTGGAGTGTGAGAACGTATGTAACTGTCTGCTTCCAGGTTAGCCTGAGCATCCTCCTTGCGTTTCCTTTCTTCTTCTTGTTTTTCTTGTTCCTCAAGATCCTTGGCTGCATTAATTGTTGTATCTCCAAGAATATCTCTGTCATCTTCCATATTCCAATCGTCTGTGTCAGTGTTACGTGGTTGTTCTTCTGGATTGTCGTCAAACATGGAATCTGAGATTTCTTTGTCAGAAAATACAATATTGCCTTCTTGACTCTTTACTTTCTCCTCCTGATTCTGGGCTTCCAAGTCGGGTTGATTAACCGAGCTTGTATGCTGAGAAGAGATTGATGCAGCTCCAGATCCACCGGGTTGATTAACCGGATTGTCTCGAGTCGATTCTTCTTCGTGAGCGGTTCCCGATCCTTCAACTCTATGAGTCATCTCATACTCTCTCTGTGTTTCTACTGCCTTTCTGGCCCTTCTCTCTTCATCTTCTCTTAATGATTTGAGACTTTGTTTCTGTGCATTTTCCTTAGAGATCTGATTGTGAAATTCTGCTTCTTCAACGGTCATAAATGCTTGTTCTTCTTTAGATGATTCAGAGTCAGACTCAGTACTTTCATCAACGATTCCACTCGGTTCAGTTTGTGGCTGAGGTTTGCTTGGTACTTTTCTTCTGATGAATTTTGGTCTTGGATGTTTTTCTTTTGGTTTAGACACACTTGAGGTACTTCCTGTCTTAGTCTTACCTTTTGAGCGAGTCTTTGAAGATCCAGTTTCTTCAGTCACCTTGGCAAGACCCACACGTTGTTCACGGTATGCTTTATCATAATCATGATAAGCTTTTGTTTCTCTAACCTCATCTGGTATCAAAAAGTCTGGCAACCTTGCACCTTGCTTTCGTGTGCTCTCCTTCGGAAAATAAACTTTGCCCAATGTTTTATCCATGCTATATTCATGAACTTCTTGATCTGTAGGACGTTTATCAATGTCTTCATGTTGATCAAGTAAGTAGCTGATAAGAACTTTGGTGAATCGAACAAATGGGATTTTCTTGAAAATTTTACGCTGTAAGTACATTATATCATCCCAAATAAGAGCAGCAAAGTCAATAGGTTCTTCATTAAGAAATCCCCATAAGACTTGAAGATGAGCCAGTCTTGGATGCTCGAACCCACTATCTCTTCCAGATATTGAATGTGTTACGATGAAGAAGATAGTCCTCCAGGGTTGAGGAATGTATCTGGCATTAACCTTGGAGATTGTGGTTAATGGTGTATCAGGCTGAACATCATAACCAATATCCTCCAGGAATTGCATGACCTCTGACTCTGAAGGTGTTGGGTGGAATCGGGCAGCAGCTTCAGGTGCCTCTGGAAGTTTCAAGGCTTTTCTGAGAGTAGCGGGTGTAACTCTGATTTGCTTCCGATCCAGTGTGCAAGTAAAGTACTTGTCATCATTGCTCTTAGTGAAGGTATCCCAGAATTGATGAATATATAGCTCTGGAATAGTGTCTGAGCTGTCAAGAATATCCCTGCATTTGTGAGCTTTGAGAATCTCTATAGCAATCTGACAACTTGGATCAGAACATTTGATCTTGTCCAATTCTACCCTTGAATTGTTCTTCCCTATTTCCAGAGTATATCCACGAGGAAAGACTTCTTCTTTGGTAAGAGCAGGAAGTGGTTGTTGTTGTTGGGAAGATGCCATTGATGTGTATCTGAATCAATCAATCATATACAAGTATACAGAATGCATGTTTGTTAGAAAAATTGTTAGTTTAAAGAACAACACATGGCACCCTATTGTATTTATGATTAGTTGATACATGCTTGATCAAAGAATTTATCAAGAATTAGCCAAATTCAATAAAATTTGATAAATTTCAATAAGTATATAAAAATATACCTAAGGAAAATTGATTAAATTCTATATCAGATCACAACTGCGATAATCAAAGACAACTGCGATAACTATAACAAATGCGATAACTATTACAACTGCGATAAATATCCAATCAAGATAACAAATCCAACTGCGATATTTATCCAACTGCGATAATCATCTCATCTGCGATAATCATCCCAACTGCGATAAACATCCCAACTGCGATAATTATCCAACTGCGATAATCATTCAACTGCGATAATTATATCAATCAAGATAATCAAGCCAATCAAGATAAAAATCTCAACTGCGATAATTATCTTAACTGCGATAACTATCACAACTGCGATAACTACCACAACTGCGATAATTTTGGCCAACTTCGATAAACTCTAATACAAGAGTTATCGAACACTTTTCTCAACTGCGATAGATTTGTAACGATGAATAAACACTCAAATTCTTTATCGTGATTCATTATTACTTATGTTATATGTCCACAGATATTCACAATCAACTTAGATGACTATTTTAATCATTTGGACTAAGTTATAACATATACGAACCACAAATAATCAAGAATCAAATCTGCTTGTGTTCTTGTTCTTGATAAACCCTAAACTTCAATCGAATCTCTTAAAGTGTTTCTGGGTATGATTCAAGCATGGCAATACTCAATTAAACATCAAACAACAATATTTCAATAAGCACATTACACAAAAACGCATTCACAAAGTTTTCCCCAAATCGTTGCTTAAACCCTAAAAATCAATTCGACAAATTTATGGTTTCTGGGTACGATTAAGCATGCAATATAGGTTTCCTAGTATTGTAAAAGTGTTGTCGTGCAATCATTTTCATCACAAACATCCTTAATCAAAATCCTCACTTTTAACGCAAACCCTAGAACTAGATTATTCAATTTCGGGTGTTCTAGCCGTTGGATCATGATATAGTTCAAAACCATCTTTTATATTAGCATTATAAACACAGAAATACTCACAAAAATCAAAGATCTTGTTCGGATCGTCAGAATCAATGAGAACCGTGGATGATGGTGGGTGGGTTATATTTAATTCGGTTGGTGAATAATGTCATAGCAGTAAATGCGATATTGAGTATAAATATCTACCATTTAATTTTGCATATTTTGCACATTTAGTCCCCTAACCTAGTTAACTTTGAAATCCTAGTCCTATACCACCATCATTCTAACACTAAGTCTCAATTGTCACATTTAAGGCACACAATTATGTTATCTTAACATCTTATCACCAAAAGCTTGTGAAACAACAATTTCTGAAAAAATATGCAAGTACAATTTTAAAAGTTTTGAAAAAAAAAATTGTGTCTCCCCCTCAACACGTGTTCTAAAAATAAACAAAGTGTTGGAGAAGGAATTGTACTTGCACCTTTTTTTTTTTTTTTTTTTTTTTTTTTTTTTTTTTTTTTTTTTTTTTTATTATTATATATATACAAGGATAGTTTTGGATATTTGACTCATTTAGTTGTTTTTGAGAAAGTTTGTCAATTCTTGAGGAGTCAAACATCGCATTCCAATTTGATGAACCAATTTCACAAAACGTTCATGAGGTAAAGCTTTCGTGAAAAGATCCGCCAATTGGTGTTCCGTTCCCACAAAATACAGCTCAACGGTACCCTGCTCCACATGTTCTTTGATGAAGTGATATCTGAGAGCGATGTGTTTGGACTTGGAATGTTGGACTGTGTTGCACGAGATAGCTATGGCACTCTTGGAGTCGCAGTACATCGGAATTTTGTTGAATATGTAACCATAGTCCATCAGTTGTGATCGCATCCAAATGATTTGAGCACAACAGGCAGACATAGCTACGTATTCTGATTCTGTGGATGATAGAGACGTACAATCTTGCTTCTTGGACTGCCAGGACACCAGTTTATCACCGAGGAATTGGACACCACCGGATGTGCTCTTCCTTGTATCAATACATCCCGCATGATCCGCATCTGAAAAAGCAGTTAGTGCAAAACCAGAATCCTTTGGATACCAGATCCCCAAATTAATGGTTCCCTTGATGTATCTAAGGATTCTTTTAACAGCAGATAAATGTCTTTCTGTTGGGTTAGATTGATAGCGTGAACACAGGTATGTGGCAAATACAACATCCGGTCTGCTAGCTGTGAGATACATAAGAGACCCAATTATACTACGATAATTTGTAGGATCAGTGGGTTTCCCATGTAAATCAGCATCTAGCTTCGGGGATGAGGAGGCCATTGGGGTGTTATAAGTGTCACTAGTTGTCATGCCATGTTTCTTTAATATCTCTTGTGCATATTTAGACTGACTCAAGAATATACCACGAGGTGACTGGTGAACTTGTAATCCTAGAAAAAAGTTTAATTCACCGATCATGGACATCTCAAAGTTTTGTTTCATTAGTTTTGCAAAAGCGTTTGAGTACTTTTTATGGGTAGACCCAAAAATGATGTCATCCACATAAATTTGTACGATGAGAGTGTCCTCCCCGTGTTTTTGTATAAACAGAGTCGGGTCCACAGATCCTTTAGTAAAATGATTAGCAAGCAAGAATGCAGCAAGTTTATCGTACCATGCCCTCGGGGCTTGTTTAAGGCCGTAGAGAGCTTTCTTAAGCCTGTAAACATGTTGTGGATGTTCTGGATCAACGAAGCCCTCTGGTTGTGAAACATACACCTCTTCACGAAGTTGTCCGTTCAAAAATGCAGTCTTCACATCCATTTGATAAACTGTGATGTTCTTATGAGCCGCGTATGCCAGAAACATTCTCACTGCCTCTAGCCTAGCCACTGGTGCAAAGGATTCCTCGAAGTCAATTCCCTCTTCTTGGCTATACCCTTTAGCAACCAACCGAGACTTGTTCCGAATAACCGTTCCTTCTGCATCCAGCTTATTTTTCCAAATCCATTTTAATCCTACAACATAAACTCCATCTGGTCTTTCAACGAGTTCCCAAACTTCTAATCTCTTGAATTGATCCAACTCTTCTTGCATTGATTCAATCCAATTGTCGTAAGTCAAGGCCTCTTTGATATTTTTCGGTTCAGATTGACAAACAGTGAGAGCATAAATGCATGTTTCACCATCTGTGTGGAGTTTCTGTCGGGTCATTACGGGTTTATCTGGATTGCCAATCACATTTACTAATGGATGATCCCTTGTCCATTTATGAGTTGATGGGTAGTGTTGAACGTTATGATGATGA
Source organism: Artemisia tridentata subsp. tridentata (assembly GCA_021014915.2). Classification (NCBI taxonomy): domain Eukaryota; kingdom Viridiplantae; phylum Streptophyta; class Magnoliopsida; order Asterales; family Asteraceae; genus Artemisia; species Artemisia tridentata. The sequence continues at coordinate 86,106,659 of CP139509.1, forward strand.
TAAGACGGGTCCATGTTGCTCGAGGATGATTCTCCGGAATCTTGAACAGTTGGTAGTGGAGCAAATGGGTTAAAGAAAGCGTTCCCGTCATATCCTGTTGGTTGTGGAACAGTGTTAGAAATGGGGGATGAATCTTCAACTGCTGGTTGAGGTGTTTTCTCCATTGGTGATGATGGTTCAGGTTGTGGTGCATCGGTAGCAACTACTGTAGAGGTAGATGCTGATGAATCAGGTGCTTGATTTGGAAGTTGTTGAGCAGCGGAATTGGTGGAAGCATCTGATGCACTAGTTACATGAACGTCATCAAACATTGGTGCAAACAAATCTTCCAGATCCTTCCTGTTGAAAGGTAGGGGTGCAGATGAAGATTCAGGAAAGTTCAGACGGTTGTGTGCGGGTTCTAAGCGGTCTTGCTCAGAAGCCATTTCGGTGAGTTCATCAAAATTAGCGTGTATGGTTTCTTGAATATCTCCAGTCCGACGATTCCAAATACGATATCCCTTGGAGTTCTCACAGTATCCAACAAAGATCCCAATATCTGCTTTAGCCTTAAGTTTACCAAGATCATCCTTATCATTCTTCGGATAACATAAAGCTCCAAAGACGTGAAAATGGTTGATGTTTGGTTTTCTCCCTTGTATAATCTCATATGGTGTTTTGGTGTGTCTTTTGGTGATCATTGCACGGTTCTGAGTATAACAAGCAGTGTTGACAGCTTCAGCCCAAAGATAATCTGGTAATTGGGCATTGATCAGCATAGTTCGAGCTGCTTCCACGAGCGTCCGGTTTCGTCTTTCAACTACACCATTTTGTTCCGGAGTGCGAGCTATGGAAGTCTGATGAACAATCCCATGTTTCTCTGTGAAATCCCGAATGATTTGATTCTTAAATTCAGTCCCGTTATCTGTTCTGATGATTCTGACGGTGTTACGGACTTGAACTTGAATCTTGGTGAGAAACGTGATGAGGATAGAAGGAACTTGATCTTTAGTCCGAAGAAAATAGACCCAAGTCCATCTTGAATAATCATCTACGATTACCAGAATATACTTCTTCCCGTTAATACTCTGAACGCGCATCGGACCACACAAATCCATATGAAGCAGTTGTAGGACATGGTCTGTGCTGTGTTCTGTTTTGGGAGGAAAATGGGCACGATGACTTTTTCCTTGTTCACAAGCAGAACACAAGTGATCCTTGGCATATCTGAATTTTGGTAGACCGTCAACTAATTTCTTCTTGGCAAGATCAGTCATGGTTTTAAAATTGAGATGAGACAATCTTTTGTGCCATAACCAAGCTTTTGTGGGATGAGCCTTGGAGAGTAAACAAATAGGAGAAGAAGCTGTCATGCCGTCAAAGGAGATAGAATACAGACTTGTTCCGCGTTTTCCTTTCATAAGGTCATTCCCTTGAAGATCACGAATAAAGCATGTTTTCTCCCTGAATGCTACTTCCAAGTCTCCATCGCAGAATTGTCCCACGGAGAACAAATTATGACCGAGACCTTCAACATAATATACACGGCTGATTTCGATGTTCCCATTAATATAATCCCCGTAGCCCATAATTGCAGCGAAGTGATCATTCCCGAATCTGACCGTTCCGATAAACTTTGCAACAAAGTTCTGAAGAAGTTTGAGATTGCCGGTCATATGTCGGGAGCACCCGCTATCAACAATCCAGAGGACGATTTGAATCACCTGCATCACACACATCGGAAACAGGTGGAGAATTGATAACGGTTGGATCCGCTGGGTTAGTTACACAAGATGTTAGTATTTTAGGTAACCATTTAAAATCAAAAGTGTTCTGTAACCAGCGTTGCCAGGTCCAACTAGTCTCTGCCTTTTTCCTAAGGAATGCACTAGGTGACTTATTGGTCTTGGATTGGGGCTGTTCTATTTTCTCCTCAGAAACATCTAGTGGGGGCATTCCTAAAATGGATTTCGCAAAGGTTTTACGCCTAGAGGAAGCGCCACTAGTTCGTTTCTTTCTCTTAGTTAGCAAAGTTTTAGCAACACACTTTGTATGATCACCAGATAGTATGCTATGGCGACAAAAGACACAAGTAGCATCAACCAAAACATTTTCATTAATATTCAAAGAGTTATCATTTGTTACATCATTCTTAGAACTAGACTCAGATACGTGCAATTCTATTCCTGATGTTACAAGTGTCTTATTCAAACTACTTTCTGAGACTTCTGCAGACTTAGAGACTTCCTTCCTAGACTTCCTGACTCTATTCTTCCGTTGTTTCTTGTGAGTCTTCTTAGAGGTGGTTTCTAGTCCTGTGGAAGTACAAGTAGTTGAATTAGTGGTTGTGTCAGATGCTTGGGTATGTGCTTTGTCCACTACATACATTCCTGGAGCAATCTTATGACTGTTTGTTTTGCTCTTGTCTAAAACTTTGATCTTCTTCTTCAAATCAATGATGATGTGTTGGAACTCTTGATTTTGTGAATCCAATTTTCTGTTTAGGTAGACTGTGTCATTTCTGTTTTGAATAACTTCATCCAAATCTTTGTCATTTTGAAACAGTTTAACTTTTAAAAACGCTTTAGTTTCTTTGTTCTGTTCATGACTGTCTTGAAATGATAGAGATTCCATGAGATTTTGAAATTTGAGTTCAAATTCAAAACTTCGTTTTTGACACCAGTCCAACTGTTTTTGAAGATTAAAAACTTTGTTTTCCACATCACAATTGTTCTGTCGAAGATTCTCATTCTCATTTACCAGATTATCAATTTCCATATGTAGTATCTTAAGATCCACAGCATGATCATTCACAATTAACGCATTACCAGATTCATAGAGCGAGTTCATAATCACAGAGACTACGTCATAACACAAGACTTTTTCCAAGAGTCGATCATTTTCTATTGCTAAAAATTTCTTTTGAAGTTTTTGACGTTGAACCTTGTCATCTTTAGCTTTGAAAATGGATCTCATAGATGCTATCTCCGTTTTTAACTCCTCTTCCCATCTTGTTGCACCCTTTTTCAGATTTCTAACATGAGGAAGAATTTTCTTTTGGAGAATCTCCTTCTTTTCCTTCTGAACAGGAGAAAGAAAAGACGAGATAGGAATTTGAGAACTAAACTCAATTTCAGTCTCCAAACGAAAAATGTCATCCATAAATGTCTTAAAATATCGAAGAACCCGACATTCTTTAGGCATTTGTGGATCAACAAGATCCTCTGTCAAACAATCTTTAAATTGTACACCAGTCATAGAATCAGAAGTTATGGACGAGGGAGCACTTATGTGTGTGTATGTTAACGTTTGTTCTGGATGATCCTTTGGAGGAACAAATGATTTGCTCAAATGAGGTCTTGCATTATAATCATAATGTACTTTTGAAAACTTTTGTTGTGAATTGGATCGACCCTCAATCTTGTTTTCAAGAAAATCAGTTTCTTCATCAACAGAGTACATAACAACACGTTGAAAGGAATCATCTAACAGAAATGTTGCATTGTATAACTTAGGATTCTCTTTGAGTGCTTTGTGTAAATTTCGGGGTGTGTCACTTCCAAGTGCAAAACTGACTCCCTTAGGACTTGGTTTTACAACATTCTTTTGAATTTGCGTTACAGAATTACCCGTTTTATACACAATGTTTTGAAAGTCTTTGAGTTTGGTTTCCAAATCCAGAATTTGATCAAGATAGGAGTCAACACATTTCCTATTAGCTTTCTTTTCTTCAAGAAGATCCGATTGAGATGCAGAAAGCTCAGATTGAGTTTTCAACAACTCAGAATTTAAAGTATTAATTTGAATTTTAAACTCCAATTGATCCTTTTCTTTTTGAGAGAAAAGCTCAGCTTTGGCAATGGTTAACTCACGAACTTGACTTTCTAAATTTTGAACTTTTACATACTCTTGTTGGAAAGCTGTTTCAAAACCTTTTTCTCGTTTATCTTGTTTTAGATATCCGGAAAGTTGTAATTTATAACACTCATTATCCTTTGTTAACACTGCAATTTTCTCTTTGAGCTTCTGATTGATGTCATTGCATTTTTCTATTTGTGACTGGGTGGTCAATAATAAGGCCTGTAAGTCCGAATCTTGATCATTCAACTGATCGTTTTGTTCAATATGATCACAATTAGCATCATCGATGAGATCATCAAAGGAAACAACTGTTTTATCATCATCAAATGATACAACCGTGTTAACTTGATCATCGGATGGTGATGAAAATAACTCATTTTGAACAAAAGTTTCGTTTGTAGATGAAGATAGAGACGGTGAAGCAATTTCATGAATAAGACATGTAGGATCGGGTACCTGAGAAAGACCATCAGTATCATATACTGGGCCTGACTCGGACAAATTCATTTCATGCATGTTAGCCATAAGCATGACTGCAGCATTGGCCTCAAGGTCTTCCATCTCGTCATCTGATTCCACGTTTGCCATAAAACTTTGATCATTTTGAGTCATCATCCCAGCTGCTCTTTCATCTTTGAGTGCCATCATAAGAGCTTCTTTGTGATACTGACTGCCCATTGTTCTCGGCTTCGGACAAGTATTAGCCATATGACCATTTCCCCCACAATTGTAGCATGTGATAGATGTATTAGCAATGCCTTTCTGACCATTCCCAACATTTGAATTTCCTCTCTGAACATTCCCTATACTGTTTCTGTTTACCCCTGCAGCAGTGAACCTATTTCCTCCTGACTGAACCCGTTGATTTCCATATCCACGATTTCCTGAACCAAATCTACCTGAAGACCTGTTCTGAACTTCAACTCTGCCATCATGAACAATTGCCTGATTCCTGGTATTTGAAGATGAACGAAGACGGTTGTTGGATTTGGTGAATCTGCCAAATGCATTAGCAATCAATCCAAATGCTTCATTAAGTGAATTGAAAGCATCCTCTTCTTCATCATGATCTGCATTTGAATATAGCATTGAATCGGTGTTGTTGTATGGAACCAGCTGGTTATCAGAGTATTGTTGTGGTGCTTCATAAGGAATGATTTGATTATGAGGTTGGGGTGGAATGTTTGGTTGAAAAGATGAGTTGCCAAATTCCTGTTGTGGTAAAGAGAAGTTGGATTGAGCAACGAGAGCAAGTGAGTTTGGTGTTGGTGCTGGTGTGAAGCCTCCTCGTGCTGCAATTTCTTTATCCACTTCTGATTGATGTTGTCTGAGGTAATCATACATGAGTCCGTATTTGACATCACCAATTTTCTTTGTCTGTCTCACAAAAGTTGCATATTTTTGCCATTCAGGACCAAGACATCCAAGGAATTTGGAGTTGATAGCAATCTTTGGTAACTTTATATCATGACGATCAAGATCGTTGATAATGTTGGTGAAACGGTGGTAGTAAGATTCAATAGTTTCCCCTGGTTCCATGATGAAGTGTGTATACTCCATATATAACTTGGACTCAAGATCTTCTTGGTTCAACTCTGTTCCTTCCATGAGAAGATGAACATGTTCCCACATATCTTTGGCTGTCTTTTGAGCATCAATACTTCGGTAGATAGGATTGGGAATTCCTTGAAGTATGAAAGACATAGCCAATTGGTTTGCCTCTTGCTGTAATGTTTGCTCAGTTGTGTAGTTGGCAACCGAGAATGGGTGTGGATGTTTCATCTCTCTCTGGAGTTGCTGAAACCACAGTAGCTGGAATAGGATACGGTCCTTCTTCAATGACCTTCTTGAGATACTGACCATGGGGTTTTTTGAGTTCAACGAATCTGAGGAATCTACTAGCCCACTGTACGTAGTTACCCGGAGTTAGCATTGGTGGAGTTTCTTGACTTCCAGCTTCATGACGTGATTGCTGGCTACTGATTGCTTCACACATCTTGTTAAACCAATGAGGTTCTCTGGAGTAGGATGGATAATTTGCAGTTGTTGGTTCTGTTGCATGATTTGTTGTGGGGACACTTGTGGTGGAGAGAGAAAATTGATGTTGTTGAACGAATGCTTGTTGTTGTTGATACTGAGGATGAAATTGCTGTTGTTGAGGATGTTGCTGTAGCTGATAGTAGTAGTTGAAATGAGGTGGTTGAGACATATCTGGATCTTGAAGATAATTAAGATATGTGTTTATGAGTTATGGTAAGTTGGTTTTGAAAATCCAAAAGATTTTGTCCAAATGCGATAAACTAGTACACCAAATGCGATAAGATGAGTTCACCAATTGCGATAATATCAGTTGACCAAGTGCGATAAAACAAGTTCACCAAGTGCGATAGAACAAGTTTACCAAATGCGATAAGGACAATTCACCAAAGGCGAAAACCTTCAATAGCGATAAAACTATGAAGTGCGATAAACAACGACAATTTGAAAAATCAAACTGCGATAATTGATCACAAGTCCAAATTCTCAATCTCTAATACAAGAGAAGAGAAATAACCAAGTCGAAGTATGTAATCTTTCTAATACAAGAAAGTACAATACTGAGTCCCAAATGCGATAATTGAAGATCTCCCAAATGCGATGAAACCCTAATCTTTCTTGATTGCCAACTGCGATAAAACCTTTGAGTAATTTGCAACTGCGATGAAACCCTAATCTTTCTTGATTGCCAACTGCGATAAAACCCTAGATTGTCGAAGTTCACTCAGAAACCAAAGTAGCACTTTTCATCAACTTTTTCCAAACGCTAAAAATACGGATTACACTAAATCGCTCAAATAACCAAAAATCACTAATGTTTTTGACGTTAAACGATTAGTAACCAATAGTTTTAATGAAGATGAAGCTCGTTAATGATTAGAAAATGAGATTTGACGAAAATTTGTGAAAGTTTAACGTGCTAAAAGTGACTTATCAACACAACGAAGAGTTTAACGTGTAGATTTGAACAAAACTTTACTAGATCTATAAAAACCAACGTAATTAAGAATACTAACGACTCAAACACACGATCCTAATAATCCCTTGGCGTATGATACCACTTGTAGGTTCCCGTTTAGATCTCAAACCCACACACGTTAAGGTTAAATACGCACGTACTACTATCTCTAATAATAAGCTACGTATGAAAGAACAATAAGCTAATAAGCTAGAAGAGAAAACTAAGAAGAGAAGAATAAGAATGGTAGGCTTTTCACTTGATCAAACTTTACACAAACATGGCTTCCGCTCTAAACATGAAAAAACCGACAATAAGAGTGCACCCCATGCCTTGTATTTATAGGCAATGGGAGGGAATCATTCTAGGAATATTCCCATGCATGTTACTAACATGAACTATCTATTGTGACCGGTCCATGGATTACTAATGGACCGGTCCATAATTACAAACAATATAATCCTATTAAACTTCCAACATTATAAATGAACAAGACTTGTAAATAATTAAAACGTGTTCCTAACATTTAACCTTCTTATCAACTAGGTTTTCTACTTCAACAATAAAGGTCTTAAGTATTCCACTTGTCTCATCCTTAGTTTTCATAAAGAATACCCAAGAAAACCTACTATAATCATCAGTGACAACAAGGCAGTATCTCTTAAAGTTCAAGCTATTCACAGAAGTAGGACTAAACAAGTCCATATGCAACATATATAAAGCTTGAGAAATAGAGTTCTGGGTCTTTGGCTTACATGAGGCTCTGTGTTGCTTACCCTTAAGGCAAGAAACACAAGTTTGGTCATTGAGAAAAGTTTTGTTTGGTAAACCTCTTACCAACCCATGTTTAGCAATATTGTTAATGGTTTTAAAATTAACATGACCAAGCCTCCTGTGTCACAACATTGATTCTTCCAATGTGGCTTTTGCAACAAGACAAGTAAGTCCAACCTTAGGAACTAGTTTATTCATCTCAACACTGTATGTATTATCCTTTCTGGGGATTTTAAGCAATACTTGACTTTCATCAGGTAGCTTGAAATCAGGAGAAAGTATAAGACAATCAGTATCAGTAAATAAAACTTTGTTCTGTTTATCACAAATTTGTGATACACTGAAAAGATTGTACTTAAGTTCTGGTACATAATACACATTCTCAAAATCAAGGTTACCAGTTTTAATTACCCTTTTACCAGTAATTCTTCCTCCAACACCACCACCAAAGACAACTGGTCCTCCATCCAGAGCAATAAAGTCTGAAAGATATGACATGTTGCCTGTCATGTGCCTTGAACATCCACTGTCTGAATATCCTCTATCTTCTTTGCCATTTGAGGGATGTTCCTGCACACAAAATAAAGGTGTTAGTTTCTTTTGGGGATCCAAACCATCACTGGTTTGGATCTGCCTTGTGCATCAAGATGAGAAAACTTGTTTGAGGTCTTTGATGCACCATTTGGTTTGGTAAAATGTTTATCCCAATGTGCTGAGGCCTTGACAGCATTGCCCCTTTTTCCCTTAACATTTAAGTGCCTAGCAGTTGGATTTGCTGGTATAGCAGTTGGAACTGCTGACCTAGCAGTTGGAACTGCTTGTTTAAACTTAGGCACCCACTTCTGATTAGTCATTGTTGTTTTCTGCTAAAAATGCCTTTTAACTGTTTGTGCATGATTTGAAAATTGTTTTGCACTAGAAACAGTTTGCTTGTTATTAAACCACTTATTTTGACTAACAGTTGAAACTGTTTTGATGCCAGTCTTTAACATAACAGCTTTGGGTGACATCTTATGATTTGCATTAGGGTTTGTCAATCTAGTTGGACCATTTTGAGTTACCCTAGCATTGTTATTCCTGTTCACCCTTGCATTCCCAAAAACCCTCTTTTTCCATGGGTTAGAATCACAATAAGCAGCCATATGATCAAAACTTCCATAAACAAAACATACTTTTCTAATCATAGCAAACTTATCATCCAATTTCTTAGATTTTGAGTGATTTCAGTTCCTATGACTATTCTCAGAACTTGATGATCTGTTCTTAGTCCTATACATCTCAGCATATCTAACATTTTTCTTAACTGGTTTTATGTTTTCAGTCTTAACCACTTTAGGAGCATGTTTAACTTCTACCTTAACAACATTAGGTTTATCCTTAACCTCTACATTCTCATCATCAGATGTCCACTCCTCAATAGTTGGTGCATCTGAGTTCCTATCAGAGGACATCTTTTCCTCAGAAAGAGATTTATCACTAGCACTCACAAAAGAATCTTTTGCCTTAACAAATTTAACAGGATTCTCACTAACCTTAACACCATATCCAGGAAAATGCATATCCTTAAACTCTTCTAAACCAGTATGAGCTAAATTAATTCCTGGTGGAGCAAACATTCCTCTAAAGGGGGGTGCAACTGAATTATACCCTTAGACCAGATTTAGCTTTGTTAAGTATTTGACTCTCTACAATCTTCTTAACTCCGTTTGAAGTATATTCAAGAGTGTCTACACTTAACTGGATGTTTTCTTTCTCCTTTTTAAGCTTCTCTAGTTCATATACAAGTCCACTCATTTTATTATCTTTTATTTGCAATTCCCTCTTTAAAATACCTATCTCATCAGAAAAGTTTGACTCATTCTGTTTATAAAACACAATTTGTTCTTCCAAAACAGCTAATCCTCTTTTATGATTTGACAGACTAAAACTTATTTGATTAAATTCAACTCTAAGATCATCATACTGTTTCTTAACATTTTCATAATCTTTTAAAGCATGACAAGAGTTAGAACATTTTTCAGGTTTATATACCTCAGTGTCTGAGAAAGCCATCAAACCCAAGTTAGCTGGTTCCTCTTCTTCCTCCATGAAGCTCCAATCAAATCCAGCTCCATCTACAGCTACCATAGCCTTAGAAGAAGGCTCTTCAACATTAACAGTTCTCCTTGACCCTTGCTGATTCTTAAACCCTTGACCCTGGTTGCTTTGTTGTCTTGGACCTCTACATTCCCTGGCAAAGTGCCCCATCTTGTGACAATTAAAGCATTCCACCTTAGACTTATCATACCCAGCAACATCTCTTCCATTGAAAGTAATCTTATTCCCAGTCCTTTGGTAATACTTCTTAGCCCTGATGCTTATCAAAGCCAACTGCCACTTTAAATTTATAGCTTCCAAATCATCTTCAGCAATCTAAAGAAGATCTTCATTAAAGATCTTTGACCCACCAGACTGTTCTGATACAAATGCATATATGGTCTCTTCAGTCAAGCCAGCAGTACTAGTTTTTACACTAGCAGTACTAACTGTTGGTATAGCAGTACCAACTGCTTCTTCATCTTCATGATTAGAACTGTTTGAAGAAGATACAAAAGCCATATTCCCTGAACTGGAACTGGTGCTACCACTCTTCTTGACCTTTTGCTCAACAATCTTGAGATTATTGTAAAGCTCATTCATTGTCATTTTCTCCAGCTCTGGTTTATTGCTCCAAACCACAACATAAGTGTTCCATTCAGCAGGTAAACTATTTAGAAACTTCATGTTGAGGTCTTCTTGAGGTATCACAATCTTCAACACAGTAAGTTGACTGATGATCTTTTGAAGCCTATTAAAGATATGATCCAAAGTTTCATTACTTGATGCAGTGAAGTTTTCATAACTTTGCTTGAGTAGGGTTTTCTGTGCCTTCTTGGTAGCTTCATTGCCACCAAATCTTTCCACCACTGCTTCAAAAAGAGTTTTAGCCAACTCGTAATGGCTAAAGTTCAGCACTTGATCATTAGGAATTGCCATTAGTAACAAATTCCTAGCCTTCTGATCATTCTTCTTTTTGATTCTCTCCTCGTTTGTAACTGGCTCAGTGTTAAGATTTGTGATCTTGGAACCATCAGCACGTGTTTCTTCAACAGCAACTGGTTTGAAGGAATCACCATTGATAATAATATCTCATAATGCATAGTCTTGCACCATGAAATATTGCTCTATTCTGAGCCGCCATAAATCGTATTCATTCTGTTTCAGCATGGGGAGTTTAGCAAGGATTGAGGTTTGAGGTGTCTCCATGTCCATCTTCTTGGATTGCTAGTGAGTAAATACTTCTGGTTCTTCTAGACTCAAAGTATCAGAAACCTTTCTCTGATACCACTTGACCGGATCTAAACACACGTTGTGTTGGGGATACTTTGAGTATATACTTGATAGCACGCGGAATTTACTACCAAGTACTTAGAAGAATATGAGTTTATGTTTGGTGATTGATCAAGTAAAACAATAAGAACAAACAATATCAACCAAACTATCACTTCAATATATCAAACGATTACAATATGAACGTGAAGAACACTTGATAATTCGTATGAAGGATATTAGGTATTAGATGTATTCGATATCTAAACCCTAATCTAAGGATCTCCTTTTATAATGCAAAGAGTCTTATACAAGTTAAACATCTAACCGAATCATTCTATACAAATAAGATATATACCATATCTTTTCTATAATTATCTTCACACGGTTTCACCTTGATCTCTTAAGCAGTCCTAACTGTTCTTCCTTCAGCGGTCCTAACTGCTCTTCCATCAGCAGTCCTAACTGTTCTTATATACTTCAACCGTACTAACTGCTTAAGTTTAATTACCAACAATACTTTTCGCGTAAACACGATGAAACGGTACCCCACGATCCTTGTTTGGTGTTCTATTAGCAAATATAATGTTTTCGTCGTAAAACAACACTTTTCATAACTTGTGAAAATATGTCCAAAACGTCTTCGTGAAACTAGTCGTGAAATATTGCACGTTACGTGTTAGTTGATCAAACTCGACGTTTTTGAAAATCTTGTAACCATGTATAAATGTCGTTTCCTTTAACTTCCGGTTGTACACGCCTCGATCAATTAGAAAATCGGCTAACAACGTTATGTTTCGCAAAAACACTAGTTTTACTATTTAAAACACTTTCTAATAGTGGCTGTCAAAATAATTTAAAGTTCGTCGGCTTTAAACGTGAATAACTCGGCCGTTACAAGCTTGTTTTCTACGTTCTCTACATCCACGGCTTCGAATAAACATGAACTAACATAATCTCAATGGGTTGAGTCGTCTAGATCACGTCTAATGCCTCGTTTTGTCCTTTGAATCTCGGCGATCAGCAACTAATTTTTCAGAAAATTAGTTTTCGTCGTCTAACTTCGAACGATCATATCTCCTTCGTTATAAGTCGGTTTTTAGTGATTCTTGCGGCCACGGTTTCGTTTTTGAAATAAATTTCTGAATATGAAGGCCAAAATATGCCAAAAATTACTGAGTTTTCCAGTTTACACGTTTTTGGACAGAACCTATTTTAGATTGTTAAAAACTCACTTTCTTGGTTCTAAACTCGATCATACAACCTCAAATCAACTCCACAAGTTCGCAAATCCTACCATACACCTTCTTAGGGTGTAATGGGGGTCCTAAACATCACCAACCTTGGTGGATTTCATGAGATCATTAATGAAACCTATAGATCTAGTGATTTAAAGAGTTTATGTTCAAATGTGGTATGTAAAACATAAGTATCTTGCATGGATGATTAATATAACTTGAAAATACATGAACATATATATCAAATGAAAGTAATAAATGATCAAAACATGTTCTTGAAAACTTACTTGATGATTGGATGAGTTTTGATAAGAAATGAGTAATAAACTTGAGGTTTGATCACAAATCCATAATTAGGATGGAAAATGGGGTATGATTATGCTTTGTTCTTGAAAAATCTATGGATTCTAGGTGTGTTCTTGGTTGTGGCCGAACATAGGGATGAAGATGGAGAGGATTTGATCTTTTTGTTAGCTAAAATATTATAGTGTATGTGTTAGAGTTAGTGGGTTTTGGAAATAAAATGCAAGTAAATTCATTAATGAGTCTTGGATGTATTAAGCTAATTTGGGGGGTTGGGGGGGGGGGGGGGGGGCACACATGGGGTATTAGGAAGGGTTTAATGTAAACTTGCCAAGTGTCCTCCATTAGTGTAAGTATTAGTTGATTTGTATATACATTGAGTGTTATCGGGTACCGAGTTAACTAGAAATAACTCGTGACGAGGTGAAATGAGATACGACGAAGTTGTAAAAATTGTAAAATCATGTTCCTTGCAAGAATCGGGTGTTAGAATGATAATCGGATTGAAATTTCGTAAACCGACGGAGTTATAAGCGTCAAACGAAAAATATAGCGATTGGTTTAAAAACACCGGGTAAAGTAATAATATAATCTCTATATCATTATAATTAGCTTAAAAATGTATTAGGATCATTGTCGGGAGTATTGGGTTTACTGTTAGTAGAAATGACTGAGTGGTAACGTTAATTAAACAATTAAGCATATGTTAATGAAAATCACACAAACCCATGCATGAACTGATATGAAAATGATGTTACTGATGATATGCAGACTACTCTAGTCCGTATGATGTGCTTTTACTGATGATGCATGAATACGCAGCTAAACCTAACTGGTTACGCGCATTTGAATACCCGTAAACCTAGTTTACGACATGATGAATGATGCCCATGAATAGTGATTTCCCTCCGGGAATGAATAGTGTCATGTGAATAGTAAAATTTTTGACGACTTCTCAAAGTCTTAAACTGACTTCAAAAACGATGAATAGTAAAATGGTGAATAGTGATCGGTGAATAGTGTTTGATGAATAGTAACTCATGAATAGTAAATTGTCGAGGTTTGGAAAATGACCTGAAATTGCGAGTTGTGACAGTGTGATGTTGGTTTTGTGAAAAATGAGCTACCTTTTAATGAAGATGACAGTGGAGCAAGAAAAATGAACTACCTTGGTGCTCCTTTGATGGTAGTTACACCAATATCCTTACAAATTCTCTAATTACATAAATATCTTTTCAAAACTTCATAATACTCACGTATATCCAAATATCAAATTAATTAGATTTATAATGATTTTAAATTTCAAAACACTTGTTTACCTCATTATTAATTCGTTAGTTACCCTTTTACCCTTCTCTCAATATTATATTTTCTAAAATATTCGAATACTCATATTCACCAATTTTTAGTTAGAACTGCCTCATAACTACAACCTTTTCATGAATTCCCAAAACGCAACCCACATAGGTTAGAAACCATTTCTTCAATAACAATTTTTTTTGTTTTGTTTGTTTGTTTTTTTTTTTTTTTTTTTTTTTTTTTTGTTTCTTTTTTTTTTTTTTTTTTTTTGCTTGCTTGGAGCATTACATTAAAAATAATAATAATAATAAAATATATATATATATATATATATATATATATATATATATATATATATGTTAACTTGAATAATTGTAAGTGGAACCATTCAATACTGTTAAGTAGAACCATTCACTGGAACGCCAACAAAATATCCATGATAAATAATTCAATACAAAACCTAATTCCAGAACCTCTAACTAGTGAGCCAAAATCAATTGTTCCAAAAGCCCAACAACACCCGCTCGTTTTCCTTTTAGATTGGTCGATAATAATCAAACACAAAACACAAATAAACTGATGTTAAATAACTTTCACTTAGAACAGTTATGAGAAGATGGTGACTCCTAGATATAAAGAAGATGAAGAGAATGCAACAACAAGAAGAAGAGAAGACGCCAAGAAAAAGTAGAACGTCAATGATTGTGATTTGGGAAAAAGGGTAAAATGGTAAAATGAGAGTTTATTTAATATTTAAATAAGAGATTTTAAAATTAAAATAATCATAAATTTCATTTAATTGATTTTTGGATATATACGAGGATTATAAAGTTTTGAAAGGATATTGGTGGAAAAAATTACACGTTTGGTCCCTGTGGTTTACCCCAAATAACAGGTTTAGTCCCTAAATCATTTTAATTATACTACACATACCTAGTTTTGAAACATGTTGCCCATTTAGTCCCTATTTTGGATGGGCCATTAGTTCCTCCGTTAAGTGTTAACATTATATTTTCACCGTTAGTCCATCTGTTAAAATTTTTTCCACCGTTAGTCCTCATTTTTTTAAATAAATTAAAAAGTGGCAGGGATCGAACATGGGTCTCTTGCTTCACAAAGTAACGCCCCAACCACTGTACGAAGCGTCCAGTGATGTAAATAACCATTCACATTTGTTTTAACTTTTTTTTCGTTGGATTTAATATTCGTTTTCATACGTTTTGTCCATTTTATACGTTTTCATCCGTTTTCATACGTTTTATCCGTTTTATACGTTTTCGTCCGTTTACATACGTTTTCTTACGCTTGTGTCCGTTTTTATACGTTTTTGTCCGTTTTTATACGTTTTCGTCTATTTTATACGTTTTCATTCATTTTTATACGTTTTCGTCCGTTATACGTTTTCATACGGACAAAAAACGTAATGTAAACGGACGAAAACGTACAAAAATAGACAAAAACGTATGTAAACGGACGAAAATGTATAAAAATGGACAAAATGTATGAAAACGTATAAAAACGGATATCAAATCCAACGAAAAAACGGTTAAAACAAATGTGAAATGGTATATCTACACCACTGGCCGCTTAGTCCAGTGGTTTGGATGTTACTTTATGAATTAAATGACCCATGTTCAATCCCGACCCCTTTTTAATTGATTTTAAAAAATGAGGACTAACGGTGCAAAAAATATTAACGGAGGGACTCATGGTGCAAATATTATTTTAACACTTAACGGAGTACCTAAAGCCCCATCTAAAATAGGGACTAAATGGGCAACATGTTTAACAAGTAGGTATGTGTGGTGTAATTAAAACGACTTAGGGACTAAACTGGTTGTTTGGGGTAAACCATATGGACTAAACGTGTAATTTTTTTGATATTGGTGTAATTTAAGAATTTGTAAGGATATTGATGTGATATTAGAATTTTGTTAAGGATATAGATGAAATTCTGTCAAAAAAATATCGGGTCGAGTTGCGGGTGACTTTTTAAAAACTCAAAACCCGACTCAACGACCCGACAAACCCGATAACACCCCTAATGGTAGTTAAAGAAAAAAATGGTAGTCAAAGAACAAGCATAAATGCACAAAGTACTTCTAACAAAACAAGTTACAAGTAAATTAAAAAAATACATATAATAAACAGGTGTATTTGTAATTTTATAATAAAATAATATAATATATAGAAAAACCGCATCTAACACTTGTACTTTAATAATAAATAATTAGACACATGTCGAACAACGAGCGCAGTCGAGCAATCAAGTATGAACAAAACAACAAGAAAACAGATTATGCTGCTAACTATCCGGTAATACAACTGCATTGGACCCCATTTCCAAATGGTTTTTAGTATAAGGAGAATTGCACATTTAACTTGCACACTACCATTTCCTCTTATTTAAATGGGGTAACATTTAAAAAAATGTATCGAACTTTACGTGAAAATTGGTTTTGTGTAGCCAACTAAAATTTTTGAGGAAAAGAGCACTTAAGTCCTCAAAATTCACCAAATAATGCATTTTTTGACTTCCCCAACAGGTAATATCCACGTCATCCGGTGGATGCCACATGGACCAATTTTTTTTTTTTTTTTTTTTTCCAGCTTGTACAAAGACCCAAGGCCACATGTCCTTTCCCCCAAATCATTTCTCCATCTTTATTTACTCTTCCCACATAAACCCTAATCCATTCTTTAATCGATTCTTTTATAATTACTTCAAATTGAGACCAACATTACAAACCATTGTGAATGTCATGGCTTCATCTTCTTCATCATCAACTTATTATCGAAGGAGGTATACAAAAGAAGAGATATTTCGAATGACACATTGTAATTGTAGGTTCCCAATCTATGAACAAGTGGCTTGGACCCCTCAAAATCCCGGTCGGAGATTCAAAGCATGTCCTACACGTGTAAGTATTGAACCTGTAAACATAATAAGTCTTTAAAATTTTCAAACCATGTCCAATATTCATTTTTCTTATGTTCACTTTTGTAGAATAAGCAAAATAGATGTGATGTGTATGGTTTTCTTGATGAAGAGTTGCCTTCACAATACTACAAAGATCTTGTGTTGAATTGTATAACGAGAACCACATGTTGAAGTCCAAGCTTTTTAGTGTTAGCCACCAACAAGATGGTCAGCAGCAAGTCGCACCCAACGCAAAGTCTGGTGACAGCGATGTATCGAGGATAACCATTTTTGGAGGGAAAATTGCTTTTATAGTTGGGATTAACCTCGTACCTAACCTCGTACCTGAAGTAGGCATGTGCAGAATTGTTCAATTCGCGTGGAAGGTGTTTGAATAGTTGATGTGGATTTACAGGGTGGAAAGAACAAAAAATAGAGAAATAGGTGTTTACAGGTAACCGGAAGTGAAGGTAAAAAAATGCATTATTTGGTGAATTTTGAGGACTTAAGTGCTCTTTTCCTCAAAAATTTAAGTTGGCTACACAAAACCAATTTTCACGTAAAGTTCGATACATTTTTTAAAAGTTACCCCTATTTAAATTGTACTGTATATTTTTGTTTTGATTTTGATTTTCCCCAAAAACTAGATATAATGCCCGCGCACGCGCGGGATTTTTTCTAATCATTTAAATAAATTATTTTATTTTTAATTTCGGGTTTTAATTATTATAACAGGACCTTCAAAACCATTGTACTTTGATTGAGGTATTGAATTATGGTTATTTACGAATGTAGTGGGTTTTAATATTAATTAGATTTGGAGGAGATGTTCTTGCGTCAATGATTGTGCGTGAATGAATGATTAGAGATCGAGTTTGATTGATGGAGGAGGAATTTGAGAATGTTGGGACTTCAAATATTTAGTTGGAATGATACTGAATTTTAAGTTTCAGCCCAAATCTTTGAAAAACTTGCTCCACCGTTTTCAAGTTTTAATTTTTTATATTTTGACACATAGATTTTTGTAAGTTTTTATTGAATGATTACAAATCACATTCTTTTTTTTGTAGAATATGAATAAATTTAGAAGTATTTAGGCTTTTCTTATTTAATATTTAAGAAAATAATAATAATAATAATTTGATTATTACTTAATAAGGTATGATTTGATTTTTTTGAAATGTAAAAGTCCCCACTAGGGGTTTTGTTTTATTATATAAAAAATACGAAAGCGAAAGTAGGTATCTATTTGAAAGCGTGCGTGCGGTACATACGGCAGGGTAGGTACACATCTACACGTACTAGTATTTTTTATTACTATCCACATCAAATAAAAAAAAATTAAAAAAAAAAATCTAATCTCACATGTGTCACACTCCTTCACATATCTCCACAACCTTCCATCCTTGAGCTAATCTAACAATAATGACGTCATCATCATCGCTTCGAACGAGTTTGATCACCGACATCGAGTATCAATCGTTTTTAATCCATTGGTGGAATGAGTCGAAGCAATGGCAGGACGGTGTTTTTTATGTCCTCTGTGCTGCTTATGCATTCGTTGGTTTAATTGCTTTGGTAATCCACTTTTTTTTAAAACTAATTTTCGATATTTGGTTATTAGGGCTTGTAATTTGTATGTTTTGATTAATTGATGAATGACATAGTGTTTATTTGGGGCATCTATTTAATTATTGCTATAAATAAATCTTTCTAAAACTATTTTTTTTTACCTAAAATAGGCGACACATTTTTGGAAAGTTAGTTGCCGGGTATGTTTGGCAAAAATAGCGGTATATTTTAGCATTAGAAGTAGTTTACAATTACACTTTTTGAACTAGGGCTGAGCATCGGTCCCGGACCAAGACCGAGACCGAATTAGCCCAAAAGCCGTTTGGGTGGTTTGCTCAGCCCTATTTTGAACAATTTGGAAAGTTAGTTGCCGTTTATTATTTATAGAAATGTAAACTCACTATGGGTCTGTTTGGCACAATTAGTTGGAAGATGACAAAAAAAAAAAAAAAAAAAATAAAAAAATAAAAAATAAGCTAATCCCTAAATGCCTTTTCAAGTAGCATTTAGAAAGGAAAAAAAAACAAACAAAAGATAAACGCTAATTGCCAAATGAGCTTTTCATACAAAATGCTAAACGCTCCTTGCTAAACATACCCTATATACATTACAAACATACCGCACAATTGTCGACTTGAGCCCACAGCATCTAAGACTGTATGGATACCGCTAAGCTACAAGCCCTTTGGTGTAAGTTGCCGTTTATTAGGTGAAAGTGAATTACATGCTTTAAAGTAGCCATTGGCCTATATTAAAATATCCGGTTTGATCGTCTAAGTTAGAATGCGTGTTATCATTTGATTGCTGATTGTATTTGGAGTTAGTTTTTTTTACCTCAACTAGTTAGGTGAAATGTATATGGGCTATTGACTTTAGAAATCAGACGGGCTATGCTAAGAATAGTCTTGGGTTATGAGATTTGAGCTTTTGAAGAATTATGGTTTGGCGACTTCATTGAAGGTAGTAAGGTACAAGCTACATTTGAGACGTTGATAACTATTATGAACAAAATGTATATCGGTTTAAGTATTAGGTTTGGTTTTAAAGTTAAAAGTCTAGCTTCTACATTCGGTAGGTGTTCACAAAGTAGGCCTTATGTCACTATCAAAAATTCAGAACTCAATAAAATATGCCAAAAAGTCATTTTTGTCTTCTGAACCAAAAAGTTTTTATGATACAAGATTGCTGAGTTAATTTTAGTTCTGAGTAAATGATATGGTATCACTTACATAAAATGTAAGCATTAATCTTTAAACTTAGCAGGAGGTGATGCCGATGTTTGTATTAAGAAACTAAGACCTATTTAAACATTAAATGTCTATTATGGTCGTGGTAGGTTGGGCTGACGGTTTTTTGTGGATCCAAACTAAACTTGAATACTGTTGTGGCCTTGTGGGATGTTGGATAGCTTTGCCTTTCAAGTTACACTAGTTCTTGCTTTTGATTATGGAAGCATGGTGTTTTGTTCTCTTTATGGAATACTTAAAATGTTTATTGAAGTTCTCTACATCACTAATGGGATGTTTACTTAGAATCATAAGTGGGGCTTTTATTAGACAAACAAGTATGATAATTTGAATTTTACTAATCGAACTAATGATTTTTCTAGAGTTTGCGTTATAATAAGTAATAACTGAATTTTATTTTTATAATTTCAATGTCCAATTTGTAATTGCATTTTGACATCTGATTTCAAGCTTTTAATACCAACTTAATAGTCATGCAATTTAAATTTCAAACTCGTACATAAAGATAGCTACCCCCTTCCTCTATTTTGGCACAATGTATCTTATGTCAAGTTCATGGCGACAAATATTATGCCGATGTGATACTAGGCTGCTCAGTCACTGATTTATTAATTTGTACATCCCTGATATAGTTTTAGTTGCTTCTTAAGTGAATGTCTTTAACTGAATATGCAGGTGCAACTTGTTCGCATTCAATTGAGAGTACCCGAATATGGTTGGACGACACAAAAGGTTTTCCACTTGATGAATTTTGTAGTTAATGGATGTAAGGTTGCAATTCATTTCCATTATTTCTGCACACTGTAATATATATCAGTTTATTTGATCATGTATATGCCTTTCTACACAGTGCGAGCTGTTGAGTTTGGATTTTACTGGAGTGTTTTTCACTACAGGCCAAAGGTAAGTTACTCGGTTACACCTTAATTGACCTCACTTAATATTCATGATATTTTACTTCTCTAATAACGTTGAAGATTTTATTTGCTATGCTAGATAGTAAATACTTTGATTTTTGCATTTTCTCATTTTTAAGGGTAATGTGCCACAAATGAAATGAGAAATGGATTAAATGTATGGAAAATTATCTTTTATGAGACATTGAACTCTGTTTTCTATCAAGTAATTATCTGTTAAAAGTCACCTCTCAGGACTCTTTAGTGACAATTAGCCTAACATTAGTACCGTGACTCCTGCAGTTGTTAGATATGATACTTCTGGATCTTCCTGGTCTTCTATTTTTCTCGACATACACACTACTTGTATTATTCTGGGCTGAGATATACCATCAGGTACTGTCATTAAGAAATTTGTGTACAGTTTTTTATTGCCTATAACCAAAAAAATCTACACTTCATATGCGTGACTTTAGTTAATGGTTTAGTTAATGTGAATCCCTAACTTTTTAATCTGTTTTATTAATATTAGGCAAGAAGCATTCCAGCTGATAAATTGAGACCTGCATATTTCATTGTCAATGGAGCTGTATACTTCCTCCAGGTAATTCTGAATTTCACAATTGTTCAGACCTGCGATTGTACTTTTAAATTATATTCTAATCGTTTTCTAACTCAGATATGCATCTGGATATATATGAAATTCAACAAAAGTTCTTTTGCTATCGAGGTTGCTGAACTCTTCTTTTCAGGTAAGGACATGGTACATCTTTGGCCACAAATGTGGTTGATTTATGCTTAGGTTGGAAGTGCATCATCTATTATATTTTTAGTGCTGCATATGGCATCACTGTCATTATTTAAGCAAATAGCTTTACTGTTTATGCAGTTATCTCCCTATGTGCTGCTCTGGGATTCATTATATATGGTGGAAGGTATTGAGTTCTAAACATTCGTTTCTACATGATGTGAAAACCCCCCTCCCCACCAAGCCAAATTTTATTTGTTTGATATGTTTGTTTCTTCGTAAAGGTTGTTTGTCATGCTTCGGCGCTTTCCAATTGAATCCAGAGGTCGCCAAAAAAAGCTGCATGAGGTTATTATCTAAATTACATCTTTGATCTTTTTACTGTTGGAGCTTGTAGCCAAGTTAATAGAGTTCAAATAACAAGGCAATATCTGGCATTGGATTATTATATTTCAGACCCATCATCTTTCCAAACATAGGTTATAATGTTTGTTGTGATTTGCAAATATAGATGGAAATTAGGTTTTCAAATAAAAGTTACAAACATAAAAGTGCTATAACCTTTACTAAGTGTCAAGTATAATGTGTTCTCGAGAAATTTGGGAGGGCATCATTTCAACAACATCAACAATACCCAATCCTGCCGGAGCGGGGTAGGGTGTGGGAGGTCCTCATTTGTAAATCCAGAAAAATTGGGCATCTGAAGCTTTAAGATTTATATGAACTTATAGTTCATACGGAGTACTTTGTAATTAATATGCAAAGATACAAGACTGACTAAGTCAGTTGTCTCTTTATCCTTTCACAACGGAATTTCTTGTATTCATATCTAGAACTGCACTCTTGCAAATTTGGGATAGATTATCTGTTGCTTTCATGATGGATTGAATTACAGCAATTTAGAGTGTTGTAAGCGTTGGAAATAGACTTTAAGGCACTGTCAACCTGTTTGATCAGTTCCCTTTTTAGCTAATTTAATTGATTTGCCTAGTATAAGATTAAACACAACTCAAGTTAACCCATTCAAAAGTTTATGGTTAAAGTTACCTCCTCTGCTTTTATTCAATTACTGAAGCAAGTTAGTTTGATCATAATAATATCTTTTGGCTTGTGGATATGAAGAATCTATGACTCAAACCTCAGTGTGCTTTCTTTTTTGACAGGTGGGATTTGTGACAGGAATTTGCTGCACATGTTTCTTGATAAGATGTGTGATGGTAAGCTATAATTGGCTAAAGCATGCTTTTATCGTGACTTTCATTAATTTTGCCTGATAACCAATTTTATTATTTGCAATAGGTTGCAGTTTCTGCCTTTGACAAGGACGCGGATATTCATGTTCTGAATCACCCCATCCTTGATCTTGCTTACTACATGGTAATTTCAAGTCACATTTCACATGAGGATGCTAGTTTAGTTGCTTTAATGAGAGAATATAGCTGTAACTTATAATTGCTGGTTGTTTATGATACATGTTTTCTATGAGAGATGGCTAGGAAGATGTAACTAGGCGAGTAGGAAAGACGTATGGGGTGAAGTGGTGAGATTTTAGATTGGAACCCTAGAGGTAAAGGTAGCGTATTGGGCAGGATAAATAGGGTGTCTGTCATATTAAGTAGGAAACTTTAAGACTTTAAGTAGCTTGATACTTGATGGGAAACCTGTCATATTAAGTTTGCCTACAAATTAGCGGGATACTAAAGTTCTGGATAAAAGTAGGAAACTTTAAGACGAGCTTGCAGTGGTGGGCCATCAAGTTCCATACCAATTAGAATTTTCTAATTCTGCAAAACCATACATGGAATTGGATTGCATGTGTTCTTTATTGTTTTTGCTATCTCTGTGTTTATGCAGATAGTAGAGGTTGTCCCGTCTGCCCTTGTGCTATTCATTCTCAGAAAATTGCCACCAAGACGAATATCAGATCAATATCATCCAATCAAATGATCCCGATTTGTCAGAATTTCAGATCAGTGAGCACAACAGCCTTTTTCCATGTATATGGTTTTCATTGCTTATGGCGCAAATGTGTTTTTTCAATCATGTGTGTTCCGTAGTCATATGAGAATAAGATCACAACCATCAGATGTATGTCTTGCTAACAGCATGACCAATCGAGAGGAACATGTTTAGGTACTTTTAGCAACTCTTGAGTTTTAAAATTTTCGGAAGAGATCATAAAAACAGAATTATTTTTATGGTTATAACACCAAAAGTAGTTTAGGTGAGAACATTATTTCTCTTTTTTTTTTGGGATAGCTTCGCAATTTATTAAGGTTGAGGCAAGTGAAAAATGGACAACATTGTATTCTGTTCAAATTGCATAAGCATCACAGATATACTATGATTAATCAGAAGAGAGTGATAATTTTGTCAAGGTGTGTTATATCAGATCTGGGAAAAAAGGGTTTCTGGCCATTTTGTATTTAGCTAAATTCCAGTAATTTGACCTGTTAAACATGAATGTGCTCAAATCTGAAATGGTTAAATTTAGGGTTTTGGTCGTAAAATAGTAACGTACTTTTTCAAATGTACCGATTTGGTACGTGTACTATTTATCGTTCCACACTTCCACTTAATGTTGTCTACTTTCATGTTTTGTTCCAATTTGCACATTTTGATGACGTGTCACTTTATAAATGGTGACACGTGTTAGACTTTCAGGTATGACGTGTCATAAAAATGTGCAAATTGAAACAAAACATGAAAGTACACAACATTAAATGGAACGATAAATAATACATGTACCAAATCGATACATTTGAAAAAGTACGTTGCTATTTTACGACCTAAACCCTTATAAACCCTTACATTTATTATGTAAAGACTAAAGTTAGACGTTTTGGTCCAATTCTTTTTTACTTGTCATTTTTAATAACTTTTGCTTGGATGGGTTGAATGACAAAATTAGATAACATACATTAATAACTTCAATTACAAAAATTATATGATTATACTCATCTCAAAAATCGTTAGAAGGCTGATCCTCTCCTCTTAATGTACTTAATCTTTTTGGCATGTACTTGACATACATATTCGAGGATTTATGTTTTTCACGTTTTACTTTGGGATGTTTAATGGTATGAAGTTTTATTAGTATTTAACCAAATCATACACTGTAAATGGCTAAGTGGTTAAGCATGTAAGATGACAAGATGTGGACTACCCAAATGTCGCCAGAGCGCTAAGCATATAAAGGATTTAACAGTTGTCAAAAAGCAGATCAAATTGCAAGGCACCAAATTCATAATCTTTAGGGTATACGTCCTCTTTAGTTTGGAAGAGACATAAAAAAAAAAGAATTTATTGGTATGAATCATTTTAAAATATGCCGAAAAAGATCATTCTTTCAGGAGATGATATGTGCAAAAAGTTTGTCAAGCTATCCAGCAAAACTTATTTGTATGATTTTTGTTAGTTTGGTCTCCGAGTTGATTCTTGCTAACACAAATTCAAAGGACAAAGATGACTACTTTGATACATAAGCAACTCTTGCTAACACAAATTCGAAGGACAAAGATGACTACTTTGATACATAATCTAACCAACTGGACTAGCTCAGGTGACCTTGGAGAGGTTGTTACCACATGCGAGAGGTCTCAGGTTCGAGTCTCTCTATGGGGGTTTTCCTTCAAGGTGGAATCTGTGGGGATCTGCCCATAGATGCGTCGATTCGAGGCTGGTAGGGACTACCTTCTGGGTATGTACTGTGAAATCGAATCACTAATTATTATTCGAGGTTGGCAGAGACTACCTTCTAAGTAAGTACTATAGAATCAAATAACTAACTTAGTATTGTATTAACTAGCCCTCTTATTGGAATTCCTAACCCTAAAACCAAATACTACACAGACATAACCGCCGCTGATGCTTCGCAAACGACCCTCTTATTGGAATTCCTCTGCTGGCTTCACAATGGGTCTTCTCCAACAAAATAGTTTTTTTTTTTTTTTTTTTTTTTTTTTTTTTTTTTTTTTTAATTTAGAGTTTTCTAATCCAGTCTCGAGCTTAGTATTGTATTAACTAGCCCTCTTATTGGAATTCCTAACCCTAAAACCAAATACTACACAGACATAACCGCCGCTGATGCTTCGCAAACGACCCTCTTATTGGAATTCCTCTGCTGGCTTCACAATGGGTCTTCTCCAACAAAATAGTTTTTTTTTTTTTTTTTTTTTTTTTTTTTTAATTTAGAGTTTTCTAATCCAGTCTCGAGCTTTCGCGATTTCGCCGTTCGGACTGCGGGAGAGTATTAGAGAATAAAGCCCAAGCCCGGTATGTGGGTTTAGGGTCCATTAGGTTTAATATCTCTCATATGATTGTCATTATAAATAATGATCACTAATAAACATAATACCTACGGGGTTTAACCTTTTAACAGAGCCTACTAGTGCTAACAATTGCAATAACCTGCTAAAATTACAACTTCGAGAACAATCACATATAATTTACAAAATTATTGATCGAAAATCAACCTTGAAAACGTGATATTTCATCACCATGCCATTTATCGTATTTCACTCCATTTATTCTTGTAACTTGGTAAATTTACGTTTCAAGTAAATGAGATTATCCTCAAGAAAAAAGAAAGAAAGATTTGATTTGATTTTTTTTTTTTTTTTTTTTTTTTTTTTTTTTGAGCAAAACAAGATTTGTTATTAACTCATATGATTAAGTGATTAACACAAATATACTTTCCAAGTGTAACTTTGTGTCCCATCTACTCTTACTAAAATCCAGTCAAATGATTAACCATGCTATTCATGTGTAAACTTTTGTACCAACCAACCACACATGGTTAAAAACCATTGTCCCCGACCTTTTACAACAAAACACAAACACAAATACTTGACCACTACAAAACAACAAAACCAATCACTCCACACTCTTCATTGCCACTAAAATGAAGTCAACATCACCCACCATTAACCTCCTGATCCTCACCATCACCCTCCTCATACCACCATCACTCACCACCACACTCCCACCACAAGCCCTCCCAACCAAATCAGGCTACATCACCATCAACTCCACCACTGGCTCATCCATGTTCTACACTTTCTATGAAGCCCAAAACAGTACTACCACACTCTCCACTACCCCACTTCTCATTTGGCTCCAAGGAGGCCCTGGATGCTCTTCCATGATTGGAAACTTCTATGAACTTGGTCCTTATCGGGTTAATGAAAACCTGTCTCTCGAGCCCAATCCGGGCTCGTGGAACAGGTTATTTGGGCTTGTGTTTGTTGATAACCCGATAGGGACCGGGTTCAGTATCGCTTCTAGTATAGAAGAGATACCCAAGAACCCAGATGAATATGGGAAACATTTGTATGTTTTTATTAAAAAGTTTATTGGGTTGGATTCTAGTTTTAAAACTAGGCCCATTTATATAACGGGTGAAAGCTATGCGGGTAAATATGTGCCTGCTATAGGGTGGTATATTTTAATGAGGGACCGGTTTTTACCCGTTGAGAAACGGGTAAATTTGCATGGTTTAGCTATAGGAAATGGGTTAACTGAGCCTGTTTTTCAAGTTAGTACTCATGCTATGCATGCTTATAACCTTGGTTTGATTAATATAAGGCAGAGGTATGAGTTGGATAGGCTTCAAAACGAGGCGATGGATTTGGTAAATGGTAATTGGACTGCAGCTACTGATGCGCGAAAAAAGGTTTTGAATTATTTGCAAAGTGCTACTGGTTTAGCTACTTTGTATGACTTTAGGAGGATGAGGCCTTATGATTCTGATTGGGTTGTCGAGTTTTTAAAGGACCCGGATGTTAAAAAGGCGTTAGGAGTTAATGAAAGTATGGTTTTCGAGGAGTGTAGTGATGTGGTTGGGGCTGTATTGCATGATGATGTGATGAAAAGTGTGAGGTATATGGTTGAGTTTCTTGTTACGAGAACTTAGGTGTTGCTGTATCAAGGGCAGTGTGATTTGAGGGACGGGGTTGTGTCGGTTGAGTCTTGGGTGATGAAGATGAATTGGGAGGGGATTGAGCGGTTTTTGAATGCCGAAAGAAATATTTGGAAAGTGAATGATGTCCTTGCAGGTTATGTGCAGAAATCGGATAATTTGAGCCATGTGGTGGTGTTAGGGGCTGGGCATTTCGTGCCAACGGATCAAAGTGTGCATTCTCAAGCTATGATTGAGGATTGGGTTCTCGATAGAGGTCTGTTTAGTGATAAGCGCACTCAAAATCTATCAGCTGTTCGTTAAAAGTTGTTGCTTTTAGTTGCGGTTGTAGAAGCTATATAGATATGGAATAACACCACCTAAGGCCTTTGGTTTGTAGAAGCTATATAGATATGGAATAACACTACCTAAGGCCTTTGGTTTAGTGGTATGTGAGTGACCAATCAACCTAGAGGCTGTGGGTTCAAGTCTCGTTTGATTGGTCACTCACAATATCTCTATAAGTTTTCTGCATGATTTACAAATGATGAAACTGAAATAGACACCACAAGAAGTTGCAATGCAAAAGAATGTTTTAATTGCCTATAATCAGATATTCAGATGTCATGTAGTTTAAACGAGGTATGCGCCGAGCCGCCGCGTTGCGGCGGGGCGGCGAATATTTGTTCTAATGTGTGCGTGGTTTTTTAAATGATTTGTAAGCAACCTTGTTTTAATTGCCTATCATAACAGTTGAGGAAACAACTCTTATTAGAAGTAACAGAAAAGATAGATGATAAGACTTGGAGGCAACATATTTATGTGTTTTTGGCGATGTGACCGTACCTAGGCCTTTGGTAATGATAAAGAGAATAGAACAACATCATCTTACATGGATTTTACTGACATTAATGCTAAGAATGAAGTTAGCATTAAAAAAGAATGTTGTTTCAGATTTTGGTAACTTTTAAATGCATTTTTTTTTTTTATCTATCGTTTGGATTTATGATTTTTGTCCTTCATTTGTTTGTTCTTGGTTCACGGATTTGAGATACTTGATATATCATTTCACCACCCAGTAGGCAATACCACAGATTCCAAAATATGAAACCTCTTGGATAAGTGAGCAACAGGCAAATAACTTCTATTTTTATTGGCAACTCTTAACAGCTAAAGTGTAATCGCTTATATGCATACAACAGATATCAGAAAAGATTAGCAACACTAAATGACTGAAAACACGTAAAAACAAAGGAACCAACCACACGATGCCATAGCAGCATCCACATGACCAACGAATGGAACATCTGAATTAGAACGCGCGGACGATGTTTCACCATGAACGTGCACGCCTATTGGACGAACAAACGTAGAACCTGTAACTACAATTGAAGATACTGTTGTTATTAGATATCACGGAAAACAAAAGGTCACATGTACAGAATACGTATGCGTCTGTTTGATGATGAACTGTCTTTTTGCTTTATTCATGGAGTTGGCTAGCTATTAAGATCTCATCAGTAGCAACAAATTAAGTAGTTAAAAATAACATGACTATATAAGAATATATAAGAATTAGATTACTAAATGAAAAGCATCAATATTTAATGGTTCAAAAATGAAGCACCTTTTAGCAAGGCTTTTGTTACAACTACATGTCAAAATTCTGCTAGAAAGTCAAATTAATTGATCTTACACCTACACTGAAAGTGTAATTTTAATGCATACACCTTCCTAAATCCTTTTTATTCAAAGATTTAAGAATATAATTGTAACAACGTTGGTTTTTAATCCTCATTAATTCATGGAGTTAATAACATGACTATATAAGAATATATAAGAATTACTATAACAGATTACTGTCAACTGAATGAAAAGCATCAATATTTAATGGTTCAAAAATGAAGCACCTTTTAGCAAGGCTTTTGTTACAACTACATGTGAAAATTCTGCTACAAAGTCAAATTAATTGATCTTACACCTGTGAAAGTGTAATTTTAATGCATACACCTTCCTAAATCCTTTTTATTCAAAGATTTAAGAATATAATTGTAACAACGTTGGTTTTTAATCCTCATTAACGCATTAACTATTCATACAAAATTAAACATAAAACGATGGAAAGTGTATACAGGTCAACCTAACCCGCCCCATCCATTTTGACCCGCACTAAGAATGACATGCTTCAACTTCTATGTGTTGAGTGTATAGATGTAAAGCTGGCACGGGTTAATAAAAACCTATTTACCAGTTCGGTAAAATAAAATAATGTAAGCACACAAAAAATTGAACCTGCAAAAATATCACTAAACTCAAGCACTGAAATCCTATATTATAACTCTGCACACCTTGCGCATAACATGTGTGACCCTGATACAGGCTTTTTTGCACATAATTCAACAAAGGAGATTGTTCAACCCATTTGACCTGTACCCAGTCACCCAACTCAACAAACATTCATAGGTCTAGCCCACAAACACATACACGTTACATATGAGAATCTTTATACTTGTTGAATACATGTCAATTCTTTATTACTTCCTACCAATGGGATACCAATCAGAACTTATTTTTGCGTATTCATTGTTTAGTCTCTCTGTTAATTCAGCATTACTCTGGCAATGCTGACTGCAATTATAAAATCTCATTTCAGGTATGTATTTTATATACAAATTAGTAGCATCGCATATCTCTACCCAATTTTAAACCACAATCAAATGCAATAGACCAGATTTTAATAGTGCTTATTTACTCAAATCCAAAATCAAAACTCTAAAAGAGTGTTTGGATTAGTTTCCTCTACGGCTTATCGGCTTTCGTAACGGCAAAGGTTCATAGCCTTACATGTTAGATGAGCATGAGCATATCAACGTGAACATATGGCTGGCTTATTCAAGTCCATTAACTCGAGCTAATATGCCAATACGCAGAAAACATGTGGGATTTAAGCCAATAAGCCCATAAACAGCTCTAATCCAAACACCCCCTTACTGCAAAATTAGCATAACACAAACCCCGTTTCAATAATGAGAAGGAACAATTTCACCAGCAAAAACTGAGACCATCCATATATGCATTCTAAGAATTACAGCCCAGCATAGAACTTGAAAATTGCACTCTCCTCCCCAAAAAAATTCTTACGCAGGGGGTATCCTATTTGACAAACTGAAGATAATTCTTGCATTTCGATGCTCGGCAGCCACTTATAGCTAAAACAATATATCTGTTGATAATGGGCATTCTACTAAATTACTTTTTTTTTTTTTTTTTTTTAATGCGAAACTTTTGACTTTCGCATGCTTTTCACTTTGCTGTAATCATAAATTATCTAATAAATTTTATCTTCTTAGCAAAGTGTTGTCCCAAATATATGTTTACTAAAAGGTTTTACAACATTAAAATCTGAACAAAAAGACAGTTCACATGGATTCAAATATTCAGTTATGATTTAAATGTAAACAACACATAAACAGAAAGAAACTTACGGCACGGTGCCGTAGCAGCAGCCGCTTGACCGACGCATAGAACATCTAAATCAGAATGCGCACACGATGTTTCACCAGCAATGTGTACACCTATTCCTGTTAAAAGCAAAAAAAAGTACACATAATGAAAGCTGAGCAAAAAAAGACACCACAAAGCCGTCAATGAACACAACTTCAGGAATACTAATGTGGCCAACAACCGGCCGAGCTCGTGACACCCCAGAACATGAACCACCCATAGTATAGCAGCCTAGAAACAGAAAACGTTAAAAGAAGACTACAAAAGGTGACTAACAAAAGATAGAAACACAATGCATCATTATACCGGTAGACCCATAAAGTGGCACATCATCTATTTTCCTTTTCCCCTTTCCGATAACCGCTGCTTCTAACAAAGACTCGCGATAACGATACGACGCACGCGGTTGCTGCGACTCCGGTTCGTTGATCGTTATACCATTCGAAGAGTTACCACACGAACCCAAAACATCCGACCTGCTAAACAAATCCTGAACATCGACAGGGGCTCCAACTAAGGTAGCGGAATTTCCACGTCCACCAGAATCCAAAAGAGAATCCCCGGACACATCAGCCACAGGAATAACAGACTCATCCCGTTCACCAAAACAGACCGTATCGATTCTACGCACAGCGTTGCTTTTTGTTCGCATATTTAAGAATGGAAAGTGCAAAATACTAAAAGCCACAAAAGAAGCAAAAAACACATACAACACACATATACAACAACGTTTATGATACCAGCCTCATAACCCAGAAAGCATATCCAAAAATAGCATGACAAACAGATATAAAGATAGTACATACAACAGAAAACATAAAGATATAAACATAGGAAACCTAACGTTATTAGGACATACAAAATTAAGCCAACGCCGCAGTATCGAATTGAAGTGGCTGAAGATAAGTACTAAACGATTTGGCGGTGTGGTTGATAAGTTCTTTGGCGGTGTGATTGATAAGTTCGAGTAGCAGAAGAAACCCACAGAAGAGGGAAATCAAAAAAAGGCTGTTCGGTTTGGGGAAGATAAGTATCTACCAAATAGGCGGTGCGTTTTTAATAACATGATTTGGGCCAGGGTCCCACCAAATAGTGGGCTTCTGAATACCGGGCTTTGATGACGCAATGTTGACGTCAACTGGAAAGGGCGCAAATTTGATGCTCTATAGTATATATATATAATTAAACCATGAGATTCTTTTACCACTATAACAGTCGTATGACAATAAACATGATATGCTCTAACATATGAAATGCAAAATACTTATAAGCATACCTTGCCACTGACACATACAATGTCTCCCTCTTTCTGCTTCTCCTGGATACATCGCAAAAAAGGCTGATACGTAAAACATAAATCATAAAACAATCCACTGCCATACTCAAACCACTGGGACTACAATCAAAGCTAAAACCAATCTTGAATGTTGGGTGCAACAACCAAACATAAACGAGCACACAGCACGACTTTATTGTAGAATAAAGTTCAATCACAAGTCTTCAGGTTCTGAATGATACAGGTTTTTGTAATGGCGTGACAGCATCACAAAAATGAAAAATGACAGTTATTCCTAAGAAATGAATGATTTTCAACAAAATGTTATTGTAAGATATTTAAACTTACAAACCAGTGACAATCACAAAACAAATAAACAAGTTGGGTGTAGAATCAAAATCTACCCGATTATATGATGACATACAAACTACCAAAAGCTACAATCTATGAAACTAATAACCAAACTGAAAAAAAAAAAAAAAAGTATTTAAGTTTGACCACTTGATCGAGTAAATCTGCATATATGAAATTCAAAACTTTAAGTTCAGAATCCATGCACCTTGCTTGCATCAATGTTGCAAAAAACAGAGGTACGTCAAAGATCTTTATGCAGAAGGTACTGAATCAGCCTGCAACATTGCTTGCACCTTATCAAGAAACGCTTGAAGGGAAATAAACTCTTCGGTTTCTGAGAAACTCAAAGCAGCCTGTTTAACAGTGTTCTTAAGATGCATCTCGGCTGCAAAAAGTTCTCGACGCCCACCATTTTGCAAACTTATCTCCACGTAGACTTTACATAGTTCTAGTGAAGCATGTGCAAACTTTACAAACCGCTCTTTATCTTTCCACAACTCGGATCCTTGATATGATCTAACTTGCTTCAATAACGCTTCTGAGCACATCGCTTGATCCCCTTTAAGTTTATGCCACCTGGCGAAGACTCCCCAAACATCTCCACCTCCTCCACTTTTAGCGATTTGCTGTAAAATTTTACCGATCAATTCAGTTAATTGCTCAGTTTCTCGACTTCTTTCTATCCCCGATTCACCAATAACAGATTTCTCTTCGATTTCTAGCATTACCCTCTCTAGTAACTTAACATCAATCCTTTTATTCTTACTCAAACTCAACACTTTCTGTGTAGCTTCCAATGCAAGAGAGAAATTTCCACTATCTAAAGCAACCTGACTGTAATTTTCCCACATCTGCCAACTATCACGTTTGAACTTCAACGCTTCAGTAAACGCAATTAAAGCCTGCTTGTGTCTCTTTTTGGTCATATGCAAACAGGCAATATTGTTCCACGCTTCCCCATTATCAGGATCAAGCTGAACTGCACGTGTAAAAGCGTCAACTGCTTTTTCATGATCTCTAGCCTTCAAGGCAGCTGCGCCAAGTGCAAACCATCCATCAGGATACAAAGAATTTAACGCCATGGCAGATTCCCACAAAAGTTTGGATTTTTCATATTCCCCTCTATTGTATGCACTTCGTGCAAGTGACCGTTTTGCCCTTACCGACTTATTTTCTGAAACTTCTAATGCTTTTTCATAACAAGAATCCTGATTCGTAACATCACCTAATGAGCACCATAATCTCGGGTCATTGGGTTTTTCCAAAAGACGGGTGTTAATCAGTTCTACAGCAGCAGCTTTCTTTTCCAATAAACGGTAACAAAAGATCACATTATCCCATAACTCAAGATCCTCATATATTTTTACAGCCTCCCCTACCAAGCGGCAACTAATCAAAAGATCAGCATATTCCTTACGAAGAGTTGGTATGGTAGGTAAATCAACTCCAAAACAGCAGCTTAGTCTCTCTGCAACTCCCGGTTCTAACTCGTTAACACTTTGAACCACTTTATCCATCATCAAAATTGCACGTTCTTTTGTTCTACTACGGGTTCCCTCCCATCTTATACGTAACAAGTCACAGAAACATCTAATAGCAAACAAACACGAAGCCTGAGAATCAATTGCCTCAATATACGGAGCCATATCCCACCGTTGCATCTCATCATGTGGAGTATTTTTCTCGATTATAAGACACTGTGCCAAAATCAAAGCTTGTTGGATCGGCTTCAAACCACCCGAACCTTCATTCTCTTCTAAAAACCTAGGAGTCAACAGTATATCAGAGGCTTCACGAAGCTGACTATCATGCTTCAAACCATCACCACCCTCACCTCCATCTCTTAAACTCAAATTATCAGCAAAAAGACGAAGCTGCGCTTTCGGATCCACCTGATGCACAGTCCTAAACCCCATTGCACCACTAACCTCAAACCTCAACCCAGACACCTTTTCCGCCATTTCAAACCTCCCCTTCGCCGAGTCAACACACCCATACCTAAAATCAACAATCCCACATTCCAAATACACCATAGCCACAACGTCGCTCAAAACCCCTTCTTCCACCCCATCCCAATACCTTCCCACCTTCTCCAAATCACCCAAATTATCCAAACACTCACCACACAACTCCCTCAACTTCTCAAACAAAACCGACGAATGCCCATCAAGTATCTTCTGCTCAACCAACAAAACTCTAACTAACCACCACGAACACGTCACAAAACCAACATCATTTTTACCCATAAAATCCCTAACTACCATCAACATCAATTTCGCGTAAACCAAATACTCCAAATTAACAAACTTTCCATTTAAATCAGACCCAGATGACATAACCTCATTTCGAGCCCAAATTTCGATATCCTCTTTACCAACATCACCAAACAATAAAGGTAAATCCACAGGAGGCCCAGTAACATTATTCTGCACAAACCCCAAAAACGCAGCAACTGCAACAGTAAAAACCAAAAATAACCCATCATTGTTTTGTGAAATTAAATACGTATTTATGCAATTGGTGATGGTTTGTGAAATGGGTATCGATTGGTTTTTGATATTGATGTGGAAAAGGGCTGAATTTGGGCTTAGGGTTATTAGGGTTTGGGTGTATTGGCCTGATTGTATTGATTGGATTAGGGTTTGGATTGTGGGGTTGATTTGGGTTTTTGGGATTAGGGTTTTGTGATGTGGGAGTGATGAATGGAGGAGATGAAGCTCGTGTAACCGCAGGTCTGCCATTGATGAAAGCTTGAGGTTTTAGGGTTTGGGGTGGAATGGTAGGGTTTTAGCTTAGTTCTAAGATACCTGCATATAATACTAACACTTGTAAGAAATTTTTCTTGATTTGAATTATTCTTGTATATTGATATGCATAAAAATTGAACCCTAACATTCTAATTCCTAATCTAATCAGAAATCACAATTACATATAAAATTGAACCAAAATTAACCCTAATACTAAGAATGAAAATTATGAAATAGACTTGAAAATTGAAATTACCTAAGGCAGGAAGATCACTTTTAAGGCGTGTTTGTCTACTGTTTTAGCTTTTAAGGTTTTTTTCTTCCTTCTGGTCTCTAACT
The DNA here is from genome assembly GCA_021014915.2 of Artemisia tridentata subsp. tridentata. Classification (NCBI taxonomy): domain Eukaryota; kingdom Viridiplantae; phylum Streptophyta; class Magnoliopsida; order Asterales; family Asteraceae; genus Artemisia; species Artemisia tridentata. The sequence continues at coordinate 86,141,958 of CP139509.1, forward strand.
TGTCTACACTTTTATATTGATAGGATTCTTAGGTATTTAGGTGCAATGGTGGAGATTGGATAACAAGCTGGTCATCAACAGGCGTGTAAAATTTGGTCAATTTTAGTTTTTATAATAAGGCCCAAGCGGCCAAGCCCACTATTTGAGTTTAATTTGGTCAATTGAAACCCAAGGAATTAAAAACCTTACCTAACACTTTTTTTTTTTTTTTTTTTTTTTTTTTTTATTTTTAAAGGTAAGCTTGGGCCTTGGAGTTTTTTTAAAGAATGATATGGGTCTTGGAAAATTTGTTTAGGCCTTTAGGGGTAGCGAAAATTTGTTTCAAGGGTAGCGAAATACGAAAGATAGTACGGAAAACGTAAAAAATAAAAAAATAAAAAAAAATTCCAACTACCGGGTAAAAGTTGTCGCTACCCCTGACTTACATATAGTTCCGCCCATGAGCTCAGTGAAATTGGATAAAAGGAAATGAACAAGCAAGTAATACCATTTACATGTTGAACGGGTGATAACACTCTTTTTATTTATATAGAAACAAACATACTAAGAAGTGTTCCAAAATGATCCGCAACAAGCCACGAATTATCAGTACCACTAAGGAACATATTCATTGCGTAGATAGATTTTGCCCATAGTGAACTAGCACTTTATTAATTATTAATAAGTCTGCTTACATATTAATAAAATTTTCGGGTGTCCGGTAGAAGAAACATACACATTATTTTTTTATTTCGGTCGGAATAGCTAGTTTGCTCTACTCCGGCACCTATTGCATCTACGGATCCTACTCGTTAGTTGGTAGTTTATAGTAAGTAATTCGGCTGAAATGATTTGAGCAAGGAAATAAAGATATTTTTCTTAAAGTTGTATGGCGATACAATTGATGATATTAATAAAATAAATTATACAAACAACATTTTATCCATCAATCTCGCAACACTAATATTCATAACTGAGTGAGTTACATTACATAATCGAAACAGCATTAAATACTACTGTAGTAACAATTATCATATAAAATTGTAAGTTAGGGGAAAAATGAAATGTAAAAAAACATTAGCCTAATGATGTGTATATAAAGTAAACAATTAAAGTTACACAGATGTAATGTAATAATAGAGAGATTGGAGACAAACAGGCAAAAAAGGGCGTATAGAGTAATTAATTAATTGATGTATTTGAAAGGTGAAATGGTTTTTGGGAAGGTGTTCGTTCGACGATATGCGCGCCAGAAACATACACCCAACCCACTTCTAACCCGCTTTTGTTTGCTAACAAGCAACTGCTTTGACATGTGAAAATGGAATAACCAACTTTCAAGGATAAATTATTCGGTTTTTTTTAGGAAACTAATGCAGGGACTGTCTAAAAATATCCCCGATTTGAACAAGTGGTAAAATGAAGAGAGATTTTGACATGGTTTATAGTTAAAAATATGGTTATTAATATTGCGATTTTGATCGTAGGATCGACTTACATTAGAAAACCTTGTAAGATCGAAGTAGGATCGAAGATAGCATAGGATCGAAGTAAGATCATGAGATAGCTAGTAAGATCGATCGTAGGATCGCTATCGATCCGATCCTACTATAAAACCTAATTTTTATTATTAAACAAACTTTTTACAAAAATTAAGCTTACTTTCCAAATTTTGACCCAATTTTACCTTCATACATGACCTAGCTTTACTCATATTGTATTTCATTTCTACCCAAAGCGTTTATCAAACAACTGAAACATGAAGTATATATTATTACGGTGTTTAAACTTTGAAAGTTTTATTCAGATTCACTTAAATTGGTTTTTTATATCGAATGTTATATGGAACTCTATAACACTACAACCCCGATCTAAAACATTCACACTTGTTGTAAGATCTTACGATCTCGATTTGATTTTACGATTTCGATCTTGCAAAGACAAAAACGATCCTAAGTAGGATTGCGATCTTGATAACCTTGGTTAAAAACATGCCATGAAGGTAGTACTTGGAGAAGTTAAATTTCAGATGATGGTCGTTTATTATGAATGTACAAACAATTTATGCATGTCAAAATTTATTCGAGTAGTGTCTTTAAATTGAAAGAATATGTTTCAATATTTACTCTATTTGAAGAATTCCCTATTTTAATTTTAATTTGTCTTAACCGCATCGCAAAATAAAGATATTGAACTATAGGTAAATTCTTTATTAAGGTACGATACAGTTAAAAAGATCAAAATGCATTCAATCTTCATTTGTGTGCCGTAAGGGTAACTTTTGCAAAATTATTCGATAACATGTGTGACATATGTTAACATATGAACGTCTAAAATGTAAAAGTTACCCTTTTTTCACACAAAATGAAAGTTGAATATTTAATTATCTTGGGAGTATCGTACACTAATTAAACATTGTTCTATGATTGTATATTTTCTATTATCTTTTTTGCAGAAAGTCTTGAAATTACAATAAGTTTTTATTCTCTAATCAGGCAGAAAAAGAATTACATTAAAAAAAATTAATGACTTTTAACAAGTGCGAATGATTGCATTTTTCTTAAAACTGTTAACGTTTAAAGTGAAAATAAAATAAAATAAATGCATTTTTTTTAACAGAGTGGCAAATGAATTATACACATATGTGACCATGTACATTATGAACTCATCGTAACAATTATTCACTAAGTAGATGGTGTTTGTGATTTTTTTTTCCCTACTTAAAAAAGTTATTTTATGCTAACTAAAAATAAGTGTTTATGAATAGAACTTTGGATTTGATTCTAATAAAAATAAGCTGGCAATCAGTTTTTTTAGTGTTTTGTAAATTCTACTTTTTTAATAACATTCCTCATTTGTTACATATTGTTAAGTTAGTTAAACATAAAAACGACATATACAATTTATTTATCAGAAACTATAACATGTTATACAAATATAATGAGCAAATTTTTTGATAACAACATGTCAAAAGCTTATTTACAATTCATTAAGTGAGAATGTATTTCACACTTTTTATATTTTCTTGTTAAATTTTAAAGCTAAAAGGTTAAAAAAAAAAATTTTTTTTTTTTTTTTTTTTTTTTTTTTTTTTTTTTTTTTATAAACGCTTTAAGAAAAACAGGTACCAATCTGCTTATGAAAAATTGTGTTTTCTATTTTATTAAGCAGAAAAGCAAGAAGTGTGTGGACAAAAAAACAGAAAAAAAATAAAAAATTTCTTTTTTGCTTAAAAAAAGTAGAAAAGCAGAAAAAATAATCAATGTTAAACACACTCTTAATTTTATTTTTTATTTGAAAACTTATGGAAGAGTTAATATGAAAACTTATAGAGATATTGCTTAGAAGGACCTCCAACAAAAGTAAGATGAACGAGTACATATATAAATATATGTGTCTATAATTGTTATCATGAATTCATGATGTCTAAGTAGCGATGCTAATGGGAAAATAACTTATTGGTGAAAATCTTCATGTGGCTATATGTTAGATATCTATTATTTTCGTTAGATGATACAATTCAAATGCCAAAGAAAGATTGAAACGGATTACAAAAAGATGAATGAACATCATGTTTATGGTCCAAACAAGTCTTCTGATATGTAACTGTAATGAACTACTAATACATTTGTGCGGATGTGTGGTCAAATATCAAAATACAAACATCAACCTTGTTCCACAACAATTACAACAACATGGCTCAAGTTCTATTCCTTTTTTTTAGAACGGCAACTTTTATACTCCTCTCCCACCTATCTCACACATAATACCTCATAAGTTTTCATATTAACTCCTTCATCTGTCTGTGCTGAAGGGAGGCCTTATCCAATTTACCCTTCAAAAGGCGGTCTTAACCCAAAGTTACTTGGTGACATTATTGCAAGGTTTCGATTTAAGTATGTCGTAGATTATTGTTTTCATCTTCCTAGATAACGAGTTGCCATTTCTGTTAGGTGATAAAAGACTGCGTTTGTTGCATGCACTCGAATGTTTTACGTCTGAAGTGGCAGCAACATTTCTGTTTATCCTTCATTTCTTTATCATGGTGAATAGATCAACTAAGGCGTTTTACACATGTTAAGTGATATTCGATAGCATGTTTTTCAGAGTTCTTAAAGCCTTGCCTCCTGACATAGATCCTATTCCGAAGAATATTCTTCTGATGTTTGGACTAAAGAGCCTTCGTGATGTAAGTCTTAGGTTTCTTAATTGCTCCTTTTCTTTTACTTCACTGAATGTGCGATACTAACATATATAGCCCAGGGATAGTCATGTGCATATATAAGTCATTTTTTGGGGCAAACTTTCAAACCCGCCTAAACTAAATTTAATCCACACCTTTGTTCCAATCTAATCCACAAAATGTGGATGTTAAAGAAATCTTTGTTATAGTCACAACAACAATAAGCCTTTATATGCAAACCTTTTGGGCTATGCTAAAATATAAGCAGCAGAATATTGAATTTTACTTTATACACTTCTACTACTCTTTAAAACTCGCCATAACCAATCTACAGAAATCTAGATGTCTAATTGTGACATCTGCTAAGTGTCTTCTTATTGCCATAGTCTCATAATTATAATATGATTCTTCCGTAAAAAAAATCCTCATTGACCAATTGCAGATTTTTATATTGCTGAATGCATAGTGATACTTTCGCCAGAGATTGACATGGCCATCTTTCTATTTATCATTGCAGACTTATTTTGGGATTCACCGGCCTGCGGATTTTAATGAGGCTGATCTAGCTCGCAGGAGGATTATATTTGATGAGTTTTTCTACCTTCAGGTAAGCTTGTGTTATGTACTTCTTGAGATAAAAGTACTATTGCTTGGAACTCGCCTTTAATCAAGCAAATATAAAACATTTTAAAGAATTTATAGTGAAGTTCACATCCTTCCAAGTGCACGGTTTCTTTTATATATTTATTTTCTCTTTTGACACGTTTTAAATAATAACAGTTGGCTCGCTTGTTTCAAATGCTTGAAGGACTTGGTACCATGATTGAGAAAGATGGTTTGTTGGACAAGTACAAAAACCCTGCAACAAATGCAGTACTCGCTGATGAATGGTGCAGTTTAACCAATAAGTTTCTGAAAAGTCTACCATATTCCCTAACACCTAGTCAATTAAGTGCGGTTTCGGAGATAATTTGGGATCTAAAACGCCAGGTTCCAATGAATCGACTTTTGCAGGTTCGATATAAAACAAATGGCGTTTTTCACTTGACTTTTTATGAATTATGACCAACTGTTTGTAACCTTGATATATGTATGCGTTCCTGATATTAGGTTATGTACAATTTATACCTCATCTTATATTGTGGGGGACATTTGATATAAACTATTATTATCCTTGTTACAGAATTTGATTTTTCTGTTATCCTGCTTGTGTTGTGATCCTTGAAGTATCCATGCAGGGAGATGTGGGATGTGGGAAAACTGTGGTAGCTTTCTTGGCGTGTATGGAGGTTATTGGTTCAGGATATCAGGTTGATTTTGTTTATGCTCTCTTATTTGATAACTTTTTCATATGCTACTTAACTTTTAGTAACTATTTTCTTATGGTTTGGCTGTGTGTTGTTATATCTGTAGGCAGCTTTCATGGTTCCAACTGAGTTGCTTGCCATCCAACACCATGATCATCTTCTGAATTTGCTAGAGAAAATGGAAGATGTAGATTGCAAACCAACTGTTGCTTTGCTAACAGGCTCAACTCCAGCAAAAAAGGTGTAAAACCCCAAAATTTCCACAATCTGAAATAACCAAAATACCCTCTAAATTTGAAATTTTAAGAACTTATGAAATACGCTATAAATTAAAACTTGAGTTATATATCGTGTTATGACTCGGAAACTATACGATATGAACGTGTAACCTAAAGTAAAATATGAAATGATACAAGAACTTGATAATTAAAGTATGGCACATTTAAAAGTTCCTTATAGGCCGAATTTATTAAAATTTGTACACAATATATTATGGAGATAAGTATGAATTTGGCTAAATATGGAAGTGATAAATCACCCTTAAATGGTAGGCCCTAATCACCCTCAATCAGCCCATCAATATTGTCGACATTCCTTATTTGAGAATTGAGACCTCCCTATCTCATTCTTATTAATCGGCACAATCTCATCTTCTAATCATTATATATATATATATATATATATATATATATATATATATATATATCATAAGAAATGCTTTACAATCCCATTTTGACAATTTCATCATGTCAATGCAAAGAATGAAACGTGTCAAACGTCAAAACGTCAAGCATCATATCAATCATATCTTTTATATAACTAGATATAATGCCCGCGCACGCGCGGGGTTTTTTCTAATCTTTTAAATAAGTTATTATTTTTAATTTCAGGTTTTAATTACTTTTTTGATGAAGTAGTTAGTGGTTATATAGTGTTTTATTTTCAATAAATTTTTACACGAAATTTCATAAACCAAGATATACGATTAAGATAGCTCAAGTATGTGTTGTCAGAATTCTCGTAAACTTACGATGATTTTTTTAATAAAATTTTAAAATTCTGGCTGTGGTGAGGATTTTTTATTTTTTATGATGTAACCAAAATGTAATTTTTTTTTTTAAGATTTGAATGAACTATTAGATGGTTTAGTGATTAAAAGTTGTTGTGCTAATACCTGTAGTGTGTTGATATAGTTTTAGACACATATATTTTTGTAAGTTTTTTTTTTTGAATGATTACAAATCACATTTATTTTTTTATAAAATATGGATAAATTTAGAAGTATTTAGGCTTTTCTTAAATCACATATATTTATGTTTTTTGCACGCACGGGATTTTTTCTAAATTTCTGAATAACGTAGTTTTATCTAGTAAAATCAAATAGTTTAATTTTTGTTTAAATTATAAGTCTCGTGCACGCGCGAGGTTTTGACATAAATCAAATGAGGAGACCAATCAACAAAATTAATAACAAAAGGTAAGTTGCAACATCCAAGAAACTCTGTCCACAAAATGATACTTGTAAAACAACATCAAAGGCAAAATGTTTTGTGTTTAATCAACTCAACGGCGGCCGCAGCGATCTGTGTGTATGCTTGGCAAACTACAATAGAATCTACACCAATAAAGATACAAAGTCATACTTCAATAGAAGCTACAACTGTTGCACTACTTGCTAGTTGTTATGATAGATAAGTAATATTAACGCCATTCATCAAGGTAAACTTGATTAAATCTTGTTACAAATTTGACGCACATGCACTTTTGTTACAAATTCGTCAAGGACTAAACAGTAACGTAGAAGCTTGATAGTTTAAAGATTTAAAAGTTTGGTTTTGACCCCTATATTATTGTAGATTTACCCCATCTTTTTAAAGTTTTCTTTTTTTATATTTTTGACACATCTAATTTTGTACCCACTTTTAAGTTAAAAACGAATTTATAGTTTCTTTTTGCCTAATTAGGAAAATTTTAAGATTTTTTAATTCAAAATCTTTTAAATAAAAAATAATAATAATTTGATTATTACTTAATAAGGTATGATTTGATTTTTTTAAAATGAAAAAATCCCCATTAGAGGTTTTGTTTTATTATATAAAAGATTATGAGATGTAGCAGTTACTCTCCCATTTTCCTTTCGATTCGAGACACACACAAAAAAAAATCAAAACAAAAACACAACCACATCTAGTAAACCAAACCGATCAAATTGTTCTTGATAATCTAAGACACGACAAGAAGGAAGACTGCTCGTGGGATGTTTAGTTGAAGGTATTTGTGATACGCGTGGCTTGGCGATCGTGGTTATATCTCTTGCTCTTTGTTCCATTCACATATTCGACCGTAAGGTACCCCCTAAAGATCCGTTTGATTTTCTTGTAATGATTCTTCATACGTATATTCAGTCACTCGATATGTTTTGTTTCATTTAGTAAAATGTAGGAAATAACCTTCTGGATTGTGTGGATCTATTCGGGTGGTATATTTTAATGAGGGACCGGTTTTTACCCGTTGAGAAACGGGTAAATTTGCATGGTTTAGCTATAGGAAATGGGTTAACTGAGCCTGTTTTTCAAGTTAGTACTCATGCTATGCATGCTTATAACCTTGGTTTGATTAATATAAGGCAGAGGTATGAGTTGGATAGGCTTCAAAACGAGGCGATGGATTTGGTAAATGGTAATTGGACTGCAGCTACTGATGCGCGAAAAAAGGTTTTGAATTATTTGCAAAGTGCTACTGGTTTAGCTACTTTGTATGACTTTAGGAGGATGAGGCCTTATGATTCTGATTGGGTTGTCGAGTTTTTAAAGGACCCGGATGTTAAAAAGGCGTTAGGAGTTAATGAAAGTATGGTTTTCGAGGAGTGTAGTGATGTGGTTGGGGCTGTATTGCATGATGATGTGATGAAAAGTGTGAGGTATATGGTTGAGTTTCTTGTTACGAGAACTAAGGTGTTGCTGTATCAAGGGCAGTGTGATTTGAGGGACGGGGTTGTGTCGGTTGAGTCTTGGGTGATGAAGATGAATTGGGAGGGGATTGAGCGGTTTTTGAATGCTGAAAGAAATATTTGGAAAGTGAATGATGTCCTTGCAGGTTATGTGCAGAAATCGGATAATTTGAGGGACCGGTTTTTACCCGTTGAGAAACGACAAGAAGGAAGACTGCTCGTGGGATGTTTAGTTGAAGGTATTTGTGATACGCGTGGCTTGGCGATCGTGGTTATATCTCTTGCTCTTTGTTCCATTCACATATTCGACCGTAAGGTACCCCCTAAAGATCCGTTTGATTTTCTTGTAATGATTCTTCATACGTATATTCAGTCACTCGATATGTTTTGTTTCATTTAGTAAAATGTAGGAAATAACCTTCTTGATTGTGTGGATCTATTCGGGTGGTATATTTTAATGAGGGACCGGTTTTTACCCGTTGAGAAACGGGTAAATTTGCATGGTTTAGCTATAGGAAATGGGTTAACTGAGCCTGTTTTTCAAGTTAGTACTCATGCTATGCATGCTTATAACCTTGGTTTGATTAATATAAGGCAGAGGTATGAGTTGGATAGGCTTCAAAACGACAGAGGTATGATAGCATTAAAAAAAAATGTTGTTTCAGATTTTGGTAACATTTAAATGCATTTTTTTTTTATCTATCGTTTGGATTTATGATTTTTGTCCTTCATTTGTTTGTTCTTGGTTCACGGATTTGAGATACTTGATATATCATTTCACCACCCAGTAGGCAATACCACAGATTCCAAAATATGAAACCTCTTGGATAAGTGAGCAACAGGCAAATAACTTTTATTTTTATTGGCAACTCTTAACAGCTAAAGTGTAATCGCTTATATGCATACAACAGATATCAGAAAAGATTAGCAACACTAAATGACTGAAAACACGTAAAAACAAAGGATCCAACCACACGATGCCATAGCAGCATCCACATGACCAATGAATGGAACATCTGAATTAGAACGCGCGGACGATGTTTCACCATGAACGTGCACGCCTATTAGACGAACAAACGTAGAACCTGTAACTACAATTGAAGATACTGTTGTTATTAGATATCACGGAAAACAAAAGGTCACATGTACAGAATACGTATGCATCTGTTTGATGATGAACTGTCTTTTTGCTTTATTCATGGAGTTGGCTAGCTATTAAGATCTCATCAGTAGCAACAAATTAAGTAGTTAAAAATAACATGACTATATAAGAATATATAAGAATTAGATTACTAAATGAAAAGCATCAATATTTAATGGTTCAAAAATGAAGCACCTTTTAGCAAGGCTTTTGTTACAACTACATGTCAAAATTCTGCTAGAAAGTCAAATTAATTGATCTTACACCTACACTGAAAGTGTAATTTTAATGCATACACCTTCCTAAATCCTTTTTATTCAAAGATTTAAGAATATAATTGTAACAACGTTGGTTTTTAATCCTCATTAATTCATGGAGTTAATAACATGACTATATAAGAATATATAAGAATTACTATAACAGATTACTGTCAACTGAATGAAAAGCATCAATATTTAATGGTTCAAAAATGAAGCACCTTTTAGCAAGGCTTTTGTTACAACTACATGTGAAAATTTGCATAGGGTGGTATATTTTAATGAGGGACCGGTTTTTACCCGTTGAGAAACGGGTAAATTTGCATGGTTTAGCTATAGGAAATGGGTTAACTGAGCCTGTTTTTCAAGTTAAAAAAATGTTGGTTTGATTAATATAAGGCAGAGGTATGATAGCATTAAAAAAAAATGTTGTTTCAGATTTTGGTAACATTTAAATGCATTTTTTTTTTATCTATCGTTTGGATTTATGATTTTTGTCCTTCATTTGTTTGTTCTTGGTTCACGGATTTGAGATACTTGATATATCATTTCACCACCCAGTAGGCAATACCACAGATTCCAAAATATGAAACCTCTTGGATAAGTGAGCAACAGGCAAATAACTTTTATTTTTATTGGCAACTCTTAACAGCTAAAGTGTAATCGCTTATATGCATACAACAGATATCAGAAAAGATTAGCAACACTAAATGACTGAAAACACGTAAAAACAAAGGATCCAACCACACGATGCCATAGCAGCATCCACATGACCAATGAATGGAACATCTGAATTAGAACGCGCGGACGATGTTTCACCATGAACGTGCACGCCTATTAGACGAACAAACGTAGAACCTGTAACTACAATTGAAGATACTGTTGTTATTAGATATCACGGAAAACAAAAGGTCACATGTACAGAATACGTATAGGAAATGGGTTAACTGAGCCTGTTTTTCAAGTTAGTACTCATGCTATGCATGCTTATAACCTTGGTTTGATTAATATAAGGCAGAGGTATGAGAAACGGGTAAATTTGCATGGTTTAGCTATAGGAAATGGGTTAACTGAGCCTGTTTTTCAAGTTAGTACTCATGCTATGCATGCTTATAACCTTGGTTTGATTAATATAGGAAATGGGTTAACTGAGCCTGTTTTTCAAGTTAGTACTCATGCTATGCATGCTTATAACCTTGGTTTGATTAATATAAGGCAGAGCCTGTTTTTCAAATTGTTCTTGATAATCTAAGACACGACAAGAAGGAAGACTGCTCGTGGGATGTTTAGTTGAAGGTATTTGTGATACGCGTGGCTTGGCGATCGTGGTTATATCTCTTGCTCTTTGTTCCATTCACATATTCGACCGTAAGGTACCCCCTAAAGATCCGTTTGATTTTCTTGTAATGATTCTTCATACGTATATTCAGTCACTCGATATGTTTTGTTTCATTTAGTAAAATGTAGGAAATAACCTTCTTGATTGTGTGGATCTATTCGGGTGGTATATTTTAATGAGGGACCGGTTTTTACCCGTTGAGAAACGGGTAAATTTGCATGGTTTAGCTATAGGAAATGGGTTAACTGAGCCTGTTTTTCAAGTTAGTACTCATGGTGAGTTAGTGAGATGTTAGAGAGAGAGGGAACCCTTGAGAGAAACCTGAATATTAGATTAATGTGTGAAATGTGACAAGAGTTCCAACCCTTCCCAAGAGTGGGAAGGGGTATTTATACTTCTACATATTTGTGCCCCTAGTGGGCTGTGGAGTGAGCTGACAGTGGGGAAAGCCCCGACCCACTCCACAAATATAGATACGACTAATCTAATAAAACTAATAATACTAATAATACTAAGCTTATATAAATAAGCCTACGAGCTATATAAATGCTAATTAGATACTCGGGGTGACCGAACCTTCATATGAATATTTATATTCCTAACAATCTCCCCCTAAGGGAGGTCACCCCGGAAATAATAACTTGAATTCTAGCATTTTGTCTTCTGAAGATGTCTTCATAGCTCGTAGTCTTTGATTCTTCATTGTCTTGAAACATCATGCATTCAGCAGTGATCTTGTGATGACCTTTCCTTGTCTTGGATGATCTTTGAGTATTCTTCGACTTTATCATCCAACATTTGTTTCCAAGTCATCTTTCAGGAGTATGTTTCCATGTGATGTATAAATCTTTGAGCCGACATGCTCACACTATTTGGTGTCATGATCTTTAGCATCAGAGTTTGCAGAAGCCGTGTTAAAGGTCTTTTAGGTTGATCATGACTTTGTTGAGTTACAATGATGATGTAGTGTGAACATGTGGTAGAGAATTGGCATCTTTTCTGCAACCAGCTACCACAGCAACCAGCTACAGCATTCCTCAGCTACAATCGCCAGAAGTTCCTGCATACGACAGTTAGCAATAAAACGTCCGGTACTTACAGGTTCGGACTTCGAGATTGTTAACAGTATAGTGTGAAAACTCTCTCTAATCCTTACCAAGACCGTTCCTAATCGAAAACCCACAGAGGGCTTTTTAAGATCGAACCGTAGCACATCAACGATTAGGTGAGTCGCTGGAGATCACTCTACGACTGTAGACCGTTAGAAACCGCCGTGACCACTAAGCGTAATCCATAAGGAATTACCGAAGTGACCTGCTTTCAGGGCTGCTTGATGTTGACCCTGGCAGGAATTTCCATTCAATCATTGAGAATTACATTTGTAAATTCCCTCATAAATGTTCTGGCAGATTGCTAAGATCTGCGTAGGACTCATAAGTTTACAACTGGTGTCCTTAATGTTGAACACCCAGTGTAGAAATAATTCGTGTTCCTATGAGATCTTTTTATGCATCTCGTGGCTCTAGACTCTATAGTGCGTTTTGATTTAGTGAGCGGAGGCTGGAGAGAACTGCCACCTATTCAATATCATCTAACTCGGAGTGAGAGAGACGATAGGAATGTATTGAACTCCGTGACAATTGAAACAAGAATCCTTTGAGGGACCTTGAGTGGCTAGGGAGGGTTGTGCAGCGTATCACTGGGTCCATGATACTTTGTCTTCAATGTCAGCAATCAACTAAGTGATTCTGACAGCATATGTATTGACCCGGTTTCTGCCTAAGTGTAAGGAGGGCTTCTTTCTTTTCACCCTTTACCTTTACATTTCTTTTTCATTCTTCAACCCCTTCAGTGCTTACCGAGACTTCATAACTAACACCTTGTTGGGTTTGTTCCAGTGTTAGCTCCATCTCAGTCGGCACTCTTCCCTCATTCACTTTTCTCCTTTTTAATCATACCTAAGGACTTCTACACTAACTAGTGGATTGTCCCTGGGTAGATCCCTCCGGCTCTGGCGGGATCGTGGGAACTTGAGCCTAACCTAACCATCCTTATAACTCCATACATTAATTAAAATGGTCGGTCTTTGGTATTCATCCACGATTGCCAAACCAAATCTTTGAAAAATCTCTCAACGTGTTCATGATTCTGAAACACATTTTTGCAAACACTTGAGAGTTTTATATTTTTCAAATGCTCCCCCTCAACATGTGCTCGGTTGATTGTTTTATAAATTTGCACATGTTAGGTAGAGCTCGCACTTTTTGAATTGATCAACTTTCAGTGAACATGACCGATTCGAGACACGCTTACATCACTAGTTAGACTAGCTTGAAATTATTACCCGGCCTGGTCAAGTCCATAGAAAGTTTCTCGAAACGGTACACTCTACTCAGACACATCCTTTTCGAGACACGCTTACATCACTGGTTAGACCAGCTTGAAATTATTACCCGGCCAGGATATGTCCTTTCGATCAACGACAGTATATGTTTCGTCAATTCATTTGTCAAGTCTGAGTCATGATCTCATGTTATGCCAAATCCTTTTTGTCCATTCGCTCCCCCTCAATATGTGCATCGATATACGAAAGAATTTAGCACATATGGGAGAGCCTAACGTTTAAGTCCAAAACATCACATTTTCATCAGGTTTCATATTTAAATCACATTCTCTCCCCCGATCAAAAATTTCAAACCTTTTGAGATTTGTGATCCCAATTGATTTAAATAATTTAGAAAAACATGGGAGAAAATGTGGTCAGCTTTAACATGTTCTGATGATGAAACATACTTTGCTCCCCCTTAATCTAAGAGGGAGATTCACTGCTCTTTTTGCACAAAGTGATTATTATGACACAGATGATATTGACCTTTTTTGCGGAGATGATGTAATCACCCACTTTTCTGAGTTAGTAGTCAACATCAATTATCCATCCACCAACAAGTCTTTCGCAAATGTCGTTGATCCCCACTTGGCGAGACCAAAATAGATGAATGGTGGTGGCGGTGATGACAGTGTTGTTGTTGTTGTTGCTGCCGATGTTGTTGTCGTGGTGAATTTCGAGCCAATCAATAGAGTTTGATCGTCTGATCAGATGGTTAGAATGGGAACTGGTACATTCATTTTGGCTATGGAATCTGCATAAGAATATCAACACAGATATACATGCATACAGATACACTATTCCTTAATAGCTACCCTTCAGCAGCTTGCCACAGTATCATACCAAGTTCATCTTATAATCAAACCCCAATCAGGAACTACGTCAAACCACTATCTAGCATGAAGAGCAATTAGCAATCATGAACATGGCAATTCACACAGATTTCAATATTTAATTCAGGATCTTAGGAACATGATTCTAACATAATAGCAATCTACCTAAGTGAATCCTGAGAACATATGCACAATATCAACAACAATTAAGCAGCAGAGACAAACAACATTTGAAACTCATTCACTTAGTTCATACAAATGTCAGTGGAGTATTCAAAAACATCAAACACAACTGGTTTTCTAACTTCTTTTAGGTTTTGAGTCTTAAAGCATTTTGGGGATTATACGAGGATTCCAAAGTAACACAAATGAACCTTCTAGATACATAAAGCTAGGAAACTATAAGCAAATTGCACATAATGTCCTAAACTTTCTAGCAACTAACACACTTGGTCATTTGATATATTTAAGCAAGATCCTCTTCAACTAATTCCCCATTAACTACAAAACCATTTCTAACAAGTATGATTTAACCAATAAATCCGTTTGATGATATAAAATTTGAATTCACTCTCCCCCTCAATCAATGACCCGTATTCTAGTTGAACCTCAACTAAAATCACGCTTAACCCCACAACTCATCAAACAAGAACTGTCGTGAGGTTTTGTAGTCGTTGATTGAGTGACAAATTTTATGCATAATCCAAGTTTAAACACATTTCATACAACACATATTCACCAAGTGTCTCACAAATAATTTTCAGAAGAATCATAGAATGAAAACTATTTGTATGCAAAGAAGACTTCTCTTCTTTTTCAAGAAATGATGCACTGAAACGTACATCAGATCGAAGAAACATGGATATAAAGTAATCCATGCCCAGGTGAACATCACCCAGTTGGAGGAACAGCCGTCTTATTGGCGACGTGCTTTCCCCAGTTTGAAGCGCGGGTTGCTATCTAAAGTAATAGCAAGCCATTTAGACATGTTTTAACCATCCATTTTAATTTCTGCTCGAGCTTCATTTAAAGACCCGTGCCATTATTGAATGACATTTCTAAGTCCGTAAATGTTATCGATAAACAGAAGACATGCCTAGGTGAAACTATTTTTGGTATTTTCTAATTTTTTAATTTTTATGGGTTTTTCTGATTTTAAGTTTCTCTATATACAATTAGCAAGATTTTCTATATATCTATTTACAAGATGGTATAAGATATGAATAAGTATATATATACAAGGATACGAACCAGAAACCATTACTCCTCAGCATTCTGAATCTTCTCCGCATTCATCACTTGACTTGCTGAAGAGCAATGTGAGCACTTTCAATCAGGGAATGATTCTGGCTCAACACTCTCCCCTAATTAGTGCTCTCCCCCAATCTGACAACCTCTGACGATCACCCATAATAGGAAGAAGACTTTGGATGAACGCCCGAAATATGAAGAAGTCTTTTGATAACCAAATGCATGCCGTCTTTAATCTTCTAACACTCCCGTCCTAGAGTGACTCCGTCAAAAAACCTTAGGCAACTTTTCGGTAGTTTAAGTTGAGCCTCAACTGAAATCTAGCTTAACCTCACAACTCATCAAACAAGAACTGTCATGAGGTTAAACTAAACCACAAATTTAAGCCCAGTAACAACTTGATTTCAGCTTAACCTCACAACTCATCAAACAAGAACTGTCATGAGATTAGGTTAAAATCAAGTTGGACCTACCCTTAAACTACAGAACAACTTGAATCTAACTTAACTCCACAACTCATCAAACAAGAACTGTCATGGGATTAAGTTAAATATCAAGTTGTAAGAAAAGAGCTCAACATTTTTGAATGTAGAGAAGACTGAAGACTCGACCTTCTTCAAGATTGCCCAATGTGGAGGAATAGAATACCAATCATTTTCATCTCACCAAATGTCTTCCAGTACCCTTACATATAACCCATCAGCCCGCAGCATACACATGAGAAGATAACTCCCAACAGAGAATGAAGAATAGACTGATGACTCGACCTTCTTCAGTCTTTAGTATAACACCAAAGTAACAAGTTGAACCACTGATCATCTATAGAATGTATCCATATTTGGATATTAAGCCCTGATCACATGAACCTGTTGTGCGTCCTTGATGTACACATTCTCTCTCCCTGATGGTTACGATTAATCAGCACATAACGTAGCAGTGAAACGATAATACCAAGGTAACAAGTTGAACCACTGATCATCTACAGTATTTATCCATCCTGGATATTAAGCCCTGATCACGTGAACCTGTTGTGCGTCCTTGGTGTACACATTTCTCTCCCCCATGATGGTTACGATTAATCGGAATCATCATCATGATGTGTACATGCAGCCTAATGAAGTGTGCATGAAGCATTGACTAGAAACCCTTTGTTACTGATTGTACCAGCCCGTGAGACGATGTAGATTAGCATTCCATGACCATGTTCTTCAACACCTTGATAGACGGAAGAAGTAGTGTTGGAGAAACATGGTTTGCACGACTCCTGAACTGACGTATTCAGGAGTCGTATGACCATCTCAATCATCAACTAACATGTAGATTAATATTCACCCTTCCCCCCCCCCCCCCTCAAAAATTGCATATGCCTTCCAACTGCAATTTTTGATGATTGAACTAGTGAATATGAATACCATCAACGGTAAGTAGCTCCACTTGACAGTTCTTGACGACTGACATGTTGTTTATTCACCCTTTCCCCCCCTCAAAAATTGCATATGCTTGTCAACTGCAATTTTTGGTTGAACAAGTGAATAAGAATATACTCCAATGTGCGCCGATCCACTTGAAGACTGAATAAGCACGGAAAGAGCATGAAACTTGTTGATGAGAATGGCCATAAATAAGAAGACTCCTCTTCTTTTGAAGATAAAGTGCACTCAAGCGTACACTTTTCTTTTCTTTGAAGAACGAGGCCTGAACTGATGTATTCAGACGTCATAATGATGAAGAACGAGGCTTGAACTGCTCTGTTCAAACGTCATAATCTCTCTCTTTACTACTTCTCTCATCTAACTCTTTACCAACCCCATTATCATTTTGTTGGCTTGATGTCGTGACCACTGATGGGAGAAAACCCAATATGATGAACTTGAAACTGAAGTAACATAACCCGAACTTGTGACTTAAACTTGTGCTAATGCGAGACAAAGAGCGGTGCAGAGACTTCGTGCAACATCGAATCCCTAAGTACTCTATACTCTTCAACCAACCAACCATCAAGTATAAGAAATACATCACCTCTTGGATATCCACAACTTCGTGTGACACTGAGCACTACAACGTGACCCCTTAAAGTGATAGTTATTTTGTAATAGGGAGAAAGAAAAAATAACTAGATATCCAAGTCCTTGTCATTGTATTGAAAGCTCGAACAAGGATCTCGAAGAATCGTCATCCAACCTCCCCGATATCTTCAGATACTAAGTACACGCACCCATGAAATTTCACTTCAGCCTCAAATAAATAATGATGAATTAACGCCGTAGTCACTTCTTGTGGTTAATGCCCAAATCTAGCCCTTTATGATGCTTTAACTGAACTTTGATAACGGTTTTAACCCGATCATGATTAAGAGCGCATAGTCCATCATCACGGGATTTTACAAATCTATGATTTAAACCGAGAAATAAGTTCTTTCTCGGGATTTTACAAAATCAAGAAGAAACCGTGAGGCAGTAACAGATTGAATGTGGCGTGACTGATTTGGTTTTGGTGAACATCAGTTTGGGTTAAGAATATTTCGTGAGAATTACAGATGACATCACAACTTTTAAAACCTTTGGCCAACTAACCAACCTTGAACATAGATTAGTGACCACTCGATGAAGAGAACCCGATATACCAATACTGAAAACTGAAGTAGAAGACCCCAAATTTGTAACTTAAGCTTGCACTAATGTTGGAAGAACGGTGTTGAGAATTAATGCTCCAAGCAAATCTCTAAGAGCTCCATACCCAACCAAAGTATGAGACATTAACACCTCTTGCGATTATCGACATCGTCATTGACGTGTGACACTGAGTACTCCCATGACTCTTAAGTGATAGTTACCCCGACTGCTGGTAACTAGATAACCCAAGTCTTCAACTTAAAATTTTAACGAGCAAGTTATCATTGAAGGTCATGCATCCAACCAACCCCGACTTCAAGATAAAATAAGTAGACGTCTTCGTGAAATTCGACTTCAATCACAAATAAAGAATACCTGATTAACTTCGTGATCATCTTGTACTGTTGACTAGCCAAAAAGAGAAGAAACATGCGCAAATTCTTAGAAGTGCCCATGACTCATAGTCAGTCCTATCAAACAAAGCTGTCTGATCCAGCTACTTGGATGTGAAATAGATGTCGTACTGTGTACAGGATTTTACGGTTCTTGAAATTTATCTGAGAAATAAATTCAAGAACTAACTGCACAACAGTAAGCTTCAAACTGCTGCAGACTGAACCACTGAATCCTGAATCGCTACGATCTGATCCGCTGTAACCGACACTGCTAAAATTCACATCGCTGGAGACGGAACTTCTAGGAAACTTGCGATAATTCTCCCCCTCAAAAAGGACATGAAATGACCTTTTTGCCAAAGCTGAGAGTCCGTGATGTTTGTGAATTTGTCAGGCACAAAACATGGAAAGAGACAAATGAGACTACTGCAACAAGGATGGTGATTAAGACTCTCTTGTAGTAACCCCTTGCTTTCCTCATCATCAATGGTTTAGTAGATTAACAATTCATTGAAGCTCGTAATATGCCAAAACCGCTTGATGAAATGCATATGACTTTAAAGTGAGTAAAAGGTTAAAACATGTCTCCAAACAAATCACCTCTTGTCTTTAAGCCTGACTACCTCTTGAGAAGATCTTGAACAACAATCCCATTAGAAGCTTGAGAAACAACAATCACTTGATGAAGCTTGATAAAGAACAAGTCAGCGACTTAAACTTGCACTAAATTATGAATTAGAACCTATATTGAGCACAACAACGTAACTCCTTTAAATATAGGTAGTGATATATACCCAACCTTCCATCCTTAATTGTATATATCCACTTCATGAACATCCAAGTCTAATCACCTTAAATTGCAAGTTGTGATTTAGAACCTATATTGAGCACAACAACGTAACTCCTTTAAATATAGGTAGTGATATATACCCAACCTTCCATCCTTTATTGTATATATCCACTTTTTGAACATCCAGGTCTAACCACCTAAAATGCACTCGAGCAAGGGTCAACAAACATCGTGCATCCATCCACCCCGAGATGTTTGTGACACTAAGTACACCAACCCGTGAATTAACAAACCAACCAAGTTACCATAATTTCCCAATTCCTGCTGATCTTGAAGCACAAACTTATCCCGAAAGAGCAGTCAAACCCCGTAAGTTTCATTATGTCTACATCCAAGTCTAGCCTACTTGTCCAATATTAATTTCACGGGATTTTACAGCTCTTGAGATTTAAACCGAGAAATCGAATCTTTCACGGGATTTTCTAAAAACTACAAGAGAAACCGTGAGATCAACCAGAATACCCAAGAGTGAGGTGCAATGCCAATCTTCGAAATTCAAGTCACAGTAGTCAAATCACAACATGATCAAATTGCAACAGGCCAAGTCACAGATTGTCAAATTGCACCAAGTCAGATTGCAATCAACCAAATCACAATAAGTCGAATCGCAAGTGTTAACTAGCAACGTCATATCGTAATTGGTCAAATAGCAATCCGACAAGTCGCAATAAGACAAACACGCAACTTGACAAATCACAATTAATCACATTGCAATTTGTTAACTGTAACTCAAATCGTAAACATCAAATTGCCGACTCACTTAAATCGTAGGCATCAATAGGACTATGCTTCTAAATCCACAACTCTGTAATCCCATTTGACATTCATAAACCCAAATACTAGCCGTGACGTTTTACACAAATCCGACAATGGCATCCCGTAGTAATCTCTAGAAAACCCGATTCATCCAATCCCAAAATAATACCCCAATACGGATAACGAAGCTTAATTGTAACCGTGGTCCAAAATTATAACCCAACGATGTCCACCGAGTACAACAAACTACTGATAATATTGAAGCACAAATTCAGCCCACGACAAATTTAAACAAAATTCGGCTGAGTCCACAGTCATTATTCACGACAACAATTGTATATCCCATTTCATTCTAAATTAGCATTTGGCCCAATGAAGTTAAGCACTACCCAGGTTTAGCGCTTTGAAGCCCAACACCACAATTTAATTTGACATGGCCCATAATTAACTTTGTGATGCCCTAAATGAAAGGTATTTAACACCCACTCAACACAACACCACAACCCTAATCCCTTAGCTAATATTAATCCGCCTCCTTCTTCCACTTAGCTCTAACCTCCAACACCTCAAATCCATCCTCCTTCACACAGCCAAACCTTTATCTCAAAACCATCCGCCCCCCTCATCTTCTCATCTTATCACCATCATAGACAAAACGAACCAACAAACACACAACAAACTTATTATACCTCTGTTCGACTAATTAAACCCACGAAGGCCTCAATGTTCTTGAAGGTAGGTACAATAGTTATGTCCGATTTGTTCTTGAAGGTAGGTACAATAGTTATGTCCGATTTTTTTGTTTTGGTATTATATTTAAACCGAATGTAAGGAGAGACACAACAAAGTTGTTTTGTTTCTACCTTATAATTATTCGGACATAAACAAAATGAGTATAATCTCTATGATGTTTTAATTTCGTGTGTTGTATCCTTTTAAAGATCTTGAAATATCTAGTTCCACACGAACAGGGACGGCAGAGATCTTAAAGTTGTGTGATTTTACAATCCGAGTTATTGTTGGTGATAGAAGTGTGAATATGAGGTTTAGGTTTAGATTAGATTAGAAGTTGATTGTAATTGTTGTAAGCAGTCGTTGATGAGGCAGTTGTGAATTGTTGACCGTTGTTGTAATTTTGGCTTATATATGTAGTTTTTGAAAGATATTGTGCAATGACATTTCTGTGGTTGTAATCTTTGTGTTTGATATGTTCTTGATGCTGTGGAATTTGTAGTGGTTGAGGTCAATGACTCTGCTTCATCTTGTTCTTTCATTTTGTTATTTGATACCTCGTTTTTTGACCAAAGTAACAGACAAACCGAGTCGATGATATGGTAGACAACCACACAGACAAACCGCGTCGTCTTATATACACAAACCGAGTCCATGACAAACAGACAAACCGAGTACGTGACTGAATGGACAAACCGAGTCCAGGACAAATCGAGTTCATGGTTAAGCAGACAAACCGAGTTCGTGTTTAAATGGACAAACCGAGTCCAGGGTTAAACAGACAAACCGAGTCTGTAAGTCAATAGACAAACCGCGTCTTTGACCAGTCAAACCTGTCACTTTCGTACTTTCCTTAAAAAACGGATCTGTGTTTTTTCTCTTACATGACAAACCGCATTCAAGAAACTAACATTTGACACAAGCAGTAACCAAGAACATCAACTTTTAACCACAAATAAGCCACAACAAACCAGCAATAAGATCAGTCATGTGAACCACAAGTCACAACAATGAATGTTGCTTTCACCTTACCACGCGAAGCAACAACAACTCTTGATAGTCAAACCAAGAAGAATATCCGCATGTAGAACCAAAATACTTTCATTCAAGAGTTTGCTTTAAAGACTTTGCTGCTTTAAATATTTCTTGAAAGAAATACCCATAAATATTTTAACAAAATCTTTAAAGCACAATCTTTAAAACCAAAATACCAACCAAAATACCCATAAATATTTCTTTCTTGAAAGAAGTCTTGAAAGAAGAATACCCATGAGACAAAATACTTTGGACATAGGACACGTGCAACAAAAATTCGAACAACCAAAATCTTTAAAGCAGCAAGAATGAACATTCGAACATCCAAATCCTTAAAGCCCAAACGAAAGATTTTAAAGAAGCCCACATGTAAGGTTTTAAAGAAACAAGAATATGTCAACCTGGATTCAAGGTTCGAATAAAATAGGTACAAAACAGTTTGACAGTTTAAGCAATAAAAGGTTCGAACCACGAAATAAGACCAAAAATCAAGACACACACAATCAATCGGACCTAACCATGGCTCTGATACCAATTGTAGGAAATAACCTTCTTGATTGTGTGGATCTATTCGGGTGGTCTTGGATCTTGAAAGATCAAGAATCCCATGGTGAGTTAGTGAGATGTTAGAGAGAGAGGGAACCCTTGAGAGAAACCTGAATATTAGATTAATGTGTGAAATGTGACAAGAGTTCCAACCCTTCCCAAGTGTGGGAAGGGGTATTTATACTTCTACATATTTGTGCCCCTAGTGGGCTGTGGAGTGAGCTGACAGTGGGGAAAGCCCCGACCCACTCCACAAATATAGATACGACTAATCTAATAAAACTAATAATACTAATAATACTAAGCTTATATAAATAAGCCTACGAGCTATATAAATGCTAATTAGATACTCGGGGTGACCGAACCTTCATATGAATATTTATATTCCTAACATAAAAGTTATATGAGATTAAACACGCAATTGTCACGTAAATCCTTAAGCAACACATATTCATGATCACAACATGCGGAGCTTGTTTCTTTATCTAAAGATGTCACGTATAAAACACACTGTCCCTTCGATTTGAGATTTAGAATATAACAATGTAAAATATAATGTACATAAGAAATACGTAGCAGCGCATGTTCAAAATATACAGTTTTAACTACTTTTATATAATACACATATGTGATACTAAAGATTCACTTTAGTGTCATTAGTTAATATAGATTGCTGACATAATACGTATTAAAACATAATACATAATAAATTTTAATAGTTATGTGACAATGGTGTATCGACGCTAAATTGTATTTATGCAACACTAATATAGTATGATGACCAAAGTGGATACAAATATAAAACTAAAGCCATGTCTCGTGTGATTGCTCTCTTAATTCAGTTAATATAAGTCCTAAAATCGATTTGACACACTTAACCCTTAACTTTGATAATTGACACATTAAACCCTATACTTTGCTAAAATGATATATAAGATCCTAAAACATTTTAATTCGTCATAACTAACCCTAAGCCATTATAATTGTCATTTTGATCCTCTAATATTATTAATCGTCAATTATAGTCTTAAAGTATTAATTTGCTATTTCGGGAAACTTCCTAAATATGAAAAGTCACTAAAAACGGAAAGCCGACTAAAATAAGTAATCTGAGTTAAATAGGCTTTTAACAAGACAGTCATGAATTTGTGTAGATTCTCTGAAGATGGAGTTTGCGTCCGACCTTTATATTTTCTGTTGTGTTTTCATTTGCGGTATAAGGTACAGATATTCTGACCTTCCTTATAAGGTTTCTCATGATCTCTTTCATATTCTGATCCGTTAGTTTCTGATCTGATGCCATTGCTATGATTCCCTTTGCTTGAACCTCCTCTATTGATCCCATTTGATATGACCTCTGTTATGAATCTATGTTATGAAAACCTTTTTAATTATACCATGGAAATGATTTGAGAAAAACCGATTTAAAAAGATGTTTTTAAATGATGCGAAACTACTTTTATATGAAAGGTTACTAACTTTTATGAACACTATATTTTGAAGACTAGCTTTATGAAAAACCGTTTTGAAAGACTAATTTTTTTTATGAAAACTACTTTAAAGGATCGTTTTATGAAAATCATGAATTAAAGGATTGTTAAAATGGACTTTTGATAGAAACTTGATCTGAACCATGACTTGATTATTGAATATGAACCTTGATCTGATGAACTTTGATTTGGACCTTTGATACTACTTCTGATATATATTGATATGAACCCTCTGTTATGAACCTATTATTATGAACCTTTGATTATGACACATCTGATTTGATATGATATCTGACTCTTAGTTTGATACCCGAGCCAAACTCTGTGACACTAGGCATGGGGGTTCCATGTCCATGTCTGTGATGCACCACTGGCATGACTCATGTGTGGGTGAGTGATTCCTCACACCGTCCCCATTTGATTATGCGCGCTTTATTATGATTGGTATATGGTTCGGGGGCGTATGGATTGCAATCCTAGATCTGATTTGTTTAGTGGATTATCTATATATGATTTATTATTGTCTGGTGACTGGTGCTTGTGTGCAATACACGCCTTTCACATATATCTGGGAGCTAGCTACTCCATTTGAAGAATGAGGACACCCCTCATATTATCTGATTATCTGAGAGGTCTCCCCTCTATATGGTTATGAAGATATGGTTACATTTGATTTGATTTGTTTCTGGGCTCGTGGTGGATTGCTATCCCTTGTTCTTTTTCCTTTGTTCGTATTCTTTTACGTATTCCCTTAACCCATATTATATCTGCATGACCTTTATTTCTGTTATATGTACTTTTCTCCACTGCTGCTTTGTTATCGTTATATCTGTTCACTGAGCTCTCGTAGCTCAGCCGCATTTCTTTTCCTGCGGCAGGTTTTAGTAGGAAGCTGGGAATGAGTGGAGAGAACTTTGGACTAAGAAGACCTTGATAGCCCTTCTGGATTAGAGATGAATAGATGTTAATATATTTTAGAGTTAGTATGTATTGAAATTCTCATTTGTAGCATTGTAGTTTCAGTAATTTGCTTGTAACCTTTGAAATTCTTGTATTACTATAGATGTATGCTTTGTTTTGATCTGATATGAAACCATTATTGTGATATCTTTACCCTTGTCGGGTTGGGGTGTTACAAAAGGCACGGCAAATTCGTGAGGTGTGAATATCCCTCCTTGATTTGATTTTAATTGAGTATATCTTTTAAGTATTGTTAATTTGACTTGGACTCTTATAGGGTCTCCAAAGTGGAGAAATTGCATTGGTGATTGGGACCCACCGTTTAATTGCTGAAAAGGTGGAATTCTCTTCTTTGAGGATTGCTGTTGTAGATGAACAACACAGATTTGGTGTAATTCAGAGAGGTCGATTTAATAGCAAGGTGATTTTTCGTTGCTAAAATCTTGTAATTAGTATTCCTATCAGATAATATTATCTGGATGGACCAAAAGATTGCTATTTGCACCATCTGAAGCTCTTAAATCTTGCAGCTATACACCAACTCAGTAAATTCTAAGTTGGCTGAAACTGATACAAGTGACAACTCAAAAGCTGATGTAAATATGGCTCCTCATGTTCTTGCTATGACTGCAACCCCAATCCCAAGGACTCTTGCTTTAGCATTGTATGGAGACATGTCTCTGACACAAGTATGTAATTCTGCTTCCCTATCAGCTTTCTGTAATTCTGCTACATATGTGCCCACACTACAAACTTCTTGGAATTCATAATGCCTTCTATGTTTCTTTAATAAAAGTTTATCTCAAATTAACGACCTTTTGGTGCAATCAACATAGTTATTGTTTAGAAACATAAGTGTTGTCTAAACCCTTTTGTGGATTTGTTGCAATATATGTTGGTTTGCCTTTTATGATATCTAATATGGGTTCTCTTGATTATATTGCAGATAACAGATTTACCTCCTGGGAGAAAACCTATTGATACATTTATAGTTGAAGGAAATGAGACTGGTTTCGAAGAGGTTTATGAGGTACTGATTACTATCATTTAATCTATCTATGAAATTGATAATGCCACCTATAACTTTTTATATGTTTCTGGATGTTAGTATTCTACATGTTTGTTTTCTGTTTAATGCAGATGATGAAGAGAGAACTAGAATCAGGAGGGAGAGTGTACATAATTTACCCAATTATTGACCAATCAGAGCAACTTCCTCAGCTTCGTGGTGCTTCTGCTGACCTGGAAGTAATATCAAATATATTTGAAGGTGTGAACTGCGGGTTGTTACATGGGAGAATGAAAAGTGATGAGAAAGACGAAGCTTTGAGAAGGTTTAGATCTGGAGAGACCCAAATACTGCTTTCAACTCAAGTCATTGAAGTTGGTGTGATGTTCCAGAAGCTTCTATGATGGTTGTTATGAATGCTGAGAGATTTGGGATAGCTCAACTGCACCAACTTAGGGGGCGAGTAGGGCGTGGGGTCCGCAAGTCAAAGTGTGTACTTTTGTCTTCAACAACCAGTGGTCTTCCTCGATTGGAGGTGCTGCAGAAATCATCAGATGCTTTCCACCTGGCGAACATGGACCTTGTTCAGCGTGGTCTGGTGACTTGCTGGGTAGGAAGCAGTCTGGTCATCTTCCAGAGTTTCCAATTGCCAGATTGGAAATTGACGGAAATATCCTACAAGAAGCACACCTTGCTGCACTGGTAATCACTCTAAACCAAACCACATCCTTTTTTGGCTTGCTGAGATAATTTAGTTTGACATGCAAATACGTGTCATAATTGCAGACAATTCTAAGCGAGTCGCATAATTTGGAGAAATTCCCGACACTTAAAACTGAGCTCAGCATGAGACAACCGCTCTGCCTTTTAGGTGATTAGTGTGAAGGTATTCTAATGGTGGATATAAGATTAAATAGCAGTTCCGGAAGCTTGTAAATACTTTTCTCAACTCTTGAAGCCATCACAGTAACATGCCTAGTGCTTCCATGCAGTTGATATTTTTGATACAGGTATGTCCATTAATAGTTCTCGACTGAGATGTAATTTTAGTAGACCGAGTACTTCTTGCATGTCATCATGATACAACGTATGTACCTCAAATCAGTATTATCAATTTGTTTATACTCACAGGGTTAGCATAGAGTATCTTGTGAACCTCAATCAATATTACTTATCTGTTTATACAGATGAGCGACAAATAATAAATTTTAAAATGAAAACATACCTTGATAACCAAAGAGGGATTTCTGTATATTTGGGTGGGATGTGTTAATGTGTGAAACTGTAAACAGGTAATATTAGCTTAAAGTTTTCCTTTAAAAGGTGTGATAAAAAGTACAACAATTTCTTTGGGAAGTCGGGATTTGGGACTGAAGAATGAGTTAGAGTATTGCCTTACTTCCATATGTCTTTTGTTTGGCTAAACCTGTCATATCTACTAGTAGTCTTCTTTGTAGCCTAAATGATAGCAATGATGCTCATCGACTGAATTAGCTTCACTAAATTTGGCTTATTATGCCTTTGTGAATAACAGGGTGGTCAGGGAAAATAGCTGCCTAATTGAAAGTTTAGACCCTGCGAGAATGGTAGAGAACAGGTTAATTCATCTCTTTGTATTTTGCTCATGCAAAGAAAAGTCGTCACAATTGTATTATGATCGATGGCTGAAACATAAGAAAAAAAATGAAAAAAAAAAATGAAGAAAGAAAAGAAGAGAAGGAAAAAGAGAGAAAATAAAATAAGTCGTCACAATTGTATGGTGACAAGAATAGCCAATGAGCTATGAAAGTATGATACGATCAAGGATAAATTCTCAAGTTCAAAGGAAAGTGGTTGATGTAGCTAGTAGCAATTGGTTGTAGACTTTGGCTATTTGTAAAGTTTTTATTTTAAAACCAATTTCATAAATATATCCCATGTCTTGTCTCTACCTTTTTGACTTTGTGAAATTATCAAGTGTATTGACATGTAGTGACCATCCGATTTCTTGAGGAATTAGGTATCGTTGCTAGCGAGCTAGGGAGTGTTTTGGTGACCATCCGTTATGCAAGTAACGTTGTTAGCGAACCAAGGTATGATCTAGTGATCATCCGTTATTTGATGATGCAAGGATTCGTTGTTAGCGAACTATTATGTTTTGCATGAGATAGTTGCACATAAGTCTTATATAACCCTTGAAGCCTTAAACCCGAATAAAAGTCCTCTTAGATGTTTACACTTGGTGCTTACGCCACGTCGGTGGAGTTTTGTTTCTTATACAAGCTTATGGTAATATTTAGATCATGACTGAGCAATGAGTGTTATTTTCTTATATACTCGCCCACTAAATAAATGAGTGTTGAGTGAATTATACTTCAGTCCTAAGTAGTTAAGGACAAAATTTTCGGTGTTTCGGTCAAGGACCGAGATACGAAATTTTTGAAATTTCGGTGGTAGTTCGGTGGTATTTCGGTAATTTTAAATATTAATATTTTATATATATTTTATATAATATATAAAATATATTATATAAAATATATAAAAAAGTCAAAATTTCGGTCAATATCACCGAAAATTTCGGTTTGACTTTTTTGAAATTTCGGTCAAACTGGTATTTCGGTGGACCTCCGAAATCCGAAATACCAGTGGTATTTCGGCGAAATTGACTACACAGCTTCAGTCCTTTTTCGTGAGGTGTTTTAACATGTTATCAAGCAAGAGAATCATTAAGGTATTGTCAGACATTTTGACTTTTCATCTATAAGCTTAAAAAGATGGATCTTATCTTGTACTCGTACTTGATGGATTTGCATCCCATTTTAAAATCATTTTCATTCATATCATGTGGATTTATTTCTTAAAGCTAGATTTGCTTGGGGGCAAGCAAAGTGTAAGTGTGGGGGATTTGATAACGTTTTTAGTCACGTTATTTCTATGTTTGTGCATTGTATTTGGTTGTATTTGTGAACATATTATGCTTAAAAGGTACAAAAGATGTATTCAGGTTCAGGTACAATCAAGTTCAAGTGGATAGCTAGAAAGATGAAATAAAAGTTGTTAAATCAAGAGCTTATGCACAACGAAAGATTCTTCCCATAATAAAAGGCCTCGAAAAGAAAGTTAACGATAAAGAATTAAGTTACAATGATTTTTAAAGTTCAAGAAAAGATCAAGTGTTGATGAAATGAATGAGAAGTTATATGTAAAGAATTATGGCTTACTAACGCTTTTAGTCACGTTATTTCTATGTTTGTGCATTGTATTTGGTTGTATTTGTGAACATATTATGCTTAAAAGGTACAAAAGATGTATTCAGGTTCAAGTACAATCAAGTTCAAGTGGATAGCTAGAAAGATGAAGAAAAGTTGTTAAATCAAGAGCTTATGCACAACGAAAGATTCTTCCCATAATAAAAGGCCTCGAAAAGAAAGTTAAAGATAAAGAATTAAGTTACAATGATTTTTAAAGTTCAAGAAAAGATCAAGTGTTGATGAAATGAATGAAAAGTTATATGTAAAGAATTATGGCTTGCTTCTTTAACCAAAGGTTCAAGAAACACATCTAAGGTTTAAGTTCAACCCAAGGTTCAATAATGTCATGCCAACCTTACTCCAAACCTTGGGCTGGAATCTGAACCTTAGGTTGAGACTTCAACCTTGGGTTGATACAATTGCTGTCACACTTAATGACTATCTTCAATGAACTAATCTTCATATGGGGTGTCATTACACTTCATTTACTTCAAGTCCAGAATTTTTATGACACTTTATGCTCAAGTAATTTGTTTGGTGACCAAGGGGAGTCATCTTATTAATAAGAAGGCTTGGCTAAGAGAGAATACATACACAATCATCATTATCATCATCAATTATCAACTACTACACATCTTATTACTCTCTCAAGAAGGAGACAAGGAAGAAAATGCAGGAAAAGGAGAAGCTTACATTCATCATTCATCAATTCAATCATTCAAGGAGTCATTGTTGATCATCTCATAAGTATTCCTAATTCTTGTAATCATCATTACAACTTTTGTAAGACTTCTTAATTATGTTTTCAAGTGATAAATTTATTGTAGTTATTTCTTTGTTTGCCATGAGTGGCTACGTGCCTTGTGCACTTTCCTAGATGATGTTTGTTACATGACTCATGATTGATTATGACTCCATGGTTCTAGTTAAATGAAAAGCTAATACTAAGATCGAATTGTACTATTAAAAGTTTTCTTCAACAATAGAGTTGTCAAGTTTGGTTAATTGCTAATAGTGTAATGGGTTGAAAGAGACATTGTTAGTCAATTAGTTGTAAACCTTTGTCTATGAGGGTGTTACCTTATGTATTGACCATTTCATAAGTAACTTGGTTAAACTTGGAAAACTAATAAGTGTGGTTGTCAATTGCTTGTGAAACGAAAGCGAATCAAGTGATTGAGTTGTGTTAGTCTTGGTTGATCAAATCTTAATATTGTTTTTGTCATCTTAAAATCTTGACGAGGATTGAAAGTGTTGGAAACAATAGGATTAGTATACCAACTAATCAAATTAGAACACCATCTAATTTATTGATCATAATCAAATGGAACCATTGTCATAATCATAATCAATGGAATTGTGCAAAACTAGTCTAGGCAAGTGTAGTTTTAATATATTGAATTTACATCATCATTATTTGCTTGCTATTAGAATCATTGTTTAAACACGAATTTATATTCAAACTTCACATCACAAAAACTAAACAAATCCTAGTGAACGACCTCGGCTTACCATTTCATCTCTTACTACACACGGACGAGTATACTTGCGCGTATGTGTTTCATTTGAATCATTGGTAGATCGTGTTATAAATTTAAAACTTGTACTCGAAACGGGCACATCATGGTCCCACGGCACCATACGATAAGATGGACGGAACCAAAGATTTGGTTCCACCCAATCCGCGGGTACCTGGTTCAGTTTTAACCATTCATAACAGACAACCCTCTCACAACCAACGAGTCTAAGATTTACTTTCACATCTTCATTGTCTAGAACAACTTCATTAGAACACCTTTATTGTCCAGAACACCATCATAGGAGCTCATCCTTTTCATTCTTGATACATATCAAGCACGTCATTGTCAGTGCAAACAGAACCATCATTCTCAACACGTTGGTCCAACCAACACTCTCATCATATGATGTCATTTTCATCCGCATATAGGTATCTAGTATTTCTAATTGTTGCATATGGAATTTCTATTCCTAAGTGATCATTGTCTTCACTTCCTCTTATTTCCATTCGAGCATTTAATATGGCACGATTCATCATCTTTGGTAGATGATAATATCATAACCTTAACCGTCTTCAATACTCTTATAGCATTTGCTATACATTAGAGTTTTTGAATTCATTGCTTTCATTATAACCACCACCTTCCATTACCTCTTTCACTAATCATCAACCCCATGGATTAGTAAAAAACCTACCTGCATCAACCTTCAGTTATTTATTGAGTTATCACTAGTAAACACTAGCATCACTCACTTTAACTCCACTTCATATCCTCCTCATAGGCATTGTTTTGTAGGATTTTATCATATTCTTGTGATTGTAATTCTTATTAGAAGATTACACACTTTATAACATGGTTTACTAGATAATCACAATTGGTATGACATGGCTTGCCAAATAATAATAACTCTCTAACTTAAGTTGCTTGTGATTAGATTATTGATATGTTGCATCTTATTTTTCTTTGAGATGAAATATATTTCACTAATCTTTTCATTGTAGGTTCATCATCATATACGCTCGATCGTATATAGCATACTCATCTAAAGATGAAGTTTGCATCGATTATTTTTTGTCTTTTATTGTAGGTGCTTCTTAACGTCCTCAAACCAGAGGAATATCTATCAAGCACTATTATTTCATCATCTATACACTTGGTCGTATATGACATATATGTCTTAAGACATAGCCTCTATTGTGCTAATTTTTGTTTTGTAGGTTTATCTTGACGCCCTAAAGCAAGGGGAGTTTTCGTCAAGCATTGTTAGATTGCGTCATACACACGCATCGTTGTATATCACATACTAACCTTTATTTTGTAGCATTTCTTATTCTTGTATCATATACGTTGGTACCCTAGCAACGGGGAGTATTGATCAAAGGGGAGCATATCATGTACTAATCTTTGTTTTGTAGCATTCATAATCCTTACATCATATACGTTGGTACCCTAGCAACGAGGAATATTGATTAAGGGGGAGCTACAGTCAAGGGGGAGCATGCTCACATTCTTAAGAATTCTCATTCTTCGACACACTTTTGTGTTTCGACTAAAAGGAGGAGATAGTCCAACATAGCTTACCGACGTGTATCGTTTGCTATGCGCATTTCATTTATCATGCATTTTTCATATTTTTCATGTTGCACAACACTAACCTTGATGTAGGTTAAGAGTCTAAATTTGATCCATGGATCCGCTAACAACCTAGGGAACGTAACAACCATAGGAGATTGGAGTAGTCTATTTAACTTCACTAGGGATGATGCAAGCTCGCCATTTTAGGAAGAAATGAAGTTAACTCCAAGGAGACACCCTTTTTGTTTCGACAAAAGGGGGAGAAAGGTGTAAACGGAGAAAGTAATAGGGGAGAAGAGTATAAACGGATAAGGTAATAGGGGAGAAGAGTATAAACATGTAAAGGTAGTACGGACACAAGTAACTTTTTACATTTTACTTTCTATCACGTTTACATATTTTGTCATCATCAAAAAGGGGGAGATTGTTAGTGCAAGCAGTCTCGTTGGGGAGATTGTTAGTGCAAGCAATCTCGTTTGTTTTGATTGATGACAAACATGTAACTTGATACATAACGTAAAATGTACAAGTTACTTGTAATCTTATTTTGTCTCAACATACATCCAACACCTCTCGACTTCTCGAGTCCTCGTATGATACAACACAGGTTCGTACATGTTTGTTATGTGGCATTATGATCAAATCCTTAACCAACCATTTAGAATGTTTAAAATACAGTTAGGTCATTAAGTATTTTAAAAGTTTAATCATTCTACCTAGAACCTCATTTTACACCTTTGCATAAATAAGTATTTTTACTTGTACATCATGTTTTCTAAGTTTAATAGGATAAGTACACTTTAGGTGTCAAACTAACATGATACATCTTGGTAAACATATATTAGTTAAGCTAGTATATACATGCTACATGATCACTAGGATACATGTATACATTTACATTATTTACATTTTAAATCTTAAAATGGAAATATATACATGACATCATGGCATACATCATTTATAAATCTTGTAGATTTAGAAAGATATTTTGGAATGATCTTGAAGCAATATAGTTGACTTTGTAAGATTGTGCAAGATATGGAAATATATGGAAAGATTTGTTAAGATATATATTAGCTGTCAGGTCCCTGCGGAACCAAACAGCATAAAGGGCGGATCCCTTTATTTGGATCCGCCAAATCCGTGGTCTGTGTAAACAGTTTTCCTATAAATAGTAGCCCATTGTTTACCTATAGTTTCAAGCAACTATAACACACATTCCCTCTACCCTTTGCATACATTTAGATCAGTAGTTAATCATGTAGAAACACACATGCATATATATACCCTTGTACCGGAAAAAGTGTAAGCTACGAATGTAAGGTTTTCTCCGCCGAGAAGGGAGCCTGTTGATCTAGTGAAGTAACTCTCAAGTTGGGTACTCGGGGAGTGGAGTAGGGCGGTGAGGAGCTCCGTGACCGAACCACTATAAATCATCGTGTTCGGTTTTATCCGCTTTCTTTTACTTACTACTTTACTTTTATGTTTGCTTTATATGATTGCTTGTGTTGTGTCTTGTTGATAATACTTGTGTGACAACATGTCTTAGTATATGCTAGTCATAAACTACATGTAACATCTTTCATATTACAACAAGCTTAATCGTACATTTGATACAACAAGTTTTAAGTTTTAAAACGGGAACGTATTCACCCCCCTCGCCTTCTACGTTTTCATAGAAGTAATGAAGTTTGAAGACCATTCTCGAAGTTGATGTGCTTATGTTTCGTATTTAAGTTTACTTGTAGGGAACGTTGTAAGCAATTCCCGTATAACATCACTTTGGGGAGAGATTGCTAGCCTTTAAAGTTATGTTATACTCGGGAATTGCAATAGTATTTAAGTACAATGACTAGTCTTGCCATTAGAGTAAAGATTAGCTTGTAAAGTAGTATAAATACCCCTCCTAGTCACAACTAGGAGGGTGGGATGTCTCATTGTATCACCAAGGTGTGTGTATTTTCCCTGCTTTCTCTCTCTAAAAAACACACACACCTTCCCCATTCTTTAATCTAATATACCATGTTTACTCTTTATTTTGAGCATCCCCGACCTCCTGAATGTGTTTCTTGTTCATAACAAGTTCGTGTTTTTTATCATTACATTGGGTATTTCCGACGAGTTTTGGGTATTTCTGGTAAATTTTGGGTATTCTCGGTAAGACTTTCCTCAGGAAGACATCTTGTAATAGATATAAACAGCGAATATACGTGATTAAAACTTGTTTACAACAAGTCTTGGGTATTTCTGGCAAGATTTGCAAGTTTCTTACAAGATTGACCACCGTTGACAGTTGTTGACCGCTGTTGACCACAGTTGACCGATTTATACAAATAAGAAAGGTTGGTGACCCAGTAGCGCCTAGGCAGCGATTAATCAACCTCGTAGACCTTATTTTGCAACACTGTTCTCAGCAAATAACAATAATAATAATAAGTTTAGTTCAGCTATTCAATTAGAAATGTAAATATTTTTTCTTAATCATCAAAAGTGTAAATAAAGAAATAAAAGTTGCAACAAAATCTTCGTGCCCATCTAACTTTTTTTTGAATGGCAAATATGTTTCATGCCCATTTAATAATTAACAAACCAAACGCAGTTGCACAAGCGATCAGTCGAGGTGGAACTAACATTTTGTTATCGAGTTTTTTTGGAAAGAAGAGAAGAGAAGTGGAGAGAAAATTGAAAAATAGTCATGTCTCGAGAATTTTTTGGACAGAAGAGGGTAGTAAATTATGCTGAATTCCCCTACCAATCTTCTTCTGAAATTGGAATGATTTGAAAAGAAGTGATATTTTATGCTTAATTTGGTTTCATCTCTTCTCTTTTTTTCTTTCCAAAGTGGGAACACAAAACTAAAAATCAATTTTTTCCCCTCTCCTCTTCTTTTCTCTCTTATTTATCCTATTCATCTCTCTTATTTCCGTTTCACATTTGGTACCAGAGTGTAAGTAACTAACTTATGACTTGGTAAAAGATTAATGAATGAATATATTAACGAATGCGTTGATTTAATTTTTTAATGGCTTTGTTTATAATCAATGGGTGTTGTTTAATGTTACCTTAAATAATAATGTTTCAAATATGAACTCATAATTTCTATATATACGTGATTTTAACACATACAATTAAGGTAAGTAAGTTTTAAAAAGGTATGTATTAATATAAAGTGAGTTTATATATGAAAACATTGTTAATTAAGGTAACCTTAAGTAACACACATTGAGTTGTTGTTAACAAAACCCATATCAATTTCATAAAATACAGGTATCTAATGTGAGGGGTAGGTAAGTAATTTCCTTTTACTTGCTGTGGATGAATCAAATTCTTCCGTGAATGAATCACTCCCCAAACTTAAAAATATCAACAAGTATCAATCAACACATGAAGTGTTGCCGGATTGTTAAAAGGACGAACTAAGTCGCACTTTCCTTGTAAGAAAGAGACTTGTTCCTATCCTTTTTCTTTATGAGGAAAAGCCATAATAGAAATATTTGAATTTCCCAATTATAATCAAACTCATAGAAATACCTACTCCAGAAATCGTGATGTCTTGTAAAATTCAAAACTGTTAAGTATGGTTACACATCTTATTCTTCCAAGGTTGTTTTATAACCCTAGTTCGGTTTTGAAACCTTGAAGAAATATAAGATATTTGGATAACTAGAGAACACGTTTTCTATAGCTACCAAACTACAATGAGTTTTAGTAATGTGTTTGATTTATGTAAAGTCAATAGTACGATTTTCTCAAGTAGCATGTAATCAAGGAATGAGAGTATAGGATAAGCAAGTGAGAATATGGTGTAACGGTAATAAAATGGACCGGAATGATAACTACTTATAGTAAGCATGTCTCGTACTATGTAATAATCTAAGTAAGAGTTATATGGTTAATAGGAGTAAGCGGGAAGTAATGAGGAATAAGGACATGTGATATGATATCGTATGCACAGAAATGCAAGATCACTTAGATCGTTGCAACTAAATAAACTAAGAATCGAATGTGCTAGAGATGAGTGGTAGAATGGGACTAAGTTTGGTTATAAATGAATGATAGATTTCGGGGACGAAATCTAAATAAGGGGGGTAGAATTGTTAGACCCGTTTCCCAGATACAACTAGGCCCCATCCTAGAAGAGTTGACTAAGGTTTAATGTGATTGGTAGTCAACAAAGTTACGTGGAAGTCAAACCCGCTAGTCAACCTTATGGTTAAAGAATGTGTTATTAGGTTATGGAAAATATCATGTGGCAAAATAGAAAGGAAATAGACCTAAGGGGCTTAAGTTGTCATAAACCAAATGTATTATTATATGTAGTGTGGCCAAAGTAAAAGAAAAGAGACTATAGGGACCAATCTTGCCCAATGGCCAAAAGATAAATATCTAGTTAATCCACAAACTTCTACAAGTTTCCACCATTTTCTTGAGGTGTCTATGGAGTGTCGGCTTAGAGAAGAAAAAAAGGAGGGAAGATGAGGCTTTGATGATCAAGTGGTAGATGAGATGTGTTCTTTGTCAAAGGTTAAGCTTAAACAATGATCTTCACCAAGTAAGTAATCTCCCTATCTTGATGTTAATGAGGTTAAGGTTTATGATTGAAGTGGGTAATCATCATATGATCAAAGTATGATCATATAATGATATGGAAAGGATGTTTTGGGTAAGTGATGGTGGGTTATGTTAACCCTTGTTTATGATGTTAATTATTATGTTGTTAGGTCTTGATAATTGTGAAGATTGATAACCATAGAAATGGATATGATGATGATGACTAGTCAGGATGATGATGATGGTGGTGAAATAATGATATTATAGTTAGCTTGGATGATCAAGGTAAGTAACTTTGATTTCTATATGCTTAATATGAATGTTCCCATGTTATGTGTTAATGAATGAGTTGATAGGATTAAGCCTTGGATAGGAAGTGGGTTAATAGGAGGTATGTAAATGAGCTAGGGTCAAGAGACAGGACATGAGGTTGAGAGGTATAAGGTAAGTTTATGTTTGTCATGTGTATAATGTTATCATGTTAATGTGATATGGTTATGATGTGGCTATGATAATGGTAATGAAATTGGTTTGGTCATGAGCCA
Organism: Artemisia tridentata subsp. tridentata; assembly: GCA_021014915.2. Lineage (NCBI taxonomy): Eukaryota > Viridiplantae > Streptophyta > Magnoliopsida > Asterales > Asteraceae > Artemisia > Artemisia tridentata. The sequence goes on from CP139509.1 coordinate 86,179,390, forward strand.
AATGATTAAAGGTGTTCTTGATGCATATAAATGTGAATGGAAGTATTGATCATATATTAATCTAGTTACTTACTAGCGAAAGCTTACATTTTAGTGTTTCAATGTCCTTGTAGGTTTATGCGCGACGGAGAGAAAGTTCATGGGTTATAGCTTAAGGATTTGGAAGCGGATTGGAAGATTATAAACCTTAGGAGCTAGGTAGAATACCGAGCTCGAGTCAAGGTTGTACCCCCGAGAGTCTTTTAGTGATTTGTAAAGTAATGTCAAGTGTCAAAATGTATGTTAAAGAGGTCATAACGATTTGTGGGTCTAACGGTGTGTCAAAGTATGTTTTATGGGTTAATGGGTAAAGTTTAAGTAGCGTTTGGCATAAGTGTGATTATACCCATTTTGGGTTGTAAACGGGTCAAATGGTTGTGGAAATGTTTCAATATTCTAAGTTAATGATCTTGGATAAGTTTGGCGTAAAACGGATGTAGTATGGGTTGTATATCGCGATAACGGGACGAACGGTAAAGTTTTTAGAAATCAGCAGACGCCCAGCCGGCGGCTGGGACTTCTCTAAGGAACCCAATCGGCGGCTGGGATCCTAGCAGTGCCGGTTGGAATCTTCTGTGAAGCCCAACCGGCGGTTGGGAGGTATTTTCAGGATTTGGCGATTTTTGAAAAATCATATCTTTTAAACCATAAGTCGTTAAGGGTCGTGCCACCCGTCGTTTTGAAGGTAATTGAGTCTAGTTTCATTTAAAAATAGTTTCAAGGTCTGAATGTTTATGGATTTTTATAAATAGTCAAAAGAGTAATAGAATGTCCGTAAAACTCAAGTGTTTCCGCGCAAAAAGTTTTAAATTTTGGTCTAAGCAGGCACGGGGTGTAACAACAAGCTACACAAACACACCACCTCTGAATCTAAAGAGCTAGAATCATAATGCATATAATGTATCACCACTTTAAAAAAGACACCAATGTAGTTCATAAGTTGTTGAATACTCGTATGAAAAGTTTGGGACTAGCTTACAGCTAGAGTCATCTTGAGCATTGCTGTCATTCAGACCCAATTCAGCAAGCACTGCGTCAAGTTCTGCAAGCTCCTTTTTCTTCAGATGCAATAACCTAACAAGTCACGTAAATGCCCGTGATGCTCTAATAATACACAATGGATGCATCAATCTATCTCGCGATGCTCTAATCTAACAAAAAGATGCTGTAAATCGAATTCCTTATAACCAAACAAACAGATGCCCTAATAATACACAATGGATGCATCAACGAATGTTGTGACGTTTATTTCAGATGCAATAACCAAACAAACATATGCCCTAACTTTTTCCTTGATGCTCTAATCATACTAACAGATGCAATATCATGAATTTCTGATGCATTAATCATTTAAACAATTGATGCTCTAATCTAACAAAAAGATGCTGTAAATCGAATTCCTTATAATCTAATCATCTACACTTGTTACATAATTTTTATACTGATGCACTTATTCACACAAATAAATGCTATAACATATTACTTACACAGATGCACTAAAATGTAATATGACCAACGATGCACTAATCATACTCATTGAAGCCTTAATGTCATGATTCAACAATAATACAGATTATGATATAATTTACCGATTCAACAATAAGCGATTTATGTACACGTTTTTAAAGACTTAAATGTTTTTAACTCACAGTTAGTAAAACAATAAACTTAAAAGCTAACTTGATGCACCAATTCAAACAAACAAATGGCGTAACATATTTTTTTTACTCATATTAACTAAAATGTCATTTTATATGCAAAGTTCCCCTAAGATGAATCTACACGTATTCCCTAATTTTACACAGATTCACAATAATACTCATTATGATATAAGTTACTCAATAATGCACAAAATAACATAGAAATTGAACAACTAATATAGACTTACATTGTTCGATCGGAATAACATAGAAATTTAGCCGCCGTCCGCTGGAGCGTAGGCGCGTGACGGTCAAGCTCCTACCACTGGAATCGTTACTATTATGACAAGCTCCCACCACCAGAGCGTAGGCGTGTGACTGGTGACATGGTTTCGACATTGTTATTATGGTTGCCGGAATCGTTACTATTATGGCAAGCTCCCACCGCCGGTGAGTTTGTGTGTGTTTTTATAAAAGAGAGAAACTGATATATGGATCGGTGATTTTTTTTGTTATGGATCAGGATACGGATGTTCCCCCTACTTTTATCAGTGTTTTTCTAAATTTCACCCTGAACTTTCCACTGTTATCAAATTCTACCCTATAACTATTTTTCTAACTTTTCTATCTAATTAAACTTTTCTTTAGAACCGGACCCTATATATATATATAGTATATATATATATATATATATATATATATATATATATATATATATATATATATATATATATATATATATATATATATATATATATAACCGGACCCTATATATATATATAGTGTAACTTTATTTTCATAACTCTCTTAAGTGCGAGAACTGCGATAACTCCTTTTTAGCCATTGGATTAGTAGATCAATGGTTAAAATGACTTGTGCAATAAATGTAATAAAGTGAAACACTAGGTTAACTTTTGAAAATGGTTGAAAATGGTATGAGGGTATTATAGGGATTAATTTTTTATTTTTTTTTTTAAATTGCTTCCTTATTAATTGGATAACAATGTGAATCAGTTACAAAACAACACAAACCTAAACACGTATCTCCCTCCTTCTCACATAACTGCCTCTCTCCCCTACAATGAAACCCTAGCAGCCCCCTTCTCTCTTATCTGCTACCATTCGCCTCCATCATCATCAACTAGTTCTTGTTAAAAAAAAGCAGGTAATCAAATGAAGAAACTGCCACCGTTAACCTTCATTCACAAATCATGTTATCGAGTTGTCACGTTTCTTTTCAAGGTTCGTTTATGTGTTTGTTGATTTGGAATCCATTGTAGACATAGTACGTAACAATCATCGTTTAATTAAGAGCACTAACCTCAACAGATCGTATGTTAAACCACAAAAAATGAAATAAAAGTTTCGATCGCCCCTCAATATCATCTTATTGTTTGTTGTTATTAATCTTGGGTTCGGCTTCATGATTTTGATTAGAGGTTTCGTGGTCTTGTAAGTCTTTTTTTTTTTTTTTTTTTTTTTTTTTTTTTTTTTTTTTTGTATTGATTATTAAGGTACTATGTCAAGTGTCAACCCTTGTGAATTGATATCCATACTGGTATTTCGTACCAGATTTAGAATGCATAATGAATGCAGGAAGTGCTGAAAAGTTACCTGGTTTGCTTACGGATAAATATCAATCACTCAAAAATGATATCCATGTATCCATTATCCTGAAACATTTACATATTTTTTTCAGGTATAAAGCATCATTTAGCGTAGAAAAAATAGCACACCGGTTTAGATCTATGAATAATGCGAGCATGTTTTATTGTTTGTAAGTTAAAAAATGATTAAAACATGTATGTTCAATTGTTCAAACATACATGTTGAAAACATATAAGTGACTATGTGAGGCTTTCTTAAGACATGTATGTTCAAAACTTACATGTATGCTTAAAACATATATGTTCAAAACATACGTGTTCAAAACATATATGTTTTAATTAGTGGGATCTAACTAATGAAAACCATATATGTTTGAGAACATGATTTTTTAAACCTGTATGTTCAAAACCTGTATGTTTTAAACAGGTCTGTTTAAAAAAATGATTGCCTATAAACATGTATGCTTAAAACATGTATGTTTTAAAAATATGATTAAAAAGTTCATTTCCTGTTTAGTTGAGGTTTAATTGTTTTCTGGTATGTTTGTACCAGATTAATGAAGATGGTGATAGCAATGAAGATCTAGAAGTTGATGCACACATAGATACATGATGATAATATGCGGCGTTTGAAGAAATACGATTATTGAAGGCGCGCATATATGTTCGACTTCTAAAAATATTGATAACAATGAGTTGCACATATGTCCGTTTGCGTTAAATATTATTAGTGCATACATGTATAGATTCGATTAGATTCAAGTATTTTTTTTCTTTTTAGAAATTTGTATTTTAATTGTATTTCAATCGATATCGACTTTTGTGTTTAACATACATGTTCTTGGTTTGTTATAAATTTACATTATCAAAAAAATACGTATGCACTTTACTATTTGAAAAACATGCATGTTGTAAAAATTATTGCACAAACTAAAATAAAAAAAAATTAATTCGTAAAAACACATATGCACTAATAATTTTAAAAACAAAGCATGCTGGAAAAAAAGCAAAAAAAAAAAAAAAAAAAAAAAAAAATCCGAAAATTAAGTGTTTAAAAAAAACGGAATTTTATTAAAAAAATAAAATAAAATAAAAAAGTGTCATTTAATATTATGCCCTTATGAATTAATTAAAAATCTTTAATATTTTAAAGAATCTCATTGGTCTAGAAGGGTTCTCGCAGTTCCCGCACTTAACAGGGTTCTGAAAATAAAGCCAATATATATATATTATATATATATATATATATATATATATATATATATATATATATATATATATATATATATATAGACTTCAAAGCCCGCCCAATGGGCGGGCATGACTTTTAATTATAAACTTCAAAGTTTTAGTTATTCTAAAATTATTTTTTAGGACGTTTGTTTTATTTTATTTTTTAATATCATAATTATAAGATGTTAGATGGTGTTAGTTAGTGGTAAATTATTTTTAATATCGTACGGGGCCACTATTTATTGGGTTGTTATAATTTCACTTCTGATGGTGTTACTTAATGGAAATGTGTTTTTTAAGTACGGTGTTTTTTATCATTGTTTAAAATGTATTAGTTTATGTTTTGTTGTATTTTTTCTTAATAGTTGTCGAAGCCTGCGCAATATGTATTGGCTTTTGTTAATGTTATCTAGGTTGGACTCCATCTGAATGTATTATATCAATGTGTTGGAAATAGCATATACAACTTGGCACAGTGATAAAAAAAACTCATCTGACCAATGCCTTTTAACTACAGTAACCCATGTTAATGTGACCCGTCTGACCCGTGTTTTTTTAGTGGGATGACCCGTCTGACCCGTGTCTTTAACTTGACCATCAATGTGTTGTATACAACTTGGCACACCTGATACAAAAAACTCGTCTGACCCGTGCCTTTTAATTGTAGTGACCCATCGTAAAGTGACCCGTCTGACCCGTGTTTTTTGAGTCGGATGACCCATCTGACCCGTGACTTTAACTTGACCTAATCATTAAGTTGCCAAATCAAGAGAAGGGAGAAATACAAACCTTGTGATTGGCATTCCAATGTCAAAACTGGTTCGAGCACCCACTACATTGAAGCACTCAAAAGATTATTTCAAACGGTTGCTTAAACACAGAATCACACCCACCGATTTAATTTTATTTTTTTAGGCTATTAGTTTACGGTTGAGAAATTTTAAGAGAAAGTTAATTATTAGTTTTAAGGACGCCGATTTTATTTTATTTTGTTAGGCTATTAGTTTACAATTGGGTAATTTTTAGAGAAAGCTAATTATAATTTTAATGGTGTCAGTTAACGGAAAAATATTTTTAAGCACGTCGATTTCATTTATTTTTGTTATGGTATTAGTTTACGTTTGTAAAATTTTATGAGAAGGTTATTTCAAGAACATACAAGTGGTGTTGATCGTTATTAATTATTAAACAATTTGAGTAAAAGCAATTTACAATTGTAAATTTGTTTATGTTTTTTTACTTTTTAGTTTAAAATAAGTGGTCTATTTATATATTTCTTAAGATATTATTTAATGTGATATAAAATATGAATTATTATTATCCAAAGCTATAATATTGTATTTAATTGAGAGACAAAAATGAATATTAAAATGCTAGGAAAAAAAAAATGGTTTTGGATATCTTCTTTGATTCTAGTCTTTGAAAGGATGAAATAGGCTGAACATTTATAGAACTCGAGGAGTAGAACATGGTTCAACATATAAAGTGGGATAAACTACATCCCCTAGAAAAAGCTTCAAAACAACACATAGTAATGTCATATTGGCAACACACCCAGTCTGGTCTCCCTACAGGGTCTTTAAATGAAAGAAAAAAAAGTTTAATTATGTGTCCCATGTATTACTTTCTGATATACTATTTCTAGTATCTGAGGGTCCAAAACATTAGAAATTAGATATATGTAATAACACAAGTTCTTTTCTATTCAACCATAGATACACAATATAATTAATGTTACAAAAGGGGTCTGCATTGTAATTACATATGAGGAGAAATGGACCTCAAGGATACAATCTAAATTGCAAATTGCAAAAGTTAAGTTCAATATGCTTTGTAAGAAGATGGTAAAAAAAAAATACCAACATGAGTGATAGTAGAATTGAACGGATATATTTCATCATTTCTCTTGGTCTGCAGGTTGAGAAGGAACTCTGCTGAGAAGCCACACCAAAGTTGCACCAACAAGGGCACCAGAAAGGTGAGCTATGTGATTAATATTCTGCAGAGCACTGCTGTTGCTTGCAAAACTTGTTGAAGCTTGGGCTGCTTCCATCACCTGTTACGACAGTCATTATATGTATTTATGTCATCTTAAGAGACAGATGATTATATACCATGAGGGGGTGTGGAATAGTGTCCCAAATGTACATTTAGCATCAAGGTATTAACTTCAAATGAGAACGTGGCAGTGAAATTCAATAAGTGTCTCCGTCAAAATCCATTAAATCATAAATTAAAGTATTGAACAGGAAACAGAAGACTTTTAAGAGAGTTCATCCCAAAATAAACTTCATATCAGATAGATATAGCCATTGACTGTGTGTTCCCTCCTACCCAAGTTATGCAACACATTTGGTTGCTGAAAATTATAGAAGACGAAAACATTGCAACATAAGCAAACTTAACAAAAATTCTAGCGTTTTTTTTTCCTTTCTACTTGACTAAGTAATATTCCACTCGTGTAGTGGGATCTATAGCCGTTTCATTCCTATTTGTTATTATGATGTTCCATATTCAAATAGCAGAGTTTCAAGAAGGACCCGACTTCATTTAGGCACCTACTGACACTAAAGCCATTCCACATAGAAATGGGTAATTCATAGGCTCATAGCTACCTGTGGGTTCAAAGTTGGCTGTTTTCTTTACTCAATGTTCAATAACATTCCTAGAAACAGGTTCCCCAAAATCCATTTCTAAAAAACACGTCTCCTTGTAATTAAGTGCGAGTGTAATTGAATGCATACAACTCTTATAAACCTAGTATTAACCACATTATGCATAATGCATGCCATATGACGGAAAAAGCTCCATGAACCTATAAAGAAATCAATAGTCAGTTTTGCCACTTCTAGAGGTTCGCATTTGAGTTTTACGTAATGGAAAAAATCTGCTATGTCACTCATTATCAATCCGAGTAACTTCAATTTTAACAGCATGCAATTAACCTTTAATTGTATGCTGATTCGTACCATTGATTATCCAATTTTGTATCCCTTCATTTCTAAAAAACACGTCTCCTTGTAATTAAGTGCGAGTGTAATTGAATGCATACAACTCTTATAAACCTATTATTAACCACATTATGCATAATGCATGCCATATGACGGAAAAAGCTCCATGAACCTATAAAGAAATCAATAGTCAGTTTTGCCACTTCTAGAGCTCGTGCAAAGATCAGTACCAACCTGGCGCATGGAAAAAATCTGCTATGTCACTCATTATCAAAGATCATCAGCTTGGTGGCTGCTAATCGATGTTTGGAATATTCTACTAAAGTCGCTTCTAAATGGACTATTTTGGGCTTGCTTACTAAGAGTGCAACTTATAGGAGCCTGTTTGGAATTCCTTACTAAAGCTGCTTATAAAAAAAAGAAATTACATCTATTTATCCTAAGAACTCTGGTAATACCACATGTTACGATAGCAGCATACACCTCATCTGGTGCTAATGCAGATATGGACACTCCTTTTTAGCAAAGCCATACCTCCCATGTCTTGTTGCCACTTCTTCCTGGTAATTTAGCAACAACGGTTGACCATCTGTCAAATATCATACGAAGTTTTATGAACATAATCGAAAAAATTTGCATATAAATTAAGGCATTGGGCAACATATGATCTAGGATGCTTACTTTCAACCTGATCTCCAAATTAATATACGTGCATTATACTGCAAAGGTAGTCGCAAGTCAGGAGAGTTTCATATATGACAACATAGTCATGTAATAAGTCTATTTGGATTATACTTGAACTATAATGGGTCCTATTAGGTAAATAAAAATCATGTGGTTAAAAACAAAACTGGTCAAACGGGTCGTGAGTAGCCCAAAGTGTATTTTAAATGCACAATCACAAAGCGACTGTCGTATAGGATATGTGGTTACTTGGTATAATGTGTCCTATTAGTAGAATTTACACAGTCGATGTTCCCATGGGAGCTGCGACCAATTTGTTGTTGGGTTTTACTAATACCTGTTACAAAAATGTAATAGCAAAATGTAAAGAATGGTTAGTATAGCTTAAACTACCAACTGTGTAGAGCATTTTGCGTAGGCAGTAACATATTTGTAGAGCAAGTATCTATATACATGCAAATTCATAGATTAATATACCTAACATGACAAATGTTTCGGCTCTTTACTTGCACAGGACACGTAACATCTCTGCTTTTGGGTCCCAGCAACACTATAACAATACGCAACCGCTGTTTGGTATAATTCAAATAATGACTTATATATAGTATGTGACAGTTAGAAAATATACATAAATAAGTACAAACCTGTATCAGTAAGATGATCCAATTCATCGTTAGCATCAACGACTTTTAAGGTACCCGCTGTTTGTTTTTGCATTGGAAAATTTTGGTATAATTAAAAATTGCAGTTTTACACAATCAAGCTTTCGAATTCTGTATTTCTATTAACAGTCATTAAACATACATGTACGCATATAATCCTGCACAATGTTCGAAGCAACACCCAAAGGACAATCATCCTTGCAGAGAACCTGTTTTTCAATACAATGTCTCTTCTACACTGCAGAATGTTCAGTGGTTGTATATGTATCCGACGAACTATTTTCACAAACCGTGTGCCTGTTTCATTTAGTACTTTGAAGCATCCGTATAGAGGGACCAGAACTATTGTCAAAAATTCGTGTCACCATATGAGTATTGACTGCCAAAAACATAAGAGAATAAGAATTGACACAACTGAACTGATATTCTAAAACAACATAACTAAAGAGTAATGTGCTTACATGTAGGCCCACTTTTTTTGGGCAACATTCGTATCGAAAGTGTTGTCAGAAGGTGCCGACTAAGAAACTGAACAAACATTTGTTTTTGTATCCTTCTGAATAGGACTAAAGCACAAACCTGAACTATCACAAAGCGACTGTCGTATAGGATATGTGGTTACTTGGTATAATGTGTCCTATTAGTAGAATTTACACAGTCGATGTTCCCATGGGAGCTGCGACCAATTTGTTGTTGGGTTTTACTAATACCTGTTACAAAAATGTAATAGCAAAATGTAAAGAATGGTTAGTATAGCTTAAACTACCAACTGTGTAGAGCATTTTGCGTAGGCAGTAACATATTTGTAGAGCAAGTATCTATATACATGCAAATTCATAGATTAATATACCTAACATGACAAATGTTTCAGCTCTTTACTTGCACAGGACACGTAACATCTCTGCTTTTGGGTCCCAGCAACACTATAACAATACGCAACCAATGTTTGGTATAATTCAAATAATGACTTATATATAGTATGTGACAGTTAGAAAATATACATAAATAAGTACAAACCTGTATCAGTAAGATGATCCAATTCATCATTAGCATCAACGACTTTTAAGGTACCCGCTGTTTGTTTTTGCATTGGAAATTTTTGGTATAATTAAAAATTGCAGTTTTACACAATCAAGCTTTCGAATTATGTATTTCTATTAACAGTCATTAAACATACATGTACGCATATAATCCTGCACAATGTTCGAAGCAACACCCAAAGGACAATCATCCTTGCAAAGAACCTGTTTTTCAATACAATGTCTCTTCTACACTGTAGAATGTTCAGTGGTTGTATATGTATCCGACGAACTATTTTCACAAACCGTGTGCCTGTTTCATTTAGTACTTTGAAGCATCCGTATAGAGGGACCAGAACTATTGTCAAAAATTCGTGTCACCATATGAGTATTGACTGCCAAAAACATAAGAGAATAAGAATTGACACAACTGAACTGATATTCTAAAACACATTTTGCTATTATAGCTTATTTCTATGGAATCAGCTTATCATTGTATCTTGATATTTCAGTTCCATATTTTTACGAATCAATATAGATTGCACTTATCATCTGACAATGGTGATGAACTGTTTGCTTATCATTGTATCTTGATATTTCAGTTCCATATTTTTACGAATCAATATAGATTTCACCTTAATAATTATGTCAAGGTTATTGATACAGTGGTGCGCACCCTAAGAACTGTTTCTAAAACAAATGTTTAGTTACTTGAAATGCTTCTTACCACAAATTTTAAAAGGAATAAACTTATAACGTTATTGTCAGGACTATAAGAATAACATACGATCATCTGAGGGTTTTTCCAACAACGCTTTAGCAAACGCTGGTTTAGTGAATAAAACTGTTCCCATCCGCTATTTTTTTTATCAACTTTATACAAACTTAGAAGATGCAAACCTAGATTCTTATATCTTTGTAATTTAAAAATAAGTTTGGACTGTTTTTCACTTGCCTACCTCGATGATGTGGTTATAATTTGAACAATGTAAGACTTTCACTGAGTTTTAAGAGATTGTTGTTGATCCTCTATCCTCCCTAATGATCACTTATATTTTAAACAACCAAATTTATTTACGGGTGACAAAATTGAAACCGGAGCGAAACCGAACAGCTTCGATTTGGTTAGGTATAATACCATAAAACCAATATATGATTAATGAAGCCGAAGTGATTTGCTAACCTTTGCTTTAAAATGATTCTTGTGGCTACCTTGCCAGCTCAGCAGAGCCTCCACCATTCCCCTCACATGGGTCTGCAACCCTTTATGGTTAAATATTTAACAAAAACATGGTTAAATATTAACCAAAATATGGTTATGCAAACATCATCGGCATAAACAATAAATCTCATATCCCACTATTACAAACAATAGATCTATATTTCAAAAGATGTAAAAGTAAGACCAAAAAACCACAAACCTTATGCAAGATAAATTTAATTCCCGGCCTTCTATTGTCATTCTGTTTGAGATACAACCAAAACCTAACTGCAAACAACTACCAATAACCAAAACCACCAACCGGAACTACCTGAAACCACCTAACCACCGACAGATGGTGGCGAATTCGGCAGTCGGCGGGGCGATCAGGTTATGGTGGCGGCAGTCGGTGGTCCTTCATAAAGAGACCGGCACTTATTTGTGTTTTAGGTTAGAGAGAGGAAGGTTATGTGTGTTTTGGGACAAACTACAAACACGGGAGTAAAATAAAATAAATAAATAAAACCTGATGTGAAAACTTAGCTTTTCAAACCTGCACAAACAAAAAGAAGATCAGCGTGAGAGAATTGAGGGGAAAAAAGGCTGAGCAAAAGATAAAGTTTAGGGTTTATTTGGAGAAAAAGTATATTATGAATGAACGTAAAAAACAAAACCAAAACAAAGAAGACATCGTATATACCTCAGCCTGGTTTGTTGATGAATTTTTATTAGGGTTTTGAGCAAAAGTTATTATGAATAACCTGCAAAGCATATAAAATAAATACTCAGTATGAATGTAACTGACCTCTATAACCAAAGATTTGATAACTTGCTTCCACATCAGGCGCCTGGATAACAACCTGCACATGAAATCAGAGAAGAAAAAAGAATATGTACGAATGAGTGATATTAGGGTTTTGAGAAAAAAAAATTTCGTATAATAATGGACTGTATATTGATAATTACGTATATGTTTTGAATATATGTTTTGATTAGGGTTACCCAACTTGTATTGTTTGCATAGGTTTATAGATTTGGACTTGCAAGATATAATCAAAAAAATGTGTTGGTCTAGTGGTAATCAACTTTGTTGATGTTACCAACACCTTAAGTTCGAATCTTGCAAATGGCAAAATTTTAAAATAATGTCCGAATTTTTAAAAAAATAGTTGCTTAGGTGGCAATTTCGGTTTAAAAAAAAAAAAAAAAAAAAAAAAAAAAAAAAAAAAAAAAAAGTTTCATGAAGAATTTTGCCACGTGGCATGATGAGTTGGAATTAATGCCTGCTTACTGGGCATTAATGGCTGCTTACTGGGCATTAATGCCTGATTACTGGGCATTTAAGGGCGCTTACTGGGCATTATGGCATTTGATGACATCATACGCATATTGTTATATATTATATGTAGATATATATATATATTATATATATATATATATATATATATATATATTGTTGACATATGTTTGTATAGCGTAAGAAGGGTTTTAAAGAATGGTTGCAAAAAGTGGATATAATAAGATATAAACATACCAGTTTTTATATTGAATTGAATGCATGACTTATAATTATCGTTGGAATATTTTTCTATAGCGAAAGAAGGTTGTAAAATTACATTTTAAAACATACTCCGTAGGTAACAATCAAATATGACATGTTCAAATGATATCGGGTTTGCCCTTGACATTGTTGCCACTACTTTTATTGTCCCCGATGGGCGGGCATTACTTATAAATATTGTTTGAAGGTATTAGTTAACTAATAATAAGATATAAACGTATCAATTTTTATATTTATTGCATTAACAATAAAAATAAATGAAAGTTAACAATTATAGAATAATTAAATATACAAAGTTCTTTGTAAGAGCGTAGTATATGTTTTAAACTCAAATGTGATATAAAGCTTCTTTATACACAACATTTGTTGTTGATATTGCGTAATTACCATCCTTATCACAACAACATCACATAATTAAAACCCAAAATAATCATAAGTTAGTTTGCCCATTGATTGATTAGACTCAAAAGGGTGTGTTCAGTGGGTGCTTATATCTAGTCAATGTAGCATATATATAAACTTTTTATATGCTTATATGTAGTACCCTCCCAGTTGGGCACAAACTTTTGGTATAAACTGAGAGTAGCTTCTAATACAGCATCAAACTTTTTAAGGAGAGGAAGCTTATATATTCAGGGGGTGCTTATATCCTAATGCAACCAAAACGACATGAGCCGCATGTATACTTAATGTATCATAAATGCTAAAGAGCATTTTCAACTCCTAGATATCCTAATGTAACCTTTCATAGTCAGTCCCATCATCCGTGTAGATGGCATCTTGGTTTGATTCTGTGGTGCCGCCCCATCATCCATGTAGATGGCATCTTGGTTTGATTCTGTGGTGCCATCGTTTGTCATGTTATCCAACTGTCTCAGCTTGTCAGTTTATTTTGAGATAAAAAAAAGCAATTTTTCATAAGCAGGTACAGAGTCCTTATTTCAAGTGCTTAACGAAGATGAAAGCAAAAGCACTTCAAATTCAACCTTCCATCGATAAACTCTAGAAAAATTCAATGCTGGGATTTCAGAGATGCATACACTGGTATTTTTTTGAATTGTGCATATACGGATCTAATGGGACAACTACACCAACGTAAAATCATTCCATTACAGGTAAGAAAGTTCAGTTACGCAGACGGGTAAATTAAAAACATTCAAGCTAATAGTAACGGGTCTAATGGGACAACTATACCAGGGCAAATACTGGTGGAAGTAAGTTTTTATTAGACTTAGTTAATCAGTTTCTATTAGCTTCTTTATGAAAAATATGATATGGGTATGCATAATTCTTTAATATAAGATTAAGAAACCAATAAGATTCTATTTTTGTGTGTGCAAGGTTGTCCACCAATTGGTAACATACTAATCATCAATTTGAGATACAATTTTCTCAGCTTTTTCTTTAATATATGTAATTCATTATAAGCTTGCATCAGTCTTAAATGCAGCCTCAAAAACTCAATAAAGATATAATTTTTTTGTATGCAGGGTTATTGGACAGAGTCCCAATAGGCCAATAGCATAGCTTAAGAAAACACATGTACCTCCTCCACGACCCTTCTGTTCTAATTAAATTAAATCTTCGATTAGAATATCAACCCCTATTCCAAATTGACATTCACTTATTTTCAATTGGAAGCTGTTCATTGTAGCCACTACTCTTTCCTTGGCTTTTGCTTTCTTTAAGCCCTCGATCCACTGGTATTACCGCTGAAATATTCCAAACTTCCTTTAGTGTCCTTGCCTTTAATGTCGCTGCACCACGTAGAGCTAGAAAAACAAGCAAACAAATCTCACATATTATCAATAAGCTTCACATTTACCTGTGACTTCATCTTATCAAGCTAATCAGGAGATGTAGAACAGGTTACGTTAAGGGTCTTAAAAATTGTCTACATGGCTATGGTTTTTTCGTTCAACTATGCCAATCTATGCCTGTAATTACTTTACAGGATGATGATTTATCTGTTATATTTTGAAAAATTATGGTAAACGTTTTGATTGAATATTTAGTCCTCCTTTATGTTCTTTTTTTCCCTTGAATTAGGTTTGGTACAGCAACACATCTTTAAGGGAATGGCTATATTGGAGCATAGACCAAGTTCCTTGAGATGTTCGATTACGATAAAAAGCATAGCGCAATTAACATATCAAATACATGATGTAACATATCGGGCTTACATAAAATGCCACAACTGTGCCTGCCAAGTAACCTGGGATCAGCTTGATTGGCATGTCGATTTGGCCATGTAAGAGTACCTAGCTTATTATTCTTTACTGCTCAACAAAATAGCTAGCGCTCTCAGCACATCGTACTGCATAACAGATTCCTCTACACAATTGTAGGCAGTAAGTAGGAACATTATGTTGCCTTTAGAAACAATTTAGAATAATAAGTACCTATTTCATGCAATCTAATACAAATTATAACCAAATGATAGTATATTCCTACCAGCTGTTAATTAAGGAGCATATGTACGAACAAAGTTGCAAGGTTTCTGAAAGAGAGTTCCAAGAGGATGTTTTGGGTGGCTAATCCATCTTCACCATGCTTGTATAAATGGACCCACATATCCATAAGCGCTGTAGTGGCTATTTTTTGTTCTTCAGGAAATGATCCCATGCCCATATAACATTGCTTGATTTCAGGCTGATCCTTAAACTGATGCAATGTTTTTTCTAGAGGATGTAATATTAGATCATGCTTTTCCCAAACAGATGGCTTTCTTTTAGACAGTTCACTGAACAGGCTTTGCCATTGTGCAATTGGTATCCCCTTTAGCGAACCACCAATCACACTAAGGGCCAGCGGATGATTCTTGCAACACTTGACCAACTACAGACATAGAATATATTTGTTAGTTACAGATTTGAAAAAAAAAATATTGCTTGATCGTGTGATTGATTTGCAACCCCCTGTTAACAAAAATATCATTAAACGATTACAAACATAAAAAAATACATCAAGAAATAAAATGCATCAAGAAATATACAATACCTGTGTCATGAATCAAGTTGTGAACGGGACGCAAATTCGTGTCACTTTTAACAAAATATTCCTAAACTTTTAACTTTTCTCCAGGGGCGTAACTGCCATTTTAAAACTTGTCACGCAAATTCGTCTCACTTTTGCATGATCAACAGGGACTACACTTTCTTTATATGCTGCTAACTGAATAAGGTAAAGGAGATTCGGTATTATAGCATGAGTTAAATTTCACAGTTAATTAAACATAATAAATACAGTAACACTGAGAAAAATAAATGCAACTTGAGAAGGAATGATATAGGCATCAATATTAACACCACGCTTCCCACACATCTCACGCAAAGCATTCACCTTCTCATCTTGCTCCAATCCATTATTCTTACTCTTTCGTATCTCCGAAGACGGTTTCAAAGTATGGTAAAAATTCTCAAATGCATGTGCATGCATAAGATAACTGCTGAGCTTGGTCATAAAACCTGTATTTATTTATAGCAGCAAAAATAGGGTTAGGAAAAACTCACCATACTTCAGATCGTTTTGCACCAAATGCAACTGTAGCCATTGATGTACAAAGTTCTTCTGACCACTCTATTAAGGTACAGAACTTCTTAGGCTGATTTAGAAACATTAAGTGACCCCCCTTCACCGTAAGATATATTACAAAAGGTTCACAATTAACCTAAAAAGAAACAGCTAAACATTGAATCAACAACCTCAAAAACAGCGGATATATTAATAACCTCATCAGAAACATACTTATTTGCTTGATATCATGACAAACAATCTCATGACGTTCCTTAGGGTTTGTTAATGCACTATATATACATAACACACCAAAAAAATCATCAGTTAACAACCTTTAAAGCAGTAAAAAAACCAAAAATTCAACTAACCAATCATGAACCACTATTCGTTTAAGTTTGTTTATTTTTAAACAAACATGTACATGATTTGAAGTCCTTTTTTTTTATTTGAACGAACATAACCAAAAGTATTGTCCGTTCGTTCATGTTTTATAATCTGTTTGATAACGTTTACTTGTGTGACTATTTTTAATTAAATCTCTATTGAATTACTGATCTTCCAAAAGGGCTAAAAGCACGTTGCATAATCATCATTCAGGATTTGTGACTCCACATCAGGTTACACCTTCTGAATCGAATCGGTAAAGTATTCCTTATCCAAACCTTTAATCCATAAGAAGTTTATTCAAAAAAGCACTTTGATGTCACATGAGTAATACACAAATTAGATCAAAGGTAGGCTAAAATGCTAAATAAATATTTTTTATATTAAGACCGTATGCACCATATTAACTAATTGAATACAAATGATAAGTTCACTTTTTTTATTAGTATATATTTGAATATACATAACACAGAACTTCGAATATATATATTAACAACTTTCTTTAGATGTATTTAAATTAAAAGAACAGCAATAGAAACCCAACATTACCAGAGACCGAAACTCCATCTTCATCCTTCACTTTACATGGTTGCTTCATAATATATATATATAAGGGGTATGCCTACAATTGAGTAGACATGTAAAATATGAACTCTAACCATATCATAGTAAAATAGACTTTAAATACGTGTGCACCTATCACATCCACCAACATCTAGTGTAGGAAAAGAATGGAATTAAATATACCTCAAGAGCAGCACCTTCATTGCGAAGAGTTTTTACCTTTAGAATTGCCGTAACTGACTTGTTGAACATTACCAGAGACCGAAACTCCATCTTCATCCTTCACTTTACATGGTTGCTTCATAATATATATATAAGGGGTATGCCTACAATTGAGTAGACATGTAAAATATGAACTCTAACCATATCATAGTAAAATAGACTTTAAATACGTGTGCACCTATCACATCCACCAACATCTAGTGTAGGAAAAGAATGGAATTAAATATACCTCAAGAGCAGCACCTTCATTGCGAAGAGTTTTTACCTTTAGAATTGCCGTAACTGACTTGTTGATACAAAAGCTGTCTTTCGATTGCGACATTATCTTTCATCAGATTGTATACCTGCAGTTAAAACATATATATTGTGAGCGAGATGTTCTTGTTACTATGAAAGTATATGATGCATGACTGACGAATACATATTGAATGTTAGATGAATGACAAATACCTTTGTGAAAATATGACCAAACGAATGAATGATATTAGGGTTTTGAGAAAAAGGATATATGATAATGAACTGGTTTTTTCTTCTTGTTTTTGGTTATACGCTGGAATTTTGTGTTTTAGTTAAACCCTAATCTCTTTTTGACAACTATTGTTTCATGCAATATCAATTATGAGTTGCAAATTTTATCACAACCATTGGAATGCTCCAATGGTTCAGGTGTAGTTTATTTGGGCCTCCCATCCCAAGTTCAAATCCTGACAACTCCTTTTTTACACAAATTAAATCCGAATTTTCTAAATGGAAAAGGATTGCATCGCACACTATAAGTAGACTCCGAATTTTGCATAGTTTATGATTATGTGGCATTTTAATGATTTGGCATTGAGGTGGCATTTATGTGGCATTATCTACGTGTAACGCCTCCTGTTATATATATATATATATATATATATATATATATATATATATATATATATATATATATATATATGGAAAATGATGCCTGCTTCTGGAGGCAGGCAACTGCCTACTTCCTTTTGAAAAAAAGGGTGGGGACAGGGGGAAACTATGTAACAGTGGCTTACAGGAGGGACTAAATTATACATTTTTAAAACTTTTTACAAAGGGGAAGCAGGCAACTTGCCTACCTCCGGAAGCAGGTATGTTATCTCCATATATATATATATATATATATATATATATATATATATATATATATATATATATATATATATATATATATATATATATATATATATATATATATATAATACTCTACATTATATATAACAGGAGGCGTTACACGTAGATAATGCCACATAAATGCCACCTCAATGCCACATAATCATTTAAATGCCACATAATCATAAACTATGCAAAATTCGGAATTATTTAAAAAATGACCACAGTAAGATTCGAACCTGCATCTTTAGCTTCGAATGCAAACGTTCCAATCAATGGAGCCAAGCCATTCATTGTGATCAACATAAAAAAACAAAGTAAATATAAGGCTGAATATTTAGCAAACTATATCCAATAGATATATACGGCTAAATACACAATATACTGTACTGATGCATAAATGAGGTCCACATAAATGAGGGATAGATGATCATTCGTGCACCATTCTATCCCTCCTAAATTCCTAAAACCCTAATATATGAGCAATTGGCATATGATCCATGACATATGGTATCAGCTATTACAGATTTTGATTTCTATCTTCAATATTCACCTCTCACTTTTTCTGACTGCTTACTTTTTATCCCTTTTGACGTTTCAGGCTATGAAAGCTCGAATCGAAGAAGAACAGCAAGTGGTGACTCCATGGGAAGTGTCTTCCAAAGGGAAGATTAATTCTGACAAATTAATTGACCAATTTGGTTGTAAAAGACTCGACCAATCTTCCGTTGACCGTGTTTTTAAACTCACCAATCGAGAACCTCATATCTTTTTACGCCGTAACGTCTTTTTCGCACACAGGTTGTTAGTTTTACTAAATACCCATCTAAAATTATGTTACTTTATTATCAAGTTAGTTATTGGTGTTGATTATATTAGCTTATGATAACAATGTGTGTTTCTCGGTTGTTTGGTGTTGAGTTTTTAGAAGTTGGTGAAAATGCGTGTTTGGGGTTGTTTATTTAAACTAGGTAGTCCCGGTTCCGCCACTGCCTATTACTTTTAGTGATGCTAATCCCAACATATTTACCACTAGGCCACTCCCGAGTGGTTATATTTGATTCTTTCAATTGTTACACAGTTCTGTTTCTTAGAAAAATGTAGCTCACGTGTTTTTGTTCATGATATTGGTCTTTGTGCAAACCCTAGATTCATACTGCTGTTCCTAACGACTTAGTACTGCTCGGATGTTTTTAGTACTGCCAGTTGAGAGTTAAAGATCATTTGTACTGCTGCGTTTCTGTTTGTACTGCTCATTGATAGTGGTAGATCATGAAAGCCATTGTTGAAGATAAGAAATGACATTTTTATTTTAGGACTGATGTAGTATATAAATGATTAATCAATAGTGAAAAAATTTATGCCCATGGAAGTAACTTTAACAGTATGAATATGTATGGGTTTTGGGACTTTGATTATATTTGGTGATGCATTTCAGGGGTTCTTAGCAAAAGGAATGCCAACCAGATTGCTTTATGTTGTACTTTCTTCCTAATGTTGCTAAACTAATCAACCATGTCCCTGCAAGCGTTAACTTTTCTTCTTTATATGCCTTTTTATAGTTCCCACATGTAGGACGAATTGTTGTTAATGTTATTGCTCAACAATATTAATGGATTCTTATGACTCTTAAGCTCTAAGCTTAGAATTTGTTTAAATAAATAGAAACTACTGTCATGCCTTCATCTCTTTGTCTCACAGGTGGATAATTGGTTGACAGCGTTGCAAGAAAAATGCAAATCGGACTCACATTCAAGCACTCTTGGTCATCAACCATAACCAGAAACATGACATCTAATTGTGCGCACACCTATAGTAAGCTGTATATGCTGTAAGGTTAGCGTTAAGGTCAGAGTGTTTTTACAAATTTTTCTCATTGATGGTAGATTTTGGACGATTGAATTTAATGTTTTTTATTTCATTAATTTTGGTGGTTTTCATTAACACTTATGCTTTCTTGAAATTATGATGATATAGGATTTAATTAAGTTTAAATTAAAAATCAGTTGTACGGTGTCATCTTGATTTGTGTTAAGAGTTATGTTGTAATTTAATGGTGCAGGCCGCGACTGGAAAATTTGGCGTTCTTTATTTGGGAGACATGTTGAGAACCAAGGAGTCTACCAAGCGCGAAAGCAGCTCAGGCGATATGCTTTCTTTTAGGATGAATAGTCCCCTAGCCGCACTGAACTAACATTTGACCTTGATAGTCCCGACATGAGGTAACTATATATCAAACTGCCATGCTTCCATTAGTTGAGAAAATAATGACAAACATTCAAATACGACTTAACAGCATAAGAAGTCACAGCCTGGCTGAAGAAGGAAAATGGCCAACTATTTGCTGATGTTATATTGTTTTTTTTTTTTACTATGTATGCAAATCGTTTTATTCATTGATGACCAGGTTATCGAGGGTCAACTCGGCAGTTGGAAGATCCTTATCGAGGTGTTGTTAATAGCTTTAAGCTTCAAAACATTGATGACCAGGTTAGAGATTAAACTAAGCAATGAGATATAAACATTTTAATGTAAACAATGAGTGAGAAGCATGAATTTAAGATGTTAGTTATAAATTATTAGCATTTTAAAATAAGCATTTTAGCATTTAAAATAAGCATTTTAAAAAGAAACCTGATAAAAAGGGAAAATCTGAAGAACGAGTTGAATCAGCCGTGAGATGTCTTCCCCATTATGACCCCGCTAGCAACCACTGTTCAGACTCAACTCCATTTTGCTACTGGAAGATTCGCGATTTTGCGTATTCTTACAGGCAGAATCTTACAACCCCATCAATGGTAGGTTGCCTACGAGTCACCCGTTGTTTTTATCCATTTTTATCATGTGTATAAAAATAATGTATGTCCATATTCATTTGATAGGTTGCAGAACACGTCATTTGTGCAATTGAAGAGTTTGGTAATAAGAAGCCACCAACGCCTCTACTTATTTCCTTCAATGCTGAGGATGTAAGAAAGCAAGCTGCAACTTCCACACAACGGTTTGAGTGTTGTTAATGATCTCAGTACTCCTGCAAATTACTATATCAGAATTTAAAAAAAAAAAGAAGGTATAATTGCTTATCTAACATTGATAATCTATATGTTCATTATAACTAAAAAAGGTGCCTTTGTAAATATACCCATTCTGTTATACAACCAAGAGAATCTTCTCTTTTAAAGATACCCATTCTGTTAGACAAGTCACATGGAAAGCTCGGAAGACAATGTAAGCAAGTATTTTTCTATGCTGATGCAAAACATGATTCTGATGCAGGTTCGTATAAACTCTCGCCCACCTCAGAACTTGTCAACACTAAAGGAAAGTCGCTTGATATTGGTTCGAATCCAGTTCGTGAAATGGCCATCTTGGTCATATAGCTTATGTCATGTCCAGAAAAGATTTGTCGCGTTTGTCGCGTTTATATTGAACGATTACTTTCCAGTTATGCATTTACATATGCAATTTCACATGAGATAATACTAATATATGACATTCATGTAAACGTTACAACCACCACATATAAAAAGCAATGGAGGCAATTGCATGTTAAGGAGAAGAATGCCAAAGTGGTTGCAGACATCGAGTCATATGAAGGAACCGGAAACATTAGATGAGCACGGAAATGGGATTCTTTCCGATAGAAAGCACGCAACAGAAAAGTCCAAAGTATCACTTGAGAACCGTATGGTATACCAAATTCAACCAGTCATTGTGTTCTACTGACAGGAACTGCGCTTAGTGAAATGACGATGGCACATTGACATTCATCTTCCTCTCGATGGCTTTGTCTCTATGAGAATGCATCTTCATTAAATTCAGATTGCGCAAAGAAGAATAATCATAAGTGTGGAGTTTGTAAGGAAGATGAAGAACTATTGTTCTTTAACAGATGCCCATTGTCCTTCCATAAAGGTAGATTGGTTTTTAGTACAATGTTGGATTGAGGGAAGGCTTTCCTGTGTCATTTTATTATATGTTTCAATTTTTGGAAGGACAGAATCTTTAACTAAGGCTTTTGTCCCTTTCAGCAGATGGTTCTGCAAATTGCATAAACTCAAAGAAGTGTTGCGACAGAAGGCCAATCTAAGCAGGTCACATGTGCATTATGCAAGGTAACGTTGGTATTCATTATAAAATACTGTTATTATAAAATAATTATATTATTTATAAAAAAATGTACTTTCAGAAATCTTATTTGAGATACTGATGGTTAAAAAAAATGGACCAAAGTGATCTGTGTCAACCCAGCCCATAACAAAATGACTAATTTTGAACTATTGTACAACTTCGCTTACCCGCCCCCTTTTTTTTTTAAAGTAAAGGGTTTTTCCCCCCCATTTTTCCACAAATACTCACATATTCCTTAAGTTTTTAGATTTTTTTTAATATGAGTTATTTTGCATGCAAGTTGTGGAATCAGTTAATTCACGACAAAGTCGGTGAATCTGAAAGGGACAAGAAGTTTTTAGAGCTTGAGTGATTGTCCCAAGGTATACAGCAGAAAAGTCTACTTGTCATACAAGAATCGAGCTCAACTAAGACAAAATGAGTAGTCTGAAGTAGAGTTAACAACTATCTGTGCAGCTATGGGTGAGCGACCCGTTCACACTAGACATGTAATAATAATTATAAAATGATGTTAATGCTACTTTTAAGGTGCACTTATCGTCCCTATCTTGAAAGATTTATGGCCAGATACTTTATATGCAAGGCGGGTGCTTGGTGTTACTCTAATTATTAATGTCCGCGTATCAGGTGTGTTGCTTTCTGGTATGTTGTATCTATCTTATGGTAACCTTTTGAGAGAACATATGAAATTTATTGTTTATTGATACCTCTTACTGGAGGTTGATACTTCAAAATGTTTACCGTAACTACCACATTGTTTGGGATCCTAAACCGTTTCTACAAGAAGAAGCTTAAAAAAAATTCTCCCAAACAGCCATTTATAAATTTTAGTACAGCAATTCTAATACAGTCTCATTATACCCTAACACTCCTAAAAACAGCAGTAGACACACATGAACACCCCGCATTCCAGACTTGCATACATAAAATCATACTCCTAATTTTGTTTTTTATGGTTGAAGTTATTGACATGATTAGCTAAATTAGTTGAGATATGGCTTGTCTAAAAGGCCTCTAACGTAGGCCTTATTAGAATATGCTACAAGTCTGCTATAGATATAAAATTGGAGTGAACATGAACCTTAGTTCAACCCTTTAGCTGAAAATCTTGTGATTATCAGTTTAAAAGCATTCGGACCAGGAAGACCATTCACTTTTAAGGATTTATCAGGGGAACCAAATACGCCAATTCATAAATCTGAATTATCCAAAAAGGGGTCATCACATAAGGTGCTTTCATGTTTCGTTATAACTGAACATTAGATTTTCATTTTTTAATTGAACCATTGTGTTAAATGTAGGGAAGTTATAGAATACATTAATATCGAGTTCTATTTTAGGGGTACTCGACCAAAATTACTTATGAGGGTGTTTGGATTAATCTTCAGTTAGCCTATATTTGGGGCTTATGGCTTATTTTTAAAAGGTCTGCGTTTTATAGACTTTTGCTCGAAAAACATGTTACGTGAAAACCCGCAACTCTATGCAACAGTCAAAATATTTTTAAATACCCAACGTTCCACTAAAGCGGTGAAACTTACACGTCAAGATATTAGGATTTACAGGTCATAAAAAAACTAGAATTATTGATAAAAGAACTACTGAAATTGATTAGACACTATCTCCCGCATGATCTTTTATCACAATTTATGATTTGCTTATGATTGTTAAGTTTCACTTGCTAATTTTTAGACCGTATTGCGAACACTCCATAACTCTCGGTTGTTGTTTAACATTACATGAAGATTGAAGTGTTTAGCTGGAAAGGTGGATGAAGCTGAGGCACTTATGAGGAAGGTACTATCGGTTGGTTTCTATTGGCTCTTAAATATATCTTTTTTTTTAAACTTAGTATTTGTTAATGCCCACTGTTCCACAGATGGATCTGCTTAACACTGAGAAAACCGCCTTGATCTTCAAACACATACGGACAAAGTTCTAATGCTTGCTCAAGAAAAAAAGATGGCTCTGTGTGAAACATGTGGTTCTTTTCTCATAGCAAAAGAGGCTCTTGAAAGAAGTCAGTCTCATGTGACTGGAAAACAGCATATTGGTTATGGCTTAGTCACATATATTCTCTCCGGGTAAAGGGTATCATCTTCCAGTGGCAATGCTAAGATTCAAAATCTTTGTTCTGTTTTCTAGCGGTAGCAAGATGGGCAGGTCGTGCGGGTTGGGTAACAAATCAAATGGTTAGGGTTGAAACATGCTACTTTCATAGTTTGGGGTTGAAACAGGTAGGGCAGCTTATGGTTACAATTATCTAGAGCATGTAGGAGGTTATATGCATTAAAAATTTATTTTGGACGACTTTGACCAGTTTGAGATAAGGGAAAGCTACCAAAATAAGTCTTTCGTATTACTTACACTTGCTTACAGAACGTTTGAACGTTGCCCGTATTTTGGCAGTCAGCACCACGAGAATCGTGTTTGCAACCATGGCGGGTCAAAGACGCGCTCTGCGCATAGCAGATAGTACCATTGATACCAGGTTACCTAACAAACGGGCTACTCAGATGTTACGTGTAAATGAAAGGAGTGTTGATAACAGCCCCGATGGAACCCCATATGTTGGTGGACCACATATCCGCGAGTCATTATCATTGTCAGCTGATGCCCAAACAGCTTCAGCTACTGCACTTCTTACGGCTACAGGTAGTGTGTTCCATTTATAAATAACTTTTTGGTGTGCTTTATGTTTAAAAGATACTTTGGTTGTTCATGGCCGCCAATATTGTTAATCTTACATAATGAGTAGTTATTTCTTTGTCAATGCAACGCCACACGCATCACAGGTTCGCCTATGTCCCAAGCTATCTAAAGGCTAGAGCATCCGTCAAGTGATGATTTAGTCTGTCCATTGTTTCAGGTGCGTAATATGTTTGAAAGGCTATGTACCACGAGATATAAGAGTAACATGCATTCTTAAACTAATTTTATTGTTTGTAATGCTTGCAGCCATACCAACTGTTATGATTTCTGAGATTCTAAAGGGAAACGGTATGCCAACTCAGAAACGTAAGAATCCGATTTCGATGATATATTAGCACATATATATCGAACGTTTGGTCTGAATTTTTGTTACGTGCCAAGCAGTGATCTCCATATAAACTATTAAAAGAAAAGATGGATCCACTGGAAAATTAATTCAAAAGGCTAAGGTTAGTCGTTCTTCCCTTAATTCACTTTCTTGCAGTTGTTACTAATAAAATTTTTGTGCTACGTTATCTTAAATCGTCACTCTTGAATACAGATTGAGATTGTGATGCCCTATCTAGAGAATGAAATTGACTATGATCAGCCATAAATTAAAGTCTGATGTCAAGTTCAACCAATGGTTTAAGCTAAATAGACAACCAATTACTTTGATGTTAGTACCTCTAAGTCAAATCACATATTACAATGCAAAGTTGATAAGTTGTAATTCGATACCTCCGATCGTTTGATGTTTTTTCTTTATCCAATTAAGAGTTTCCCTCAAAGCTTATTTGGGACACGTGCCTCTCCTCCATTAGTCATGCCCGCAGGACGCGTGCACTGAGGAATTTCATGTGGTATTGGGCCAAGATACCTGTTTACGGTTGTACTGCTGTTAAGTAGTTAGAAATCAAGTACAGAATTTGTTGTTGAATTCCAAATTATTATTTTTTTTGGTACCATGGGTTTCGGACTTTTTTCGGACTAATCCACAGGGTTTGAGCCCACCGCTAAACACATACAAACAGGGTAAAGTCTTGCTTTTTTTGTGGGAAGGTTGGTGTAACCACATCATTGTTGTCTGCACGACTGCACCTAACAAGAATTGAGATTGAGACCTTATAACATTTTAGTCATGATAGTCTACAAGCCTTTTTACCACTAGGTCACCCCGTTTGAATGACAATTTTTGAATATCAAGTAAAAACAATTTTATATTTCGTTGCGGATAGTCCAAGTTTTATCAAACTTAGTGACAGTTTTAACCCCGGTTAGAAGCTTTAAATACCTATACCTCTGTTATATTATTATTGTCATTCTTTATCTATGGCTACCATCCGGGGTTTATTTGAAAAAATAAAGCTCATAAATTACAAAGACGGGTATTTAAGCAATGATTTGATGCCCCAAGTTGCTTTTGATGCCTAACTGTAGCTCAACAATGGCCGAATATTTATATGCTTTAGTTTTGTATCTATGCCTGCCTTTGTATCTATGCCTGCAACATACATACATACCCCGTGATTTGCTCCCAACTGAATTTCAATGAATTAGATCTGACACTGCTTATGCTATGGTTTGCAGTTGCCAAAATACTTATGTGGAGGAATATGAAGCTGACACTTGGTGCAATTCTAGCTTTGTTTGATTTTACGACAATTTTGTAATACCTGGGTACAACATGATTACTGCTATTTCCGTGGTTTTCATGATAGCATTGGTCTTTTTGTTTATCCATGGGAAGTTACCTGATAAATTGTAAGTATCATCCCTTCTAAAATATTCATGTTCAGGGGTGTATCTAAGTTGAACCATACTAAGCCGGAGCATGCTTGGCTTGATAAATGTACATGACCATCTTATTTGTTTTAAGGCAAATATCAATACACTACCATCTAGAATTAAGATATTTTAAATTTGGTAGATGCCCTTCAATGCATTAGAGAAAAGATGGACGTCATTGATTTGGAAGGCGACTCTATTGATGCTGAGATACTGAACTCAATGGCAGTCTCGAATGAGCATTTCCAAACAGCTCTTGGAAAGCAACCCATCTGCTTTACGAAAGAAATGATAACATTAGAGGTGAAAATTTAGAGCCATTTACTCATGTATGGACGGACTGGGATAAAAAAATGGCAAAACGGGTAAGATAGGTCGAATTAGCTAATAGGGGAACACGCCAATTTGGATTGAACATGTAAAACAGGTAGAAAACTCTACTTTGGTTGCTCAAAGCTGTAATGTTCTCTTTTAAAAATGTATAGGGCATTTGGCAATGTTTAAGTATATAGTTACAATATATAGTATAAGGGTATATAAGTATTGTTGTAGCATCCTTTGACGATAAAAACGACTCTTAAACCTATAGATAGTAAAATCCAGAAGTTAGTCTACAAACACCAGATAACTTCACTCACTGTGGGGAGTTTGCCGGGCACGTTTGGTTCTGTTACAGCATGATGCAGGAACAATAGTTGTTTTTTCTTTAGTGCCTGCTACAGCCAACAAATAAAGTTTAGAGAAATTGATAGTGAAATCATGGCTGACCAGTTTAGGACATATATGTGCAGTATGATGTGCACCGGCTTATCTGTTTTCGGCTTATATTTTGTAACCTTCATTTTTTTTGGTTTATTTTAAAACTTATGTATGACATAATGAACTTATATAAGTCCCAAAATAAGCCAAAAAATTAAGATTATGAAATGTAAGACGAAAACTGATAAGGTTGTAAGCTCATAAATAAGCTTACACAAACAGCCCCTAATTGTGATATGGCACTGCTTATTTTTTAAGTGATTGTCTATACCGCACTTTATCAGGTAAGAAATATGCTGATAAGCACTTAAAATAAACAATCCTTGGGGGTGTTTGGGGTTGCTTATATAAGCAGAACGAGATTATAAGCTTATATAAGGAAACTTGAACTGTTTATTGGAAACAAATTTCTTCATCCAAACACACGAAAATGATTATTTGAGTCTATATAAGCATAGAAGCTATTTACGTGAGTTTGCTTATTCTTACATTTAGCAATTATCATTGTGTTTTTAGTTGATAATGGTGAATATGTGCTCATTCAAATGATAGGAATAGTATTTCTGAACACTTCGACAGCATGATAATAGTGCCAGTCATAACGTTGCCCCTGTGGCATTTGGCTCTGATATGCTTTCATATTCACGATTACGTAAGTAGTAGTACTCATAATTTCAGCCTTTAAACGTAAGTACTATTGGTATAACTGCAAATAATTTTGAATCTCTGTGCCATTTGTCACCATCATCACTACGCGTCTCATGTTATCAAAATACGTGTCACAAAACAACAACATGATAATGTCATTGCACAATTAATTGTACCATCAATCTTCATCACTCATTACGCTGTAGTAATATTAGTCGCCAGGTGCATTACGTTTATTGTTTTTGAATCTAATTTTTTAAGTTTTTAATATATAAATATATAAATATCTGTGTGTGTGATCAGATGATGAGTAGAGAAACAGAGAGTTTGGTTAATCGGTTAAAGAGTAGCGGATTGTTTCAAACCAAAGGTTTAATTGGTGGAAAATGGACTGATGCTTATGATGGCAAAACAATCGAGGTAAATTTTTCTTAAGCGTGATTAAATATATGAATTTTCACGGTGTTTGTATAAGCTTACCGGCTTATCTGTTTTCGGCTTATATTTTGTAACCTTCATGTTTTTTGGTTTATTTTAAGAACAACTCATGGCTCACAGGGGTGTGCTTTGATTTAATTGAACGGGTGTGTTATAGCTCACTGATTGATGTTAGAAGCTCAAGAAAGGCAAGCCGGCACACCATTCTATTGACAGATAATTAGCACGAATACGGGGTGTTTGGATAGTAATCACATAGACACGTGGTCACTCAATTGAGGGGTTGTTTGCATCAGATAAAAAACCACATGGGCCTGGTTATGCCACCGAGTAAGACTGACGACGTTCCTACCATTTTCCTTTCTTCGTGCATATGCAATAGTTTTTAAATTTGTTTTTTTACCATATTTAAGGCAGTTCGCCTGTTATACAGGGAATACAGGTAAATAATATTCCATTTTCATGATTTTTATCTAAACAAATGGAGTACAGTTACATTATTTTATATCCTGAACATGCACTCGCCTTTTTGAATATTATATTCGAATTGTGAAACTCAAATCCAACGTAATCATGTCTCTCAGATGTTCATGGGTTCTAAATTTTCTGGGATACTAAGGCTCGCCAAGAATTCGTTTAGAAGCAAGGTTTAGGCTTTATATTTGGTGTGGATATTAGATTATAATGCAGTTTTTATAGGGTATAGGAATGTGATTGCCCTTTGGTTGAACATATCTATCACTGAACCTCCTTTTCTTGGTCTGATCTGCAGTTGGAGGTCTTTTAAATACCACATTTGGCAATGCAACGGAAATGATTATCTCGATATAAATGTAAACGCTTGAATCAGGCCAGAAGTTGAAATGGACCAAGATGGTGAGCCAAACCCAAGTGTTGAGATGGAGAAAACGAGATTATCCGAATCAAGTTAGATGATTGGGGCGAATGACAGTTAACTGGAATTGCTTAAAGCTCACCACAGGTTTGTTGTTACACCATTTAGTTTAAAGCGGAAACATAAAAAACTTTCCCAACTGATAGTTTGATCATAGTTGCTGATAACATAGAAAAACAGACCAAAATCAATTTTACTTCTATTTTAATCGAGTGGATATTTTTAATATTATCCTACAGGTTCTTGCATATATGTTTTGGCCCTAAGTGATACAATTGCACATTTATCATGAAAGTTTAGTTAGAAAGTAAGGTCTTTTGTTTGGAATAGATGATACCTGGCATGATTGTTTTTTGCAACTAGGCGGACTGAATTTGGAATTAACTATCCCTGTTTGAATCTGGAATTTGGCATGATTGTTTTTTTGCGACTAGGCGGACTGAATGGGGTTACGGTATTCATTACAAACATGGTCTGTTTAAGCCACTCATTACAAACTTGGTCTATGAGTTATCTTCATATGGTGATTCGAGAGGATGCATCTACTTATGAAATTTGTCATTATTTTGATTTGTTACCCGTGTTTATTTATATTCATACCACTTAGACCGGATTCACCAAATAAATGGTTAAAACTGCTACATCCAATTAATCATTTTCTACTTGGTTTTGATTTCATGATTTCAGGTTCTTAACCGAGTCGGTCTTGATTGCATTAACCTTCACGCTCTGTGCCTAAAAGATCAAACATTGACAAATGACAGTGACTACATCTTCTTTCTGTCTGTATGTTACCGTATTTCCCTTGACTATGTATAGCTTTCGACTAATGTCTACTTTAATTTAGGATTTAAAGGTGTGTAGAAAGTTATAGGATGGGCTTTGAGTTATAACTTTATGTAGACTAAAGCTTTTATTGGGATATCAAGACAAGAAATAAATTTCGTTAACAGAAACCCACAAGCCCAAATTTTGTGTCTTATGAACTTATTAAGATTTAAAGATGAACTATTATTTCATAAGCTGCAATATAAGCCTAACTAATGGGCTTATGAAATATAAGCTTAAATCATCATTAATGCTCATAAGCCTATATTTAATCTTAAACAAACGTCTCCTAAGTTATTGGTATTGACTATTGAAATTAATAAAGTGGTACGCATTCGGTAGCTGATATTAGCCCCAATGCATTATGAAAAAAGTAGTACTCCTTCATCACTGCTATCGCGTTTTAAAATATCTCACTATTTCATTAGTTTTATGGGCTCACTGATTTACTTGGTGCAATTTTTAGTGCTGACTCGACTCATATTTTTGATACAGGTAATGAAGCGGATCTGGATGAGCTCAATAAACTTTCAACAGATTTTGGCGTGACCAAATAGTTAACCACCAAAGGTCTTACGCCGAATTGCTTATGCTCATACTATCTTTACACATTTTAAATATTATTAAGCTATTTTATACTTTTTCTTTTCCTCTCTCAACCTTTTCCTTCTTTTAAATTGCTTCCCACCTGCCATGCCACCCCTCTGATACATGGAAATTGCAAAATTTGACTAGGCAAAAGTTTTAAGACATGTTTGACTACTAGCCAAAAACAAAATGCAGAATTTTGTGAATTAATTGATATAATCATTACTTTAGTGATGACTACAACATGTATGTTAAATTTTAACGGTAGTTGCAATTTTCTTGGTACAGGGAACACATTTAAAAGATAAATGGGATAAAACAATCTGTAGGCTATAAAATCTGTAGGCTATAAAATTTGTGCCCAATGACGTTTTCTATGAATAACTCCACCAACTTCAAATTTCACACCTAAATACGATATATGATGAACCATTTCTATTTACTTATTAACAATTTGCATATGGTGTCTATATACTTACTAACAATTTCTATGGACCAATGGAGCTTCTAAGTGTTTATAATTGTTTGTGCTTTGATGATTAAGACCAAAAAGCTACGTATAGAGTCTATCAACTTCTAAATTGATCAAAGACTTATGTATTTAAATAATTGATTTAGCGTCATCACTTGACACTTATGGACTACATGAATTAGCTTATTTGAAATAGGTTAGTAGCTTATTTTGGGTTTTATACTGATTTGTAAATCTGTCACCTTTGAAATTAATATGGGTATTTTTTATTTTAGTGACTATTATTGGTTTATGTATGGGGCTTTGTTCATTATTTTGTCTCTTGCCAGGTTCCACTTCATTACTCATATTCGCTACTGAATGATAACATGTATGGTGCACAAGACAAGAGCTTCAATAAAAGTTATTGTTCATTGTTAGTTACTTCGTTGGTGATTTAATTTTTTTATTTATTGGTTTGTAATGTATAATGCTTTTGGTTATTGTCCATGATCTTATTAGGTCCTATAGTCGTATAGTTAACACTTCTTGATCAGCTATGTTGTAGCATTAAGTTTGCATATATAATAAATACATGATGTCTCACATATATAACTTTTGTAATACTTATTCATTTGTTAAAAACCTTAACAGTACTAAGTTTAAAAACCTTAGTTGGGTACATATATTCTATTATGTTGTCTAACTGAAGTTATAAATGCTGCAGTAACGGATCAAAGTCAAGCGCTTCAATGAAATTTGTTTTTAATATTGTTTATATTCCAAAATACTTTATTAAATAACTTATGATTAACCAAGATCTTTATTAAAATGATGGGAAACTATTCACTCACAACTAAAACGTAAATGTTAAAAATGTGTTCTAAATCAATGTGTTATTGAGATATATTCTTAATAAAACTGGATAAAGTACTTTAAGTTGTTGTTTAAATTGGACGAAAACCTCCCATGGATTAGTCGGCTAAAAGGTTAGAAACCAAGGTCACACAGAAAAATAGCATGTAAATATGAGTACTAAATTGAGCTCAATGGGGATTACGTCAGAAAATCTTTCACGGCGCTTTGGCGTGACGAGGAAGGAACAAGATCAGGCTGCGGTGAGTTGAATAGAAAAACATAGAAAGGAGAGTGATTAATACCGACCACTTTTAGACACATGACTTACACCTAAAATATGACAACGATAATTATAAGTCATGACCGCCCTTCAGGGAAATTTCAAATAAACTACCTAATATTTATAAAAAAAATGTACAATCAATAACAATAACTACTACTACCTTATATTAGTATTATTTGTTATTTTAACGGAGCCTTCGGTGGCTATTAGACTAACGCTGGAAAGTGGTGATTCCTATATGAAATGAAACTGAAACCTTCTTTCTTTGATTCTTTGATCGGAATACGGATGAAATCCCATTATGTTGGCGCTTATTTTGACTTCGATCACTAATATCTAATAATTTATTTACATAAATCTAAAAGTTTTTATGTACAACCCTTTCTTTCAACATGTACAATTTTCAAACAATTTTTTACCACCATTCTTTCGCTATAGTAAAATATGCCAACGATAATTAGAAGTCATGCCTGCCTATCGGGCGGGCTTCGACAACTAGTTATATATATATATATATATATATATATATATATATATATATATATATATATATATATATATATATATATATATATATATATATATATATATATATATATATATAGTGTTGTATTCTATGCAGTACCCATATTAGATGCAGTATTTTACAGTACCATTCTAGACCAATCAGAACCATTGGATCACTTAATCTATGGATGAGATCACTTGTGCCTTTAATGTAATTAATTGAAAGATCAAGCCATTAATTAAAAAGCTAAAAGGGCAATAAAGGAATTTCGTATTATAACATTTACATAACTGTCCATCTAAATAGGGATATGATTAGGTCAAATAAAAAAATAAATTAATCCTTCCATCTCTCCCGAATCTTATTCTCATGACAGTTTGACTATCCCACTTTCACAAAAAATCAAAATCAATGCCTCTATATCAGATCTCTCTTTTGTTAATTTTCAACAAATTGAATGAAGAAAAAAATATGGATGCCGCTATCATATAAGTTTCAATATCCAGTTTTTATTTTTGTATTGTCATGGTGGATCCGGATCAGAAAATAAAAGAGCAGGTTTGTTAATTTAGAGACTTTTTCTCCCTTACCAATTTAACATCATATCCAACTGATTCAAATATACTCCCACAGTCAAATTCAGATCTGAAAACGGTTTGGTGGTTGTGCTAGAGGAGGACGACGGCAACACATAGATGATGGTTTGTGTCGAAGGTTGTGTGATGGAGGACAAACAAGGCAGTTGCGGATGGAGGAGGAGGAGGATGAAGAT
The DNA here is from genome assembly GCA_021014915.2 of Artemisia tridentata subsp. tridentata. Taxonomy (NCBI): domain Eukaryota; kingdom Viridiplantae; phylum Streptophyta; class Magnoliopsida; order Asterales; family Asteraceae; genus Artemisia; species Artemisia tridentata. The sequence goes on from CP139509.1 coordinate 86,213,442, forward strand.
GGCGACTGTGACGACGGTGGGCTTTTGGGGTTTATGTCGACATACATTAACCAAAAATCCACAAGCTTTACAAGACTGGTCTATTATCACTACAAAAAAAACTACACCAAACCCAACAAGAAGAACCTATTAAATTAAAACACGGTTCCAGGTTTTCTCTATTGTTTTATTGTTTTTCTATTTTTTATTCAAGGGGCTTTTGACTACTGATGATGGTGGTTTAGGTTCATGTGAGTTTTCGTTGGGGGTTTCAATGTTGTGGGTATTTTCTGACAATGTTTTCGAGAATTTTGGTGGTCGTTGCTCAGGTTGTGATAGTTGTTGTTTGATGTTGAGGTGTTTAAAGGTTAATCTAAAATCAATGGAAGAGTGCATATGTGTCTTGTGGTTCTTACAAAGTCAATGAAAGGGTTATGCATATATGTTTTAAAGTTGATATGAAATAAAAAAATATTTATGCATATATGTTTAGATTGTGTAGATTGTGCATATGTGTTTTTTAGATGTTCATAATAAAAATAATTATAATTGTTTTGCAATTACAGGTATTGAACATATTTTTGGAAGGCGTGCGAATATGTTTTAATGAATTTGACGAGAAAGCGCAGCGTACATATATGTTTTTGGAAGGGTACTCATATGTTCTAATGAATTTGATGAGAAAGTGAAGCGTGCACGTATGTTTTGGAATAGTGCACACATGTTTCTGAATGACGGACACATCTATATTAAAGAAGATACATTTGTATTTGAATTGTATTTCATTTTGTATATACTATTTATATTTTTGGTTTGTTATAAATTTAGAGTTTACATGTATGCGTTTATGTTTTTTATTATAAATTTTGAAGATTAAATAATATACACTAGAAACATATGTGCAATTACCATTTTGAACAAAACAACTTTGGTATCTAAACAATTGTACGCATAAAACATATGTAAATTTACAATATTTAAAAAAAAACACATATGCACTTAATTTTTCGTAAAACATCTATGTAAAAGAAAATTAAAAAAAAAAAAAAAAAAAAAAAAAAATCTGGAAAAAAAATTATAAAAAAATATATATTTTAAATTCCGAAAATTAAGGTGTTTAAAAACGTTTTTTAATTAAAAAAAAAATTCAAAAACCAAGTTAAAATGTGTTTTACTAATATACCCTTATGAATTAAATAAAAAGATTTAATAGTACTAAATTCTTATTGGTCAAAAAGAGTACTGTATCTAATATTGGTACTGCATAGAACGCGCCCCTATATATATATATATATATATATATATATATATATATATATATTATATATATATATATATATATATATATATATATATATATATATATATATATATATTAATTTTTTTTGGTAAAGCAGAAATCCCTGATAAAATATATTACTTAAAAAAAAAATTTAAGTACAACGGATGAGAGTGAAATCTCTCATCTCGGCCCGTTACATATGCAAAACCAATCACTTAGGGTGCGTTTGGATTGAGCCTATGGGAATGAAAGAATGAGTATGAGAATGATATATGTTGTTTGTTTCATGGTAATTTGTATGGTGAAATCTATCTATTGGCTATACATCAAATGAGTCAAAGGAGCATAGTATTAATCTATCGTTGTTGAAGGGCCCGCCACTACTATCAAACTCATACCAATTGTGATTCCTATCATAAAACCAAACGGCCCCTAAAGTGTTACAAACTAACACCTTATTTATACTTAAATAACTAAACATATTATCTTTATAAGCCCTTTTTTCTTCTTTTTAAACAATTGCAATGTTTTCCATTTGTAAAAAAAATATGTTCATTAATAATCATTTAACTTTTACATGTCATTTTAAAAAAAGGAAATTGATGGCTACTTTATAAAGTCGGAAAGTTGCCTACTTTTCTTTTGTAAAAGAATCGAAAAAACATGTATTTGTGATATAATAAAGGGGCTTAATTGTAAATATTTTTAATTTTTTTATAAAAGAAAGTTAAAAAAAAAAGCTAAATATAAATATATACCCTAGCTTTTATACTTATGGCCTGTTTGGTAGGGGTTTTTTTGGGGAAGCTGTTAGCTTTTTGTTACAAAATAATCTCATCTAAACTAAATAGCTCCGTTTGGATACATTAACTTCAAGCTTTTATTTCAAACAAATAGCTCTTAAATGAAAAGCTGATTCATGAACCTTTTTAAACATTTTGGAGTTGTTAAAACATTAAATTACTAATATACCCTTCAAACATTTGTTTACAATTATAAATATGACATCTTATAATTAAATTTAATAGCTAAATTACCAAACATTTTTATTAAAAAAAAATACTATACTTGTAGCTGATGTTAACAGCTCAGGTACTCAAGAAACATACAGTTTACAGCAAGAAACATACCCTTATACGGTACAAACAGACAGATGGTACATTGGTACTCAATAACAGAGTCAACCGGCCGTAACTAACGCCCAAAATACGAAAACTCATCTGTTGATTAAATCCAAAATTAGAAGTGAATAGGAAGTAATAAGATGGGGGCACAAGGTTCTAAGCTTGAGAAAGTACTAGGAGATCAGTTTCCCGAAGGCGAAAGATATTTCGGTCTCGAAAACTTTGGAAATACTTGCTATTGTAACTCTGTCTTGCAGGTCTTTCTTTCTATCTACTTGTTGTTTATGTGTGAATCATGTGTTAAATACTACTCTAGATGTTTAATAAAACAAATTGTATTCAACTCAACTCAATAAGTTTTGTTTTGTTTTAGTAGAGACTTATGTGTTAACCTCCTCACAAGAGGTCAACGGTTCAAACCTCACTAGGTACACATTTGGGGGTGCCTACCACAACAACTTTTTAGTTGGCCTTAAATCAAACTTCAAATGATTGGTAAATATGGACATAGGATTATCGCTGGAATGAATATAAACCAAGATTGTATTTTTTGAGAAACGCTAATTTTTTCATGAGCTTTCTGAAAACATGATACTGTAACTTAGCTGTTCTGTGCTGAGACGCTACATTATGGATTTATGGTGCTTAAAAACATATTGTAAATTACATGCATGATTTAGAGGTCGTGTTTTAAACTACAAAGTTGCCCGTAATTCATTGAGTTTGGGCCACACTATGTACAAGTACAACTATTGGAACGTTCCTGTATTCATTATATGCCTCTTAGACTGTAAAATTTGTTATCAGAATGTGTTTTGGCGAGAATACAAAAAAGCCTTGGCAATAGAAGGGATACAGTCCCATGATGTTACATTCCCGTCACAGTTGCTAAAGTTTATCAATTGGTAAAGTATAGTGAGCCTTCACAAAGTTTTCATTATTGCTCATCCAGTCATTTGGTCAACTTACTTACGAAGCCACCCCCAGTGGCGGAGCCAGAAAATGTGATCACGGGGGGCGTCGACCGAAACTTTAGATAACGGGAGGTGTCATTTTTTAACGCAATTTAAAACAAACCGGGTCGGGTTTAAAATAAAGGCAGCAAAAGTGCTCTACTACGTTGAATTTAACACTAATTATAATAGGTTTAAGTGTCGACAAAAGAATTCGCTTGGTAAAAAAATTAAAATAATGTAAAGTAACTCGCAAAATCGTCTTTCACGGGTTACGAGTCTAAATACCGTCTTCCACGGTGTATTGTGGAGGTTGAGATGTAGACAGTGTTACCCCTAACTAAGATAGAGAGGCTGCTTCTAGTTTTACCAAAGATGGAAAAAAACTTCCAACTTAATGTTGCAACTATTTTCTTTTATGTTGTATTAATAATGTGCTCAAAGATAGTTTAACCAAACGACATGTAATTATATATGCAAAAAAACCCACTATTGTGAAAAACCATTTGACAAATTGCTAACACATTAAATTTAAATTAACTATTCGTACATTTTGTAAAAAAGAGGTAACACATGCTATCATATTTTCACTTGGCCGAGTCAAACAGTCCCCACCATCCCACCCACTTTCACATTTCCCCATTACCTCCTCTTCTCCATATTTTCCGACTAAAAAAAACCCACCGGACAAACAGGTTTTTTGCATTAGAGTGCGCTCTAATTATGGGCAAGCTTAGAGCGACGAGGGCACTTTGATTTGTTGGGGGAGGATACTGGACTTTTTTCGCCACAGTATTACTTTTTATACTATACATTTTGTGTATCCGCAAGACCTTGGTTGGGGGCAACGCCCCCCACTACTAGTAAGGTGGCTCCGCCGCTGGCCAACTTACTTACGAAGCCACCCCCCTAGAAAACACAGATATAGCAGCTAGTTTATCATGATTATATAGCATAGTAGTTCTTAAGCCTGATGATCCTTAAGGTGTTTCTGCTGGTTAAGCATTCTATACAACTGAATTACTATTTGGTTAAAAGTGCTTAATATATCATGCTTCACTTGAAATTTGTACCATTAATATTATTGTCAGCTGAGTTTTCTTGTTTGATTTGGTTTTATTTTGCAGGCTCTCTATTTCTGTGTCCCATTTCGTGAACAGCTACTCGAATACTATGCAAAAGTTAAAAATCCAGCAGATGTAGAAGAAAATCTGCTTACGTGTTTAGCAGAATTGTTTATGCAGGTAGCGGTTTGAAATAAACTTATATAGTTCTAGTTAGTGGTGTCATGCCTTTGATACGTATTAAATATATTCTACTTTATTTAATGTAGATTTAAAATACTAATATTTGGTTAAATGGTTTTTATCTTGATGATCATGACTTTTATCATTGTTTTAATGTAAGATAATCGATGATGTCTTTGGTTGAAGCTTTGTGATGATATTGGGCTCCATTTTATATAAATTAAGAGTTTTTTACTTGCACTGCACTCGAGTTTTCTGCTCATTTTTTTTGATATAGATTATTATTATTTTACTACAGGACTGCTTTTGAAATATATACCTGACTTGATTTTTTCCTACTTGTTAAGATTAGTACACAAAAGAAGAAAACAGGTGTTGTTGCTCCAAAACGCTTTGTACATAGAGTAAAGAAAGAAAATGAGCTCTTCCGTGGTTACATGCATCAGGTACAGTCACAGTTTGGTTGCGTGTGTATATATAGACCGACATCATTTTGTTTCAGAAAGTTAGTGTGATTATCTCCCTATATAAATAAGCTTTACTGGTAGTGATAACTGTACAAAATAAAAGATACTTTTGAGATACTGATTGAAATGATATGTGCCAACAACAAGAACTAAACAGATATATCCTTGGAGTCTGTTCGTGAACGTTGATGCTAATTGATCACGTTCTTCATGTAGCTCTTGTATTTTACAGTAATTCCAGTTGCTGATATTGGTTCTCCTTCAAATGTTGTGTAGGATGCACACGAATTTTTGAACTTCTTGTTAAACGAGCTCGCTGATATACTAGAGAAAGAATTAGCAAAGGTTCCAGTGGAAAATTTATCACCACCTGATAAGATCACTGATGGGCCACATGGTGGTCCGGTCAATGGTGTAAAGAAAGAGCCCTTGGTTACATGGGTTCACAAAAGCTTCCAGGTTAGTTCAAATATCGATTTATGTCATGCTAATGACAACAGTTTTACTACTAATGTCCCTATGCCAAGAATCTTGTGATGGTAAATATGTCTTAAGAATCTTGTAATGTACATTTGTATAATGACTTTGATAATGTGTGTTGGTAGTTAATTTTGTGCATGGTTATATACGCAGGGTATACTTACAAATGAGACACGGTGTTTAAGGTGTGAGACTGTAACTGCAAGGGACGAGACATTCTTAGATTTGAGCCTCGATATAGAGCAGAACAGTTCAATTACGAGTTGTTTAAAAAACTTCAGTTCCACTGAGACCTTGAATGCTGAGGATAAGTTTTTCTGTGATAAATGCTGCAGGTTGGTACTTAATTTCTGCAAATTTACTTTTTTAGTTCTAGTACACCATACATTTTATTTTTGTATTTCCTAACATAAACACAATATATGACTTCTGGTTGATGTTGATTGTTTATTTCTATGCTTGCAGTTTGCAGGAAGCACAAAAGAGGATGAAGATAAAAAGACCACCCAATATTTTAGTCATCCATTTGAAACGTTTCAAGTACATGGAGCACCTCAGTAGGTACAAAAAACTATCATATCGTGTTGTATTCCCTCTGGAGCTAAAATTAACAAACACAATGGAAGACGCCGATTGTGAATATTCATTATTTGCGGTAGTGGTTCATGTTGGCAGTGGACCTAACCATGGACATTATGTCAGTTTGGTAAAAAGCCATAACCACTGGCTGTTCTATGATGATGAGAATGTGGAGATTATCGATGAATCTGCTGTTCAGACTGCCTTTGGTTCTGCTCAGGAATTTGCAAGTAATACGGATCATGGGTATATGCTGTTTTATGAGAGCATTGATACTCACAAGTTGAGCTGATAATCCGGATGTTTATTAAGATCAAGTTGATAATGGGTTGCCCTATATTTTGTTATTATAGAAAAATTATAAGTGGTTTAGAAAGGTGTCGTCATATGGGTTAGACGTTCTGTAAGTTGGTTCCAGTATGTTTCCATCTCCGTTTCATTATCTAAAACTACTTGTAAGGCTATGATCAGGTTTTCTGTTTTTGTTTTTGAGGATTGAATTATATTTGAATAATGAAGTTGCCTGTACGAGTAGTGTTAACTATGAATAAAGGCCCCAAATGATTTAGCACCTGTTTGTAATCGAATATTGGCAATCTATGTTTTTTTTCTGTGCTGAATAATCAGTCTGATGACATAATGATCACTTTAACCCTATGTTTAGATTATGCTCAAGAGTACACAACTACCACGGATCCTGGACACATCCTACTTTATTAGAACTTGGCTTGCATTTTAAGCTGGCGATTAGCATGCTCATTAAAATAAGCTGTATGCTAAATCAGGATACTATGATACAATTAGAAGATTGTAGATATAACATGTTTAAATATAGCACTTGGTCTTTTGCTAATATGAGCTAGTTAAATACTATCATATGCGACTCTTTGCAAGGGTTGTGATATTTTTTGGTGATATGTCTAGATTAGTTTAACGAACATGAGACTATCAGAGTTTTAATATCATGTCAGCACTTGTTTCATGAAGATTGCAATAAGGAATATGGCTGTCTGAGAAACGAAGTTGCCTTATGTCGAAAATCTATCCTTTGAATCTAGTTCGTCTCATTGACTTAGGTTACACGTATCACTGGATTTGATTATTGGTATGTATGGGTTGGGTTATTTAAGGTCTCACACATTTAAACTACTGAATGCAACATAAAGATGACCCTTTTTGTCATTATAACCAATGCATAGCAAAGATGATTTTGTATGGCTCTTGCCAGTTTTTGCTTTACTGATTTGCTCAAATTAGTAAAAGTGGTAATATACACCAGCTTTCTGCAACTCATCTATCCGTAAGATTACATCTACTTTACGCCATTTTTACTTTTGTGCAACTCATCTATCCTTTGGATTACATCTATGAGATATAATAACCAATGTGCTAGGTATTCACATTTAACATTTTCGTTTCCTCGATTCCTAAGCATAACACGTAGAAAATATATCAACTCTTGAACTCAAAATCTTGACCACGCTGTACATCTATGTTCATCCCCTGTTTTGGTAAGACCCTCGTTAATTTAGAAGTCCAAGTGGTCTCTATAAGCAAACATACGTCTCTTTTTTGTTTCAGTTCCTTCTGGACAAAAATACATGACCATCTGAAACAAGATGCTGTCAAAAGGATGGCGAAAAGTTAGCCAGAAACTCGATCCATCATTAAGGTCAAATCAGCCAATTGAAACCAAATCTAGGTGGAAAGAATTCACTTCCAATACCAATGCTTTCTCCAAACATCGTCCATGTCCTCAAGGGGAACTCCTTTAGTCTCGGGCAAAAAGGCACCAATAATTGTGGTCATGAAAAAGGTTGTGGCACCATAGAACAAGAACAAGCCAAACCTCATATAACATAGCATCTCCATTGACAATTGTGTAAGGATAAAAGTGATGATGAAGTTTGTTGCGAAGCCTATGCCTGTTCCAGCTGCACGAACCTCTATTGGCAGTATTTCACTTGGGACTAACCAAGTAAGCGGACCCCATGACCATCCAAACGCTGATGAGATAAGACACATCAAGACTAGCACCGCAATTCCGTAGTTGTGCTGGAATTCCTCAATCATGCCTTGGGACTCAAGTGCTAGTGTACATGCGACGAACACCTTCATTTTGATTTGTTTTGAACTTGATTAGTTCTTCTCAATACAAAAAATTAGTTAAAAAGAGAGTGGCTCAAATGGATTTAAAGTCTCACAATATCTGTTTTAAATACTCACAACCTTCTGTATTGTTTTTTTTTTGGTAAAAAAATAAAATAAAATAAATAAATAAATAAATAAAAGTTTTATCACAGATTTTGAAAGTTGGCATTGTAATGGTATTGTTCTTGTATTCATGATTGAAACATTTATTATAAATATAGACAAAAGTTTTCTTTACGGGTCAGCGAAGCCTGGCCTCGCCCGTTCACCCTATACTAAAAAACAATCCATTTCAACCCGGACCTGTTTTGACATATTAAGCGACCGGTTCTTGCCATCTTTATCTTAACCTGTCTATGCAAACTAATTAAAAAAAAAAAAAAAAAAAAAAAAAAAAAAAAAAAAAAAAAGTAGAAAAGGTAGAGTAAGGTGCACACCTGAGAAAAGATTATCTGCACACCACCTTGTAGAAACAAAAACTTTCTTCCAATCTTATCAACCATACAAGCCGACAACAATACAAACGCCAAATTCACAACTCCAATTATAACTGCAGCAAATAAAGACCCTTCAGCTCCCATCCCAATTGTTCTCATCACTACTGGTGCGTAAAAAGCAACCATACCAATACCCGTTAGCTGCTGAAATCCTGCAATCGCAACTGTCAACACTAATTGTCGTCTATATCTTGGCCCCATTAACTTCACACATGGACTCTCATTAGTCAATTTAGAAGCCATCTTAAAGCTAATCAAGTCTTTTAGCTCAGATACAGCCCCAGCCTTAGTTGACCGAACTTTGGTCAATGCAGCTAAGGCCTCGTCATTTTTGCCACGTTCGATCAAACTGGATGGAGTGTCAGGTATGAATAAGGCCCCAATAGTTAACATCATGGCTGGAACACTTGCACTCCCTAATGCGATCCTCCAGCCATTGTTGTTTTTGGAGTGGTTGGCGGCAAAGTTGATTATGCTGGCGATTAATCCGCCAAAGCAAATGAAGAATTGAAAAGCTGTGTTTAGAGCTCCCCGAAACTTTGATGGTGCCATTTCTGTTATGTACACTGGAGCAGCCTTGAAAAGGTAGACAACAAAATATGTGTTCTTATATTATCTCATGATCAAAGAAGTCATGTAATTCAAGTTTGATTTATTTCAATTTCATTTATAGGTGAAGGTCCCATCACGATCAATATATGTTGCATCGATGTTATATACGGACAGAGTGCTATGGATTCCCATTACTATGTCACCAAGTGAAGGCATTAAATCCAGAAGGGATACCTAGTGGTGGTAACTTCGGTCCATTTACTGTTTAATTCATGTTTTTATCTCAAACATGTCATTTCAAAAAATATAGTTATAGATGAACGGGTTTCTTTTTGTATAAAATGCTCAAAATGTACTCTTTCATTCGTTCCATTTTGGTCATTCTACTCTTTTTTCGTACACCGGAGTAATCAATAATAGGCTTTGTGTCTCATTTGGATCATTTTGTAACCCGTATTCGTATCATTTTTTAATGAAACTTAACATTATATATAAACTTGACATTTTTATACATAGATTAGATAATTAAAAGTTTTCTTTTTTGCCCCATTGCTCAATGTTTGTTTCGATTGCATAAACAACCGTTTCAACCTGTTGCCACCCCTAGGTACACCAAAAGCCTGAAGCATCATTAGTCATTGTAATGGAGTCCAAGGACTTACATATATATAAAAGGTGCACACCTGATTCGCGAAACCAATACCAAATCCTACAAATAGACGGCCAACAATGAGTGTTGAAACTTTTTGTGCAAAAACCGCAAGTGCATTCCCCGTCATGTAGAGGATTCCACTAGTAATCAAACTAAACCTCCTTCCTATCAAACTCGTGAGACGACCAGCCAACAATGACGACACTAAACCAGCTATGAACATTGAAGAGATAAATGCAGTCAGTTTATGAGTATCAAATAGGCAATATTGGTCTTGTTTCATGTCCTTCATTTTATCCAAAACCGTAGGGTAGAATTTTTCCAAAAAAGGCCTCATCATCATTACCCCTCCTACAATACAACATAGATTTTTTAAGGGTTACATCATTGTCATTGCATATGTATGTATTAAAACATACTTAAGAAAACTAACCAGAAACCGTAGTATCATATCCATACATTAAACCAGAAGAACCTGCTATAATACAAATAAAAACAACTGTGTTTGTCAATGGTGTTTTCGTGTTTTCCTCACTTTCATCCATTTTTGTTTACCTGTTGATGTTTTCCGTTTTCTAAACATATATATGATCAATTCAGATAGTTTATAATAAATGTTCTATGCTCTTACGGTACGAAAATTAGTTTGGATTCGATGATAGCCAAATCGTTGGGTCACTGGAAAATGGCGCAGAAAATTTAGGCCGGAAATCTTTGGAGGCTTAATATAGAATTTTTAGGATATAGAAAATTGATAGGTTCTCAAAGCTCTCAACGTTTCAATTTTCCATTTCGTGTTGCAAGTCTTTATTCATTTGTAATCTGAGGAAGAATGAATATATGATCGTGCAATACCTTGTTAGTAAAGATTACACAAATATAGGATTATATAACTCGAAAAAATACTCTCGTCCTTTTTATGGTACTTTGTGATATTTTTACCCTTCGAAAAAGTAAAATTCCTATTAGTTGAGAGTGGGCAAAAATGTCACAAAATGTCCCAAAATACTTCAAAAAGGCCGAATTTGAAAGAAAAGTACCCGTATAAGCAAAATAATTTGTTCGCTACCCCTAAAATTGCATGTCAATAATTTATTGGTTGTAACAATAGGGCTCACTGCTTCACAATCTAATAAGATAACTCCACGTATGTTAGGCTCACAATTAGGCACAAGTTTTAGGTCTCTCAATCATTTTCCTAAAAATAAATTGCGGCAAGTATGATACATTTTTAAAACATTTGCCCTAGTATGATCTACTAACCATTCTGTATATGATTAGATGTGCACAAATTTCTGTTAAAACACACAAAATCGAACTGAAACACGACTAGACCCCATGCGGTTTCATGGTTTGGTGCTTTGGTCCTGTTCGGTCCTGCAAAACATGTCATTTACAAACTTTGGTCAAAAGCCAACTAGTATAAAAAAAACATAGGTAGATAACTATTACAATATCAAGACGAACATATATACTCACTCGTTGATATGTTTTATACATCATTTTTTTTATTACACATAGAAATCTATCAGTACTTCGAGAATCAAGATATCCCTGAATTGAAGTAATCGTGTGAAATGAAAAAATCAATTCATAAATATTATTGAGACAAAGAACGGAACAAGTATCAACCTTTTTGGTTCCACTAGAGTGATAGTTTTGGCCTGGTTTGGTCTCAAACAAGACACTGGAATCGGATACATACTTGAGTTTGTTTCGATTTGAAAATAATAAATAAATCTAAACTTGGGTTAATGATTGCCCTAAGGGCGCAAACGAGTCAAGCTTTATCGAGTATCGAGCCCGAGCTCAAGCCAAGAAAATAATCTCGAAATGTTTAACGAGCCAAGCTCGAGCTTATACAGACTCGACTCTAGTTATTGTCGAGCTTTTAAGTGACTCATATATATATATATATATATATATATATATATATATATATATATATATATATATATATAGGGGCACTTTCAAATGAGAACCATTTTAACTACAAGAACTGCGAAAACCACCATTTTACAACTAATAATACACAATGTACACCATTTAATGCTCCATAGCATTTTGTTATTTTTATTTAATTCAAAAGGGTATAATAGTAAAAGACATTTTCATATTAATTTTTATTTTTTTATAATTCCCGTTTTTAATAAATGTTAAAATTCGGATTTTTTTTTTCACAAAAAAAATCGGATTTTTTTAATTATTATTATTTTTAAATAGTAATGGTGCATACATGTTTTTTTTTTCTTTTTTTTTCTTTTTTCTTTCTTTTTTTTAAGCGAAGGTGCATACATGTTTTTTTCCTTCAAATAGTAAAAGTGCATATATGTTTTTAATTAGTCAAAGTGCAGACATGTTTTTTTCTTCTTCAAATAGTCAAGGTGCATACATGTTTTTTTAGTTAACATTTTTTTTATCAACCTACCAATACTTTTATAAACACAAATTAAGAACATAAATCATTATAAAAAGAAAAACAAGATTGATATACTTAAATGTTACATTTCGCTTTATTACAAGTACAAAAAAAATGAAATAATCATATATCTCCAAAGGTCGCAAATCTTCATGTATAATCGTGTTCATCCACTTCCCGGTCTTGAATGATATCATCATCTTCATCAATCAATCTGAAACAAGTATGCACGAAAATAATTAAACCACAAGTAAATAAGAAACGAAAATTAATCATGTTCTCAAAGATATATGGAGAAAGCCTAACATATATGTTTTGAACACGTATGTTTTGAACATACATGTTTTAAGCATACATGTATGTTTTGAACATACATGTTTTAAGAAAGCCTCACATATATGTTTTGAATATGTATGTTTTGAACATAAAACATTTATGTTTTTCATTAGTTATACACCCTTTTAAATGATTTTTTTACAGCCATAAACACGTATGTACCAATTCTTAAAACATATATGCACGCCCCTAGAAACACGTATGTACCATTTCTTAAAACATAAAACATACTTGTTCTAAAACATACATGTTTAAAAACATATATGTTTTTCATTAGTTGGATCCCACTAATTAAAAAACAAAACATGTGTATCGACGGCAACCAAATCGTAATTCAAAACATGGTTCTCAAACAAACGTAAATCAAAAAAACAAAACATGTATTCCTTTTACCATTTGATATCATAGAAGCAATTACCTTTTACATATTGTACTGTACAACCAGTGATGAACACTAAGCAAATTCTAATTAAGCAACTAAATCCCATATCGGACCAGGTTTTACTTTCTCAAATCAATTTCTTTATTTTTTCCAGATCGAAACCTTCCTGCAAAAAAAAAGAATATCGAAACCTATATTTCATTTTCAGATCGAAAGCAAAAAAAAAAAAAGTCAAACCGAAAGCCAAAAAAGTTTCAGATCGAATCAATGATCATATTGAAAACATATTTATAGATCGAAACCTGCCAAAGAAGATCGAAACCTATATTTCGTTTTCAGATCGAAAGCCAAAAGAAAAAATCAATTTGAAAGCCAAAAACGTTTCAGATCGAATCAATGATCATATTGAAAAACAAATTTCTCAGATCGAAACAAGATTAAAAAAAAAATGATTTACACATATTAAAGGTAGAAAAAGGTTTACCAATAAAAGAATGTACAACATCCTGGTTGCTGATATATTTTTTTTCGTCAATTGAGTGAAAATTTGGGCTGAGATCTATAAAGTGGCGGCTGCAATTATTTTTGTGGTGCTCATCTTCAAAAATAAAGATAAGTCATACAGTGCAATGTGAAAAGAACAAAAATGGCGGCCGTGAATTATGGTTAAAGGGGAGAGAGGGATTTTTTAAGAAGAGGGAAGAGATGAGGCGTTTTATGTGGAGAGAGTGGTTACCAATTTAAATATAAAAAACTGTGTGGTTGATTATTATTTTTTTAAATGTCCATAATACCCTTTTTACTTGTATCAGATTTTTCTTTTTTTCCCTTTATTTATAAAACTGCCATCTTTAATTTTGACCATTGATCACCTAATCTAATGGCTAAAAGGTGGTTTTCGCAGTTCTTACAGTTAAAATGGTTCTCGTTTGAAAGTTACACTATATATATATATATATATATATATATATATATATATATATATATATATATATATATATCTTAATCTTAACTATCTATAAAGCATGTATGGTCAACACTTAGTCAATGGTGAAAACTGAATTTTCATTAATACCGAAATTGCCCTTGTCCAATTTTGCCTTAACTACATATACATGTATGAACCTTGTAACTAGACAACCATTAAATGGCGCATTAAATGGAACAGCCACGCTCAAAACCTTCTGACTACCAAAAGCACATAAATCCCACCAAACAAACAAATACCCCTCAAACATAACTCTCTCACCCCATTTTCTTTTTATCTTCAGACAAAATCTCTCTCTTATTTTGTAAATACAAAATCCATGAACACACACATAACCATTACCTCCCGGCCACCACCTAATAGCCGCCGACCACCCCCACCTCGCAGCCGCCGACCACCCCTCACCTCACATCACAGCCGCCACCATCGAAACACCATAACCCGAAACCCATAACCACCGAAAATCCCACAACCACCAAAGCCTTCAATTAATTGTATGTTTTTTGAAGTATAATAAGGTTTTTAGTCTTTCTTTTCTAATAGATCTATATATTATACAAGTTTGGAATATTTTTTATAAATCTAAATGGGGTTTTGAAGGTTTTTGTTTATAGATCTATGCATATTCTTAATGTATCTATTTATTTCCGACCACCGCTATTGACGGAATATTCCGCTGCCGCCACCGGAATCTGCGTTGCCGCCGCTGGATGACCACGAGCTGGACGCCACCCTAGCCGAAACCGTCAGTCAAGGTTTATATTTTTGTAGTTCTTTTTGTTAGATCTTTATAGTTTTCATGTTTTGAAGTTTTATATTTAAAGATACATATTTACCTTTTTGAGCTTTTATAATGAATCAATATGTTTTTTAGTGCCCCCGTTGTTGCCTGAATTCAGTTCCTCCGCTGCCGCCGGAATCCTTGACATTGGCGTCACCGAAGCATATTGCGGTCTCCTGGTTTCTTATTAAAGTTTGTGGGTATCTTTTTATTATAAATTTTATTGTGTATTTATAAGTTTGTGGGTATCTTTTTATTATAAATTTTATTCATAGATCTATAGATTTTATTTTAGATCTATAAGTTTTTTTTATAGATCTATGTATATTAACTTTTGTGGTAATTTTGTTGTTAGTGTTTTTGTTTTTCATGTATTCATGGCTGTAGCAGTCGTTAGCTTGCCGGAGAAGTCGATACCGCCATCGCCGGAAAGTGGTATGCCGTCGGCGGAAATTGTTCATGGTTTATTTTTTAGAACTCTTACATTTGTTCCAGTTTTACTGGTTTTTATTAATATTTGTTAATCAAGTTTTTTTTTTTTTTCAGTATAAATGTTAATTGTAAATATTGTGTAGTATTTTTTATAAATTTGTTTTGAATATTTTGCCGTGTAGTTGTTTGTAAGTTTTTTTTTTTTTTTTTTTAATTCTGTTATCTAACTTTGTTAATATTTTGCCGTGTTTGTTATGGCTAGAGATTAGTGCACTTTTTTGATATTTTTATAGTTATTTTCGCTTTTTTTATTAAGAATTTGATATTTTTATAGTTATTTTCGATTTTTTTTTGTTAAATCTGAGTTTCTACTTATTAATATATTTGACTTTCTTGAGTTTATAATAAATCTGTTTTCTTTTTATATAAAATTGGGATTTTCTATAAATTTGTTTTTTGTTTTTTCCTTAATAAATCTGATTTTTATTTTGTTTTATATACATGTGGTATTTGTCGAATGTTTTTTTTTGCTCTTTCGAAATCTATATTTTCAGACGTTTTGTGAATGTGTTCTTTTGATTTTCTAATAAACCTGATATTCTTTTTAGATCTTTTGCCCTTGCCGTTGCCGTTGTTATATGGTGCTGTTGTTGAAGCACTGATAAAGTGACCGAAATTTGTGTATTGTCATGTAGTGATATTTAAAAATGTCTAGATAAAAATTTGTCGGTTTATGAAAAATAACAAATCACAATGTCCCATCTTTTCCAGATCATGATATAATTATGGTGGTAAAAGGCACATTTAGTTAATGATAAAAGCATATTTGAAATCATTGACACGATTAAAGTATAATGATTATGTGGTAAATTTAAAACACAAATAGGATGATTGTCGAAAGTTGAAATAATAATGTTTGACTTTATTTTGAGTAATATTTGCTAGCTTTTTATTACCGACAACCCCATACATAGCTCAATAACTGGCACCAATCTTATTGCAAAACATAAGACAAACGGATCGAAAAAGAAAAAAGAAGTAAAAACGATCACCATTAACAGAGGGATACGCTACAAAATAGAAAAGGTGGGTAGTGTGAAAGTAGATTTAGAAAGTAGGAGATATACCTCAACAAATTTTGGTGGGCTCGAGGTCTATGACACGTGCTGATGTTAAAAGGAAACTTTTGGTTGGCTCAAGGAAACTATTGATCAAACTCATCAATTTCAAAATTTAAACCGTAAAATTTGGCCTACTTTTCTATTTCATAATTGAGTTATTTGCACTCTTTAAATTGATTGACATACTTTAATTTAAAGTGTTGACATTTATGCCCTTACAAAATGAAAATATGTAAAAATGATAGACGTAAAAATGATGTGAGGGTATAAATATCAAAACACTTTAAATTAAAGTGTGTCAATCAATTAAAAGAATGTGCAAATCATCTCTTATTTCACAAACCTTAAATAGAAAATATTCAAATTTTTTACTCCGTATGTGTTTGCGTAAAGTGAGAGCGGCACTTCTTTTGTATTTCTGTACTTTTTTGTCATTTGGTCAACAAATATTTTGATAAAAGTGCAACCGATTATTTTCTGGTATTTCTCATAGTATAAACCGCAGTGACCAATTTGAATGCATTTTCAAACATCCACTTTTAGTAAAAAAAACCGCCCCGCCGCATACCTTTGATAAATAACATTATAAATTAAATACAACGAAAAAACCTCGCCAGGCCTCAACACGGCCGGCCGCCGCCATACTTGTTGAATACATAATTAGCCATGATATTAATAATGTGTTGCAGGGAGGCAATGGGTGTTTACTTTTTAACATGTCTTTACTGCTTGAAATAGTTATAATATCATTTCTATGGTGTTCATGGTTGTGTAAATCCTATTTGATTATTTGATATGGGTTAATCTTACGCGAAAGTAGCTCAAACAATAGAAACTGATTTATGGGTTTTCTTTTTCAAAAGTGTAGAAACCTGCCAAGAAAGAAAAGGGTAGCGTTCTCTCGTACTTCGGCATAAGTTATTTCCCCTCTTGATCACTTTACCTATCTTATTTTTTGTATTGTTAAATTTGTTTTAAAGTTGTGTCATGCTTTAGAATAAGTCCGTCATTTTGTTAGTTTCTCTACGTGTATACATGTATAAAGATTTTACATGTATACATGTCGTGGTTATACTTTCCTTGTCATAACTTCACTTGAGTTTAAAAGTAAATAAAGTTCATTGTATTATATTGAACAAAACTTAAAAATGCATTGGTCGATTCTAAATTGTGTTAGTGTTTGTGCTTTTTTTAGAAATGGATCCTTACTTTACCGTCGAATCTTTCAAATCCCTGAAAAGCCAACACGCGTGGTACAAAATGGACAAATTGCGTGTCTACTTCGTTTGGATGGATAAGAAAGCCAACAAACTCTACGTGCTCTTGCACGACAAACATGTAAGGGTTGTAAACTACATAAGACATCATTTAATTCGAACAAGTATATATACTAACCAAGACCCTTTGTCTTAAATTTTATACGTCTAATACCAGGGAGAAAGGATGGCGGCCGAAGTGCCGCAAGACCTGGTGGAGTCATATAAAAACAAGAACTTGGAGAAAACTACAACCAGTCAAAGAGTTCGGTCAAGGAGGATTCTACACCTCAAATGTCGTCTACCAAAAAGTTTTACGCGACGAGTAACATGCATTGTTAGTTAATATCTTATAATTTATGTAATGTTTTATTTTTCAGTCTAACTAAATATGTTTGTATGTTGTTTGATACATGTTAAGAATTTTTGCTAGATTTGAATTATCGCATGTTACAACCGTTTGCAATTACATTTTGATATTTTCACGTTCTATTTTGAACTTTATACGAAACACTTACCACAATATAGCATATCGTTAATTGTCTGCCGCTAGGAACCTCCGTTGCTATGCACGGGTACTCGCCTAGTATATATATATATATATATATATATATATATATATATATATATATATATATATATATATATATATATATAGTGAGACTTTCTTGCGAGAACCATCTTATCTGCGAGAACTGACAGAACCACCAAAAACATACATGTACGCCTTCAATAATTGTATTTTTGCACATATGTTCTAAAAACAACATATATGTTTTAAAAAAAAACATGGTTGTTCTAAAGAATTTGATAAGAAATTGGAAATACAAAATTTTTCTTTGAAGGTGTGCATGTATGTTCTTATAAGACGTGCAATAAAAATATTGCGGCCGTGTGTAAGGTTTTTGTAAAAAAAGAGGATGAGTTCATGATGATATTGAAGAACATAGGTGGATACTTACGATTATTGATGATTTGCATGTATTTTTATTTTATTTTAAAAGGCGTGCATGTATGTTTTTTGTGGTTCTGTCAGTTCTCGCAGATAAGATGGTTCTCGCAAGAAAGTCTCCCTGTATATATATATATATATATATATATATATATATATATATATATATATATATATATATATATATATATATATATATATATATATATATATATATATAATATTATGTATAATTTAAGGGGCTTAAATGTAAAGACTTTAGTTCCGGTGAGAAATTGAGAAATTTGAGAAATCATAAAAAACGCAATTTGAAGCCTTGATTCATTTTATTTTTTTTTTTGAATTTTTTCGTAAAAAATGTTTCTAGAAACAAATTCTTGATTCAAAATTTTGAAAAGTTAACCTTTGATTCATGAAATATCATTTAAATGACAGTTTTGAACCACTTTACAAATTTTAGTGAATCTACACTAAAATGGATATTGTGAAATGTTAATCACTCGTTTGTATTGAATCAACAAAAGATATTTTGGCGAATAAAAACTATGAATCAACGTAAGTAAATGCATTTCTCACGTTTATTTCATAATTTTCTCACTCGATCTTGATTCTAAATGTAAATACACGAAATGTAAATAATTAATTATGAATGTACCGAGTTTTTCGATCCGAATTAAATTTTATTCTATATTTTAAATTTAGTTTACATGAAAAACACATCTTTAAAAAAATTGAGCTTTTCGAGATGAATTTAATTTTATTCTATATCCCTTGTGAAGGCTCGCCGAGCTATCCAGCCAAACATAATATTGTAGGGTCGAGTTGAGCCCTGCAAAAATTCGAATAAATTAGACTCGTTTACACCACCACCCCAGTGATCATGTCTTTCGCCTAGGTCCCTAAAACCCAATTTTGTTGGAAGAAACCAAAAGTCATGTTGGGTCCGTTAGTACCCAAGAATACTTAAAACAAGATTTGAACACAAATTAACCAAGTGTTAACTTAAACCGAGAACAATTCAAGTCACTGAGAGAACAATCTCTCAGTGAGTCATCTTCAGGATGCTTAAGTCGAATTCAAGAAGAAGGATTCACTACTTAGGAAGGCGGTACTCCCTGAGTAGGACTTAAGCCAAAGAAGAAGATGATGGTTCAGTGAGTGTTGGACAAGAACTCACTGAACCCCAGTCTCCTCAACAATAATTGTGATTAATAAATGAAGGCGTGTACTGAAGAACCTAAAGCCTGAAAGAAAGGCGGGAAAATCTGGGAAGAGTTTAAGATAAGATCAAATCTTATCTTGTCAGGAAGAAACCTTCCCTAAGACGGCTAAAAGTCATGGAGTGTCAGACCAACCACTCCTAAAGACTTTTAGCCCATTCCTATTGGTTCTTGGAAATGACAATTACTATTGTAATTGTCAGACACGCTTGCTTCAACAACTTGTATTATTTTAATCACTTTTACTCTTTATACTTGTGTATAAATAGGTTCAGATAGGAGAGAAGTTGAGTGTGTTTTTTTTTGAAAGCTTAGACTTTTACAAAGCAACTTCTCTCCTACAAAGAGTAACGTATCCCTGAGATAGCTCAGTGGGTCGAATTGTTACCACTCGAAGCAAAGCTTGAGTTTAGATAGGAGACACCACCATACCTTGTCTATTCAATCCCAAGTGTTTGTTCCGCAAAACACTTGGGTAATAGATTCTTTGATTCATTTCTAATAAGAATTTAAACGTTGAAAAATACCTATGTGTTTTTACTTTTACGTTTCATTAATCTGTTAGAATTAATCATAACATTGTATTAGTCATAAACACGAATAGATTAACTTTCTAGTTAACTCTAAGCATGTGAAGGGAACAACAAGTGGTATCAGAGCCTCTGGTTTATAAAATCTTTCAAAACTAACCAAGAGTGCTCAAGGTTTTTAAAACCAAGATCCTACTATGGCTGATATTAATGTACCTCAGCTGGTCGATAAAAAGGGTGGCAGCTATTCTGCTGTTGCACCCAGACTAGAAGATGGAAAGTTTAGCAAATGGAAAAAACGTATGATTTGCTATTTAACTGGTATGGAACCTTACTACATCACCTGTATCAGGGATGGCCCATTTGTCCCTAAGACTGCTGCAGGGCTAAACAAGCCTGAGGCACAATGGACCATTGATGAGAGGAGGGTGGTCAATCAAGACCAGCGCCTTAAAAGCATCCTTATATCTTGTCTTCCTGACGATATAATGGAATCAGTTATCAACTGTTTAACAGCCAAGCAAACTTGGGATGACTTGGTTAATAGCTTTGAGGGCCCCTCAGATACCAAGGAAAACAGGGTCATGGACCTGAAACTTGAGTATAATACTTTCAGGGCAAAAGACTCTGAAAGTCTCTCTCAGACTTATACCAGATACAAGACTTTGATAAACGAACTATCAAATGATGGTGTAGTATTATCTAAGCATGAGACAAATGTTGGCTTTGTCAACAGTCTCCCTGAGAAGTGGCTAAACTTCTCACAAGGCCTGAGGAATGCTAATCACATTCAGACCCTTGAGCTCCCTGAAATCTATGGGAAATTTGTCTATGAGGACAACTTGATCTCAAGGAGATATCCTGACTCAAAAGCTCTTGAGTCCAAAAAGGCCTTAACCTCCACACCCATATCAACTGCTTTTTATACTAATGGTGTTGTGCAGGACTTTCAAGAGGAGTCTGAGGATGAAATTGATGAAAGGACTAGTGATGAGTACCTAAAAGATCTAAACTTGGAATTCCAAGAGAGGGCACTCCTTGCTAGTTCAAAACGTTTCATCAAAAGAAACCAGTCCAATTTTTCAAAAGGAAAAGCAAATGAAACCACTGAATGCTTTAATTGTGGTAAAAAGGGTCATTTTGCTAGGGACTGTTATTCTAAAACAACCTCAGAACCCTCTTACAAATTTTCAGGAAATAGTTCCTCAGGAACTAGCAAGTTTCAACCTAGAATGTTTCAGTCGACCCAACAATTTCAAAACAAGGGTCAAAAAGACTTTGAAGCAAAATATAGGAAAGCCAAGGCTAAACTTGCAATTCTTGAAACTAATCCCTCAATGTCTCAGGCTGCTCAAACACCCAAACCTGTTCAGGCAAAGAATAAGGTTTTAGTAGCTGAAGCTTATGACTGGGATGATGAAGAGGTCTCCTCAGATGAGGAAATTAGAGTGAGTGCACTGATGGCACTCTCTGAAGGTGATCAGGTGGCTGTTGGGAAAAGCCATGCAAGGAATGGAGAGTGGGTAAACATCACCATGAAGAAGGTAAACACTTTACTTTCTATGGATGATGATTCTGATTGGCAGTCTTACATGAATTATATTTGTGTAGATCTTAAATTTGTTGAGGAACAAAGGCTTAACATGTGTTCAAAATATAACAACATAGTGTCAGAATTGAATAAATGTAGAGATGAACTGCTTGTACTAAAGCAAGCCAAACTAGAAACAATAACTCTACAAATTCAGAACACTGAAATTTTGAAACAAAACCAAGCCCTACAAACTGAACTTAACAAAGAAAAGGCTGTCATCCAAAGCTGGACCAAGAAGAACCCTAAGGTTTTTGACATTGTGGGATTAATCTCTCAGAAAACCATTGGAATTGACCCTCTTATGGTTGATCCCAATGTGAGTCACAGTGAACTAACCTTTGTTCCAGTTGGCATATCTTTTGAGCAAGAAATGCTTCCCAAGTCTAATGACTGGATTGTCAGGGACAACCCAGTCAGTAAGTTACCAAACTTTGAGACTGGAAAGATCTTGCTTCCTGAAATTCAGGCCTTGAAAAATATGCTTGGACTTACTGAACAACTCGGTAAGCTTGAACTCACTGAACAACTCAGTAATACTGAGTCTGTGAATGAGTCTGAATCAGAATCATACTCACCACTTCCTCCACTAAATACCCTTCAAGGTGCTGCACCAAACTTAGGCCTCCCACCAATGGTCTTCTCACCACACTCTCCAAAGGAGAGATCAGGAAAGGGAACAACCATCCTGAAGAGACCAACCCTTGAAGTCTCAGTAAATACTGATGACTCATCAACTTCAGTCCCTTCTGAAGTAACAACCCAAAGCCCTGATTCAAAATTTGATCAGTTGGCTGAAATGGTCAGGAAGCTGGGAGAGAAGATTGCATCTTCTGAGAAACCTTCTCAATCCAAGAAGGAACAAAAACCAGCTTCCTCAAAGACCAAACCCAAACCCACAAAACCCCTGAAAAGATGTGAATTGTGTAACTATACCAATCATATCACTGATGATTGCTATAGAATTCTTTATTGCATGTTTTGCAAAAAGGATGATCACAGGACCTCTGATCACAAAACACATTCAGTCACATCAAACATGGCAAGTCTTAAAGCTCAGTCTTTAAACTATCCTTCTGATTCTAAACAGAAACAGAAACAAAAGGCAATGCCTTTTGCACCTTGCCCTTACTGTGGGTTCAATGACCACCATCCTAAGGATTGTCAAATTGACAATTTTTGTGAAAATAGTGGAAGTTCCACTCATAGCACCTCAGGACTTGGTAAGGCCATTCAGGCCAGTAGAGGTATGACAAAGTCAGCCTCTCAGTTCACTGAGTCTACATCAGCAATCAAATGCATAATATGTGGTAGCTCAGTCCACTCCACCACTGACCATAAATCACTTGAAAATGTTAATAAGACCCTCAAAGCTAAACCCTCCAAGAAGTGGAGTCCTAGAAAGAACTGACCCAGTTTACTATTTGTGCAGAAACATGCCAGGGATCCTGTTTGGCATCTTGATAGTGGATGTTCAAGGAGCATGACTGGTGTGAAGGAGTATCTGCACAAGTATGTGGATGAATCAGGACCCAAAGTGATATTTGCTAATAACTCATCATGTCTCGCTGAAGGTTATGGTTCAGTAAACTGAAATGGTATAGTCTTTACTAGGATAGCTTATGTAAATGGTCTAAAATACAATTTGATAAGTGTCAGTCAACTATGTGATGCAAAATACATAGTTCAGTTTGATGATAAGCAAGGAATCATCTTCAATGCTAATAAGGAAGTTGTCCTTATTGCTCCAAGAAGACATGATGTTTATGTGTTAGACATGTCCAGTCTGACTCAGAATGGAACTTGTCTCTTTACTAAGGCCACTGATACACTCAACTGGCTTTGGCATAAAAGACTCTCCCACCTGAACTTCAAAAACATAAACAACCTTGTAAAACAAAACAAGGTCCTTGGCTTACCATCTCTTGTGTTTTCAAAGGATAAACCATGCTCAGGTTGTGAAAAAGGTAAACATCACAGAGCATCCTTTAAAACCAAAACCAACTTTTCCATCAGGAATTGCCTACATCTTCTTCATATGGATCTATTTGGACCAATCAGTCCTAGATTTATTAACCATGAGAAGTATACTCTAGTCATTGTGGATGAGTACTCAAGATACACTTGGGTATACTTCATGATCAAAAAGAGTCAGGCAGCTGAAACTATTATGTCCTTTGTCAGGAACATTGAAAATCAGAATGACATCAAAGTCAAACAGATTAGGACTGACAATGGAACAGAGTTCAAAAATTATGAACTTGAATGTTTCTGTGATGAGAAAGGCATTTCACAAAAAATTTCCTCACCCTACACACCTGAACAAAATGGGGTGGCTGAAAGGAAAAATAGAACACTCATTGAAGCAGCTAGGACAATGCTAAATGGATCATTCCTTTCAAAACACTTTTGGACTGAAGCAGTAAAGACTGCCTGTTACACACAAAACAGATCCATCATTGTCAAGAGACATAGCAAAACTCCTTATGAGTTATTCAAGGGAAGAATCCCTGACATCAGCTACTTTCATGTCCTTGGGTGTCCTGTGTTTATTCATAATAACAAGGATCACTTAGGAAAATTTGATGCCAAAGCTGATGATGGATACTTTCTAGGATACTCCCTAGTCTTAAAAGCCTTCAGGGTGTTCAACACTAGGAGACAGCATGCTGAGGAAACATTTCATGTTACCTTTGATGAGAGCACTGATGCAATCAGTGTCTCTAACAACTCAGTGGAAGAGATAGGTATTGATGAATCATCAAGATACCCTCCTGATGAACATCATGCTGATAATGGTCCTTCTACTCAGTACCATGCAAATGCTGACATCTCCTATTACATCATTCCCCTAAACAACCTTGGTCCTGATCTTACTAGAAAACCAGTGAATCAAACTCTCTTTAGAGGAATGATAGGATCACTGATGTATTTACTTGCATCAAGGCCTGATATCCAATTCTCAGTCTGCCTATGTGCCAAATATCAATCTGACCCAAGAGAGACTCATATCACTGCTGTAAAAAGGATATTCAGGTACCTGAAAGGTACTCCAAACCTTGGATTATATTATCCAAAATGTTCAGGCCTTGATCTTAAAGGATACTCAGATTCTGACTATGCTAGATGCAACATGGACAGAAAAAGCACCTCAGGCTCTTGCCAAATTCTTGGTGGTAAACTAGTCTGTTGGAGTGCTAAGAAGCAACAATCAGTTGCCATGTCCTCAGCTGAAGCTGAATATGTTGCAGCAGCAAGTTGTTGTGCAAATGTACTCTGGATGAAAAGTCAACTCAGTGACTATGGAATTCAGTACAAGATGGTTCCCATCTTTTGTGATAACACAAGTGCAATTGCCATCTCAAATAACCATGTTCTTCATCAGAGAACAAAACACATTGATATAAGATATCACTTCATCAGGGACCATGTCATGAATGGTGACATAGAATTACACTTCATTCCTACTGAATATCAGCTAGCTGATATATTCACCAAACCATTGGATGAACCAACTTTCACCAGACTGAAAGCTGAACTAGGAATGTTGGATATTGAGAATCAGTCCACTGATTGACTCCATCCAAATATGTGTAAATTCTGAATCCCTGACTCAATGTGTTCTTCAGTGAGAAAGGTCACTGAACTTCAGGAACTAAACCCAAGTTCCTGAACCCTTAATCCTCAGGAATTAGACCCAAATTCCTGATCACTAGAACCATCAGTGACTAAACCCAAGTCCTGAAAATCAGGTTCACTGAATGAAAAGTCATTCAGGGTCCTCAAGAGACATTAAATACTGACTTAAATGCTCTAAGTATCTAGTTAGTAAATGTCCAAGGTTGGTAACTGAACTCATATTTAATTTAAGAATATTTGTTCTTTTTGCCTTTCTGGCTTCCACCTCTGGGCCACCACATTCCCACTTGGCATTAAATGCCTCTCCAATCACATTACAGATATGTGATGACTCATCTCTGCAAATTACACTTTTGCAGAACTGCTCAACTGTTCACCTTGACTGTTGCGCCAAACCAGGGAAAAGTAGAGTGTTGGCATTAAATGCGGATCCCAAAACATTTTATTCAAAATAGTTTCCAAAAATTCTTTTTGAATAAATTAAATCCGCTTAATGCCTAAAGTACCCTCCACTTCACTTCCCTATAAATACCCCAACCTAAAAGAACACACACACGTCTATTAGAAATTTTAAGCAAATTCTGCCCATTTTTTCTCTCAAAACTAATAGTGTGTGTTCTTAGCTTTAAGAAATCCCAAACCATCTTTGTTACCCGACTTACCAACAAATATGGCTTCTTCTAAAGCTGTGACATACGCCCCTAATGTGGATTTCACATTGGAGGGTGTAGACCTCACCAAGAACAATGTGGTGGGAAACTTTTCCTATCCACAAAAGTTCCCAGCCTACAAGAACGTTATGAAATATCTTCAAAACTGTTTTCTTGCAAAGGCATTTACCAAGACCCCCTCAGTCATCTACCATGACTACCTGAGGGAATTCTGGTGTACTGCTGTGGCTACTAGCCCAAAAGACACCAAAGAATCCATCATCACATTCACAGTGATGAATGGGAAAAGACCCCTTTCCCTGGATTACAACACCTTCATCAAGGCCACAGGTCTTGATTTTGCTGAGGCTTTTGAGCCCAATCCCACTAATCAAGAGGTCAAGAATGAATTAATCCTTCTAGGACCTCATGACCTCAGACGTCCTGATCAGTCTGCTGGAGCCTTATTGGAGAAGGCTCCACTAGTCAAAACCTGGTTCCACCCAGTCTGGAGGATCCTGATGACATTTGTCATTCAGGTCCTTGGGGGGAATAAATCCTCAACGGAGCAATTGAACTCATCACAACAATTGATGTTGTTCAGCCTCCTGGAGGGTACAAAGATTGATATCGGAGGAATAATCTTCCGAGACCTCGTTGCCAAGCTCTCAGGAAAATCTAGGCAAAAACATTTGTCTTACCCTAGGTTTATTTCCTGTGTGCTTCAGGACCTTCTTGGTTCTGACTATGAAAGGTCTAACGTCGAAGGCACAAAGCCTGACGTCTTGCATAAGACCAATTTTTCTAGTGGCATCCCTGAGGTAACACCCATTGCCCTGACCACCTATATGATGGAGGTGATTCAGGGGGAGAACGCTGTTTCTCCAGTACCTTCACCTACAAAGAAGGTGAAGAAGACTAAGAAGGGTCAGTCCAGTAAGGTGGTTAAACCCAAATCACTCGCCACTGAGACTGATGCCGAAAACCAACTAAACCTTAAAAAGAGGTTGAATGTGGCCCAGACCTCTGAGACACCCACTACAGAGACCCTCCTGACCACAAAACAAAGGCCAACGGAGGGCACTGAGCAATCATCCTCAGTGTCCTCGGGCAAACCCTTTCCACATGTTCCCACTGACATACACAAGTCTGAGGGATCAGGAACATTCA
The DNA here is from genome assembly GCA_021014915.2 of Artemisia tridentata subsp. tridentata. NCBI lineage: Eukaryota > Viridiplantae > Streptophyta > Magnoliopsida > Asterales > Asteraceae > Artemisia > Artemisia tridentata. The sequence continues at coordinate 86,240,872 of CP139509.1, forward strand.
CCATTTCACATCCCCATGAAGGAACTGACAAATCACAATCAGTTCCTGAGGGAGAAAAGGGTTCTAAATCCTCGGTGGGGCAGCACTACTCCACTGAGAAAGGGACCCACAACCTCTCACATCCCGATGAAAGAACTGATAAATCACAATCAGGGCCTGAGGGAGAAAAGGGTCCTAAATCCTCAGTAGGACAGCACTATCCTACTGGGAAGGGGACCCATAAACAATCACATCCTGCTAACGTTCCTGAGCAATCACACTCAGGATCTCAGGGAGTTCAGGACCCTAAATCCTCAAAGGGACTGAACAATCCTGATGGGAAGAGGGTCCATCAATCATCACAATCAGTACCTAGTGATACTACTGGAAAACACCCATCAGTAGTTGAAGGCGCTAAGGGGACAAAGACTCAGAGGGAAAGAAACAACCCGCTGATATGGAACCCATCACCCCCTCAGTTGGATCCATTCACTCAGGAACTGCCCCCAAAAGCCAGGCTGGTATTACCCCAGTTATTATGGCTAGTCAAGTTGAGAAAACCCACTCAGTTATTATGACAACGGGGTCAGGACCTGGCCAAAACAAAGGCGAGTCTTCTTATGAAGAGGAGCCGGTTCAATTTTTGGGTATTGAGTCCATGGGGGACTTTCGGGCTCTTCTTGAGTCTGATGATGAGCTCAAGGAAGAGAGTGATGAGGAAATTTTTGAGGCAGGTGAGGATATGGAAACTGATGAACAATCTGAACACTCTGAACAACCTGAACAAGAACATCAGTCATCTCCACATCCAAGTGAAGAATCAGAATCTCAAGCTGCTGGTTCTTCGGATACTGACAACATCCTCACCAAGTATGACAACACTCTTCCTCTCACTGAGAGACAATTGGTCAAGTTCCTGCTTAAGACCAACAAGGCTCTCTTTCAAGGTCTGACTGAAGAAATGTTCGACCAGCATACTGAAGCCGCTGTTCATTATGTGAACCTGAAGGAATCAGTGGAAGCCCATCATGATGATGAAAATGAGCACATGTCATCTATCTCCTTCTCCCTGACGAATCTTGATTTCAACTTAAAACTGTTCAACGAGGCTCTCACCAACTTACAAAAGAGCGTTGACACAATTCAAGAGTCAGTGAAAGATGACCCTGAGCTAAACAAAAAAGTTCTTCAGGCTTCAGAAACTTACCAGCAACAAACTTCTCAGTTGACTGAGCTGGTAACTATGCTGAGATCCTCAAATCTTCAGGGACTCAACTCTTCAGTGGAATCCATCCGATCTTCCCTGGGTCTTATGGAGTCCCACATGGCTTCTTTGGCATCATCTTCTTCCTCCATGGCTTGGAATCTTGGGCCAAGGATGACTGCATTAGAGGCTTCTCAGGCTTCTCTTGAGACTAAGATCTCAACTCTTCAGGAGGACACCTCAGACATCAAGTCCATGATGACTGAGATCTATCAGGCCTTCAAAGGTCAAGCTCCCTCAACTTCAGTGAGCGAACCAACTCTTGCTCTCACTATGGGTCAAGCAACAGTTGAGGGGGAGAAAGTCACTGAAGAACCTCCACAACCTGAACAAGAACAACCTCCTTCTCACACTGAGGGGGAGAATCCTGAAGCCACCTCATCTTCATCACATCAAGACAAAGGCAAGGGCATTCTCACAACCACTGAGCCTAAGCCCACAATCTTGGTGCCTGCCTCCAAGGAAAGAAGGCCAGACCCTAATGAACCAGTCAGGGTTCCTTATGAAATCAATGGGTAATGGAACTTCTCACTCATGCTGAAATTCAAGCTCACATAGAGAAAGAGGAGGCAGCAAAGAAAGCTGCTGAAGATGAAAGGCAGAACAAGCTTGCTCTCATTCAGGTTGCAAGAGAAGAGGCTGAGAAGATTGGGATTGAGGCAAAATACCTTGCTAAAAGGAAAGGTGGCAAGAGCTTTGTGGAAGCTCAGAATGCTGAAATGGCTGCCCTCAGGCAAAGAAGGGAAGAAAGAATGAAAAGGACTGAAGAGATCAGGCAAAACAGGATTAAGAGATATTAGTGGATCATGACAAACAGGTTGAAACCAGAACCAATCACTGATGTCAAGATTCATCGAAACACCACGCCTGCCACTGTTACTGTCTACAGAGGTGCTGACATGAGAAACTTTGATGTTCATACCCCCTTCAGATTCGCTGACTTCGGGATCACTGAATTGGATGAGTTGGGTCCATTATTAGCGAAAAAATCAAATGTTGTGGTCCCTGGTCTGTTGAAGTCCCTGAGCCTGAGGTATGAAAGATTGGCAACAGCACCTCAGGAACTTGGTATTCCATCTCTTCTTCCTGCTTCAGCCGAACAGCCTGCCCCTTCTCAGTCTTCTTCAAGAAAGAGAAAGAAGATTGAAGCTGAGCCTGAGATCAAGGTTCCTGGTCTTGACTGTAATAGGGCTCTTCCTAAAGGTGTTCCATTCAGGAACAATGTGGTCATTGAACAACCTGAAAGAGGTGTGTTCTTCATTGATGAGTTCGGTGACCAAGCCTTTTAGAGGTGGAGTGATATTGATCTATCAAGGATCAAAGCCATGCTTGGCTTTCTAATGATGGCCTCCCCACTCAAAACTCCTGAAAATGTGAGTTTTTGTCACGATCTGAAAAGGAAAATCCGAGAGCACCCTGACCAACAAGAACTGCAGTCAAAGAAGCCTAAGCTTGAAGCCCTTGGGATTAAGTTGAACTCATGAATCTGCCTGACTACCACCACCACCTTTTGTACTTAGTTTTGATAGGACTTGTAATGATTTTAATAAGATGATGTTTTTATTATTTCAGTGTCCTTATTTACATTCTAGTACATTCAGTATGAGTAGAAGTCATTAGCTCACTCATTACTGATCAAAACACTTAGGAATAATTTATATTCAAATAGGGGGAGATTGTTGGGTCCGTCAGTACCCAAGAATACTTAAAACAAGATTTGAACACAAATTAACCAAGTGTTAACTTAAACCGAGAACAATTCAAGTCACTGAGAGAACAGTCTCTCAGTGAGTCATCTTCAGGATGCTTAAGGCGAATTCAAGAAGAATGATTCACTACTCAGGAAGGCGGTACTCCCTGAGTAGGACTTAAGCCAAAGAAGAAGATGATGGTTCAGTGAGTGTTGGACAAGAACTCACTGAACCCCAGTCTCCTCAACAACAATTGTGATTAATAAATGAAGGCGTGTACTGAAGAACCTAAAGCCTGAAAGAAAGGCGGGAAGATCTGGGAAGAGTTTAAGATAAGATCAAATCTTATCTTGTCAGGAAGAAACCTTCCCTAAGACGGCTAAAAGTCATGGAGTGTCAGACCAACCACTCCTAAAGACTTTTAGCCCATTCCTATTGGTTCTTGGAAATGACAATTACTACACTTGCTTCAACAACTTGTATTATTTTTAATCACTTTTACTCTTTATACTTGTGTATAAATAGGTTCAGATAGGAGAGAAGTTGAGTGTGTTTTGTTTTTGAAAGCTTAGACTTTTACAAAGCAACTTCTCTCCTACAAAGAGTAACGTATCCCTGAGATAGCTCAGTGGGTCGAATTGTTACCACTCAAAGCAAAGCTTGAGTTTAGATAGGAGACACCACCATACCTTGTCTATTCAATCCCAAGTGTTTGTTCCGCAAAACACTTGGGTAATAGATTCTGATTCATTTCTAATAAGAATTTAAACGTTGAAAAATACTTATGTGTTTTTACTTTTACGTTTCATTAATCTGTTAAAATTAATCATAACATTGTATTAGTCACAAACACGAATAGATTAACTTTCTAGTTAACTCTAAGCGTGTGAAGGGAACAACAGAAACCAAAAGTCATTTAGGTACAGAAATAGGCTTGAATTACTAGTCCAAAAGTTTAACCCTTGTTTGAGTCTCATTATGACATGAAATAGTTATATATGCTCCGGTTCATCAAGACAAGGCCAAACATCATACTTCTGCCAAGTAAAAGTTTTTTTTTTTTTTTTTTTTGTGCAAAGGTGAATTTATATTTATCTTCCAAAACTTGAGTACACATAATAACATCAAGATTTGGACATTCCCCAAATCTAATACAACATAACAACAATATAAGACATATATCAGACATCTGATACAACTAGAACAGGTTAGCATCAAGACTTTACACAACCACGGTTTGTTCTGAATTCACCTTATATGCACATAACCATCTAGCTTACCTTCCCACCCAAATCACTCAACCAGATCCACAATGAAAGGGGTAGGAAAGGCTTCTGGCTTCACTGGGTACCCATAACCCTTCCAATCCCAAGCAACTTACATTTCCATCTTTTAAGAATGGCTTCAGTTGCTTGGGAACACATACCTTGAGGGAAGCCCAACCATTACCTCCTATGGTGGTGTATTGGGTGGACCAAGAAGGTTCATCTTTCACACCTCTCTATTCCACCCATCATACACCACCCACCCAAGCTACATACCCTTCACAGTGGTCACTCCTTTATTATGGTACATCTTAATGAATTAGACCTCCTTTTCTTCACCATATGCTCACCCATTCCCTCCCAAGGCCAAACAGGGAACACATGGGTATCAAAAAGGTACAGTCACACCATTTAGACTCCAAGTACAAGGATTGACCCACTGTAGTAGCCTTCACAGTGGTCACTCCTTTATTATGGTACATCTTAATGAATTAGACCTCCTTTTCTTCACCATATGCTCACCCATTCCCTCCCAAGGCCAAACAGGGAACACATGGGTATCAAAAAGGTACAGTCACACCATTTAGACTCCAAGTACAAGGATTGACCCACTGTAGTAGCCTGCACATTCTCTGTTTTTAGAGACAGAGATTATCCCAAACACTCCTTTAACAGGAGCTTCACCAGAATTCCACCACTTATACATCAACTTCACCATTCATAAGGTATTACATGGCAGAGTCATCAGGACCTCAAGAATTTCTTCCCAGTTATTAGTCATCTGGTCCTGTTTCATCATTTTCTTCATAACCTCCCAAATTCCTCTAGCATAATGACACTCAAAGAACAAGTGTTCAATTGAATCAGGACATGAATCACAAAGAGGGCATTGCAATAATCTTCCAGGGTACCATTTAGCAATCCTATCTTGTGTTGCAAGCCTTCTCAATATTGCAAGCCAGAATATAAATGAGTGTTTTGGTATGCAGTGTGAGAACCAAACCACCTTGCACCAAGGGACTAGGGCATCACTCTGTCTCCAATCCTTCCATGCTCTATTGACCGAGTATTTAGTTATCTTCCCATCATTTGTGATCCATACTGTGTTGTCTCTTCTGTTATTATTAAGCACTGGGACTGGGACATTATTAATATCAAGTCTACTACTGTTCCATTCATTTTGTCATTTCCACATGCCATTCTCAATCATATCACAGATCTTTTCATTGCCTCCCATCTGAGTGTTTTCTAAGATATCCCTTGAGACTAGATCACTCGTTATTCCTCCTTCCCACCATCTGTCATGCCAGAAGAAGGTAGTTTTGCCATCACCAATTTCTTTCTTAACATGCTGTTTCATTCTGTCTCTCAGATACAATATTTGCTTCCATCCACAGCTGGCATTAACATCAACATTAATATCCCAAATACTATTTCCTTTAAGCCTGTATTCATTTATCCATTTTACCCATAAGGACTCCTTATTGCTTGCAATATTCCACAGATGTTTGGTAATAAGTACTTCATTCCATGTGCTTAAATTCTTTATTCCCAAACCACCTTCCTGCTTAGTTTTACACACATATTTCCATGCTACTTTAGCTTTCCCTTTGGTTAGTTCACCTTTACACCATAGGAATCCCTTAAGTAGCTTGTCAATGTCTTTAATCACTGTCTTGGGTAGCATAAAGACTGAGGCCCAGTATAATTGCATTGAGGCAAGAATAGATGAGATTAGTTGGAGTCTTCCAGCATAGCTCAACATTTTGTTCCTCCAATTATTGACTCTTGCTTTGACCCTTTCAATTAGGACCTTGCAGTCATTTACACCTATTTGCTTTGTAATTAAAGGCACTCCCAGATAAGTCACTGGCAACTTTCCAATCTTGAATGGCAGTACATCAAGGATCAGTTGTTTTGTGGCATCATCAACATTGCCAAAGAAAACTGTGCTCTTTCCCAAGTTAGGGATAAGGCCAGATATGGCACTGAACTTATCCATTGCACTTTTAATCACTTTAATTGATTCCAAATCACCATGACTTAATACTAGGAGATCATCAACAAAGCACAAATGGGATATCTTCAACTGTTTACACCCCCAATGATATTTGAATCTCCTGTTTTCCTCAATACTTTTCTGCATAATGATGTTGAAGACTTCCATCACTAATGTAAAGAGATAAGGGGACATTAGGTCTCCTTGTCTCAATCCCCTTCCACCCTGAAAGTACCCAAACCTCTCACCATTTACACAAATAAAAATGCAGCTGTTCTGACACATACCATTATCCATGAGATCATTTTTTGAGGGAAATCTAATGATATTAAGGTGTTTTCAAGGAAGTTCCAATTGACAGTGTCATAAGCTTTCTGTATGTCAAACTTCATAGCCACCCTCTTAGCCTTATTTTTCCAATTATAGCCCCTTAACAGTTCTTGTGTGATCAGTATGTTGTCAGTTATTTGCCTTCCAGGTATGAAGGCACTCTGACAAGGACTAATCAGCTTGCATAATGCCTTCTTCAGCCTATTAGTAATGCTTTTACTAATGATCTTGTAAATTACATTGCAACATGCTATTGGTCTATAATCAGAGACTTTAAGAGGAGTACTTATCTTTGGGACAAGGGTAATGAGAGTAGCATTAATTTCTCCCAGCATTCTTCCATTTTTGAAAAACTCTTTAACTGCATCACAAACATCCCTTCCAACTGTATCCCAAGCTTTTTTGTAAAACTTTGCTGTGTAACCATCTGGCCAGGTGCCTTATTGTCATCTATATCAAATATAGCCATTTTGATCTCATCACACACTTCTCTAGTCATATATACTGCATCTTCAGTGGTAACTTTATTTGTGAAAGCGAGTGAGTTGTTATCAAAACTTTGCACAAGCACTTCCTTCCCCAAAAAGTTTTGAAAATGTTTAACAAATTGATCAGGAACACAGCTTCCTTCATATCTACTCCCATTCTCATCATGGATCACATCAACCCTATTTCTATGAGTCCTTCCTTTGACCACACTATGAAAGAATTTACTGTTTTTATCCCCATCACTCATCCAATCAATTTTGGCTTGTTGAAAGAGGAACTTTTCTTCATCTTGCACAGCAATGTTATATTCTTTCAAAGTATTAGGGTGTGTTTGTTTTTACAAAAAAAAGTCTGACCGCCTCTAACGTCTTACCAGTCAGATGCGGTCAGATGTTTTTGTTGTTTGTTTTTTCATGATGAGTCAGACGCGGTCAGACCTTATAAGTCTGACTCAATAAGAGGGGGTGAACAAGTCTGACTATCTCTTACCCTATTAACACCTTTCATCAAAACCCTATTCATCTTCTCCACCTTCTTCTCCACCCCGCCGCCGGCCACCTCCAGCCTCGGCCGACCACCTCTCACCGCCGCCTTCTTCTCCACCTCTACGCCGCCTTCTTCTCCACCTATATCCGCCGTCATCTCCACCTCTGCGCCGCCATTTTCACCACTTTTAAGGTATTTTTTTACCTATTTATGTTCTACTTTTTTTTTTGTTGGTTTTAAATAAACTGATATGGGTTTCTTTGTTATAAACTGATATGGGTTTTTTGAAACAACTAGTACAGTCTCATTTTGTGATGTTGATGAGGTTAAGGTTAAGGTTAGGGATGATAGTGATGTTGTGAAATGTGGGATGAAGGCGCTAAGTGAAGTGGTGGATGAGTCGTTAAATGTGATTAGGAAGAGAATGGTGAGTGATGTAGGGCGATTGTTGAGAAGGAGGTTCAGTTTGAGAAGAGGTGGAGGGATCAGAGGATGGAGGAGTTTGAGGTTTTGGCGAAGCGGTTGAAGTTGATTATGGAGAATTCTTCGGTTGGTTGTAAATGAGTATTTATTTATGATTTATCCGTGTATATGAGAATTGAGAAGTGCAATTTTGGAGTGTTGATCTTTTATAGAAATTGGTTTTGTTGCTTTTCTCGCAGTAGTTTGGTTTTTAGTTGCTGATCAAATACACGAGTTTAGTCGTTTGGTTCATGGTATCGACGATAGGCTCATCACTAATCGATGGGTTGCGGCTATTGCTTAGATCGTACTTTTCCCCTCTTCTTGCTTATATTAGATTAATCTAGGGACTGGTTTAGTGCTTAATCTCAAAGGCTTATGTCTGATGTGGCATAATGTGCTAGCGGTTTCTTTGAGTGTCACATGCCCATGCCAAAAGTTCTTAGCCTTGTTCATTTTAGGGTATTAGGATGCTTTGTATGGATTAGTGGACTAGTTGCAAACTTGCAATGTGTCAAACACCACAGTTATAGACACTATGTGATTAAGCTTGGCGACATATGATTCAATTTAGCCCCAAGGCCCAACATTCTACAAAAGATATGCATGAAATTTGAATGTTGCAGCCAAAGTCTACAAAAGATTCATGATTTAGTTGCCGTGTGTCATGTCATGCTACTTAGCTGTTTCAAATAGGGTACTTAATCCATTTATTGGTTTCTTTTGCTCCAAACAATATATGTCCTTTTAACCTTCTCGTGTGCAGTTCATTCTTTATAAACATACCTGCACTTTGCGTTCTGTTATGTCTCAAGGTTTTTGATTGTTTGCATTTCTAACATGGTCTTTCCTGGTTTATATGCCACTGCCTTATAAAATATGTTCTTTTGCAGTGCCTTCTTCACGTTGCTGATCCGCGTATTGCTGCCCAACTGTTTCATCTCTACTTGGCGCTTCATCAGGTTAGATTTTCCTATTTCGTTTATCGATAGTGCATTGTTTTTTTACCATCTGGGTAGCAGTAATTATTGCATTCTTTTACTTTTTTAACAACGGGGTATTAGCGGTTTGTGTTTTTATGAAATGGGTATTAGTTATTTTTGTTTAATGTGGGCTTGATCTGCTGCAAGTTGCATTGTTTTTGCTGTTTTACTATATGGGTATGTGTAATTGTTTTGCTGCAACTAGGTTTTGAAGAATATCATCCTAATGTCATCAAGAAAATCTCCATTCTGATTTTCCAATGTCAGAAATGAGAAAAGACCTTATAAACATTGAATTTATGATACATGACAATTACTCAAATGCTCATATTGCAGCATATTTGTTCGAAAATGCATGTAACAATGCTTCTACAAGCTACAAATGTAGTTATAAGTTAAAAATTACGAGCTATTCTGTTTTTGTTAATTGATTCATTAAAAAGATATCATGCAAAGCCAGTGATGTTCATCAGCGATAACTCAGTATTCGGTACTCCAGATTGAAGATGATAACTGTTGCACACACTCACAAATACCACATAGCTCACATCACAAATTTTAGTTTTATTAGTTCATAAGGTGTAAGCGCACAGTCTCAACTCTCAATTACCACATACCAACATAAAGATACTTAAGCCAGAGTTTCCCTCCTACCTCTTTGTGTGCAATACCTCCTATTACGGGCTAATTGCATTTTACATCACAAGCCATATAACTATAAATTAGCTTCTGTAGTTCAAATTCTGAGTTATCCTAGATATACAATGATATGATAGAGAAATGAAACATGATTTTTGAAATCTGAATCAATCAGATTAATTAGCAATTTTTATATATTAAGCAATCCTAAGCACACAATCTGAATCACATAAGCAGGTAGTAGCTATCTAAATGTCATGCAACAAATTAGTCCTGATGCAATTGCCTAATGCCATAGTGGTACTCCTTTATCTGTATTTGGAATTACACTCACTAATTTGGTTTGCACATATATATGGTCCGAGCTGAAGTAGAATTCATATCTAAGTGGATCCTATGGTGCAACAAGTTTGGAAAGACTCTCTTTCGAACAAGCTATAAAAGGAACTGTCCAACAATATGAATCAATATTTTTAACTTATAACTACATTTGTAGCTTGTAGAAGCATTGTTACATGCATTTTCGAACAAATATGCTGCAATTTGAGCATTTGAGTAATTGTCATGTATCATAAATTCAATGTTTATAAGGTCTTTTCTCATTTCTGACATTGGAAAATCAGAATGGAGATTTTCTTGATGACATTAGGATGATATTCTTCAAAACCTAGTTGCAGCAAAACAATTACACATACCCATATAGTAAAACAGCAAAAACAATGCAACTTGCAGCAGATCAAGCCCACATTAAACAAAAATAACTAATACCCATTTCATAAAAACACAAACCGCTAATACCCCGTTGTTAAAAAAGTAAAAGAATGCAATAATTACTGCTACCCAGATGGTAAAAAAACAATGCACTATCGATAAACGAAATAGGAAAATCTAACCTGATGAAGCGCCAAGTAGAGATGAAACAGTTGGGCAGCAATACGCGGATCAGCAACGTGAAGAAGGCACTGCAAAAGAACATATTTTATAAGGCAGTGGCATATAAACCAGAAAAGACCATGTTAGAAATGCAAACAATCAAAAACCTTGAGACATAACAGAACGCAAAGTGCAGGTATGTTTATAAAGAATGAACTGCACACGAGAAGGTTAAAAGGACATATATTGTTTGGAGCAAAAGAAACCAATAAATGGATTAAGTACCCTATTTGAAACAGCTAAGTAGCATGACATGACACACGGCAACTAAATCATGAATCTTTTGTAGACTTTGGCTGCAACATTCAAATTTCATGCATATCTTTTGTAGAATGTTGGGCCTTGGGGCTAAATTGAATCATATGTCGCCAAGCTTAATCACATAGTGTCTATAACTGTGGTGTTTGACACATTGCAAGTTTGCAACTAGTCCACTAATCCATACAAAGCATCCTAATACCCTAAAATGAACAAGGCTAAGAACTTTTGGCATGGGCATGTGACACTCAAAGAAACCGCTAGCACATTATGCCACATCAGACATAAGCCTTTGAGATTAAGCACTAAACCAGTCCCTAGATTAATCTAATATAAGCAAGAAGAGGGGAAAAGTACGATCTAAGCAATAGCCGCAACCCATCGATTAGTGATGAGCCTATCGTCGATACCATGAACCAAACGACTAAACTAGTGTATTTGATCAGCAACTAAAAACCAAACTACAGCGAGAAAAACAACAAAACCAATTTCTATAAAAGATCAACACACCAAAATTGCACTTCTCAATTCTCATATACACGGATAAATCATAAATAAATACTCATTTACAACCAACCGAATAATTCTCCATAATCAACTTCAACCGCTTCGCCAAAACCTCAAACTCCTCCATCCTCTGATCCCTCCAACTCTTCTCAAACTGAACCTCCTTCTCAACAATCGCCCTACATCACTCACCATTCTCTTCCTAATCACATTTAACGACTCATCCACCACTTCACTTAGCGCCTTCATCCCACATTTCACAACATCACTATCATCCCTAACCTTAACCTTAACCTCATCAACATCACAAAATGAGACTGTACTAGTTGTTTCAAAAAACCCATATCAGTTTATAACAAAGAAACCCATATCAGTTTATTTAAAACCAACAAAAAAAAAAAAAAAAAGTACAACATAAACAGGTAAAAAAATACCTTAAAAGTGGTGAAAATGGCGGCGTAGAGGTGGAGATGACGGCGGATATAGGTGGAGAAGAAGGCGGCGTAGAGGTGGAGAAGAAGGCGGCGGTGAGAGGTGGTCGGCCGAGGCTGGAGGTGGCCGGCGGCGGGGTGAAGGTGGAGAAGATGAATAGGGTTTTGATGAAAGGTGTTAATAGGGTAAGAGATAGTCAGACTTGTTCACCCCCTCTTACTGAGTCAGACTTATAAGGTCTGACCGCGTCTGACTCATCATGAAAAAACAAACAACAAAAACATCTGACCGCGTCTGACTGGTAAGACGTCAGAGGCGGTCAGACTTTTTATTTTTTTGTAAAAACAAACACACCCTAATACTTTGAAAGAATATAACATTGCTGTGCAAGATGAAGAAAAGTTCCTCTTTCAACAAGCCAAAATCAATGTTTTAAAAACCGGTTCGAACCGGCCGGTTCGACCGGCCTCGCGCTGGTCGGCCGGTTTTTAAATCCCGGTTTTTTATAAATCTCGGTTACTGTAGCGAACCGGCCGGTTTTTCCGGTTTTGGCCGGTTTTTCCGGTTCGACCGGCCGGTTCAACCGGTTTTGACTTTTTTTTTTTTTTTTTTTTTTTTTTTTGATTTTTTTTGTTGGGCGGTTCGGCCGGTTCAACCGGTCCGGTTCAACCGGTTCGACCGGTGACGGAAGCATGGCCGGTTCGACTAAAAAACCGGTTTTTTAAAACATTGGCCAAAATTGATCGGATGAGTGATGGGGATAAAAAAAAAAAAAAAAAAAATTCTTTCATAGTGTGGTCAAAGGAAGGACTCATAGAAATAGGGTTGATGTGATCCATGATGAGAATGGGAAAAGATATGAAGGAAGCTGTGTTCCTGATCAATTTGTTAAACATTTTCAAAACTTTTTGGGGAAGGAAGTGCTTGTGCAAAGTTTTTGATAACAACTCACTCACTTTCACAAATAAAGTTACCACTGAAGATGCGGTATATATGACTAGAGAAGTGTGTGATGAGGAGATCAAAATGGCTATATTTGATATAGATGACAATAAGGCACCTGGCCAGATGGTTACACAGCAAAGTTTTACAAAAAAGCTTGGGATACAGTTGGAAGGGATGTTTGTGATGCAGTTAAAGAGTTTTTCAAAAATGGAAGAATGCTGGGAGAAATTAATGCTACTCTCATTACCCTTGTCCCAAAGATAAGTACTCCTCTTAAAGTCTCTGATTATAGACCAATAGCATGTTGCAATGTAATTTACAAGATCATTAGTAAAAGCATTACTAATAGGCTGAAGAAGGCATTATGCAAGCTGATTAGTCCTTGTCAGAGTGCCTTCATACCTGGAAGGCAAATAACTGACAACATACTGATCACACAAGAACTGTTAAGGGGCTATAATTGGAAAAATGAGGCTAAGAGGGTGGCTATGAAGTTTGACATACAGAAAGCTTATGACACTGTCAATTGGAACTTCCTTGAAAACACCTTAATATCATTAGATTTCCCTCAAAAAATGATCTCATGGATAATGGTATGTGTCAGAACAGCTGCATTTTCTATTTGTGTAAATGGTGAGAGGTTTGGGTACTTTCAGGGTGGAAGGGGATTGAGACAAGGAGACCTAATGTCCCCTTATCTCTTTACATTAGTGATGGAAGTCTTCAACATCATTATGCAGAAGAGTATTGAGGAAAACAGGAGATTCAAATATCATTGGGGGTGTAAACAGTTGAAGATATCCCATTTGTGCTTTGTTGATGATCTCCTAGTATTAAGTCATGGTGATTTGGAATCAATTAAAGTGATTAAAAGTGCAATGGATAAGTTCAGTGCCATATCTGGCCTTATCCCTAACTTGGGAAAGAGCACAGTTTTCTTTGGCAATGTTGATGATGCCACAAAACAACTGATCCTTGATGTACTGCCATTCAAGATTGGAAAGTTGCCAGTGACTTATCTGGGAGTGCCTTTAATTACAAAGCAAATAGGTGTAAATGACTGCAAGGTCCTAATTGAAAGGGTCAAAGCAAGAGTCAATAATTGGAGGAACAAAATGTTGAGCTATGCTGGAAGACTCCAACTAATCTCATCTATTCTTGCCTCAATGCAATTATACTGGGCCTCAGTCTTTATGCTACCCAAGACAGTGATTAAAGACATTGACAAGCTACTTAAGGGATTCCTATGGTGTAAAGGTGAACTAACCAAAGCGAAAGCTAAAGTAGCATGGAAATATGTGTGTAAAACTAAGCAGGAAGGTGGTTTGGGAATAAAGAATTTAAGCACATGGAATGAAGTACTTATTACCAAACATCTGTGGAATATTGCAAGCAATAAGGAGTCCTTATGGGTAAAATGGATAAATGAATACAGGCTTAAAGGAAATAGTATTTGGGATATTAATGTTGATGTTAATGCCAGCTGTGGATGGAAGCAAATATTGTATCTGAGAGACAGAATGAAACAGCATGTTAAGAAAGAAATTGGTGATGGCAAAACTACCTTCTTCTGGCATGACAGATGGTGGGAAGGAGGAATAACGAGTGATCTAGTCTCAAGGGATATCTTAGAAAACACTCAGATGGGAGGCAATGAAAAGATCTGTGATATGATTGAGAATGGCATGTGGAAATGGCAAAATGAATGGAACAGTAGTAGACTTGATATTAATAATGTCCCAGTCCCAGTGCTTAATAATAACAGAAGAGACAACACAGTATGGATCACAAATGATGGGAAGATAACTAAATACTCGGTCAATAGAGCATGGAAGGATTGGAGACAGAGTGATGCCCTAGTCCCTTGGTGCAAGGTGGTTTGGTTCTCACACTGCATACCAAAACACTCATTTATATTCTGGCTTGCAATATTGAGAAGGCTTGCAACACAAGATAGGATTGCTAAATGGTACCCTGGAAGATTATTGCAATGCCCTCTTTGTGATTCATGTCCTGATTCAATTGAACACTTGTTCTTTGAGTGTCATTATGCTAGAGGAATTTGGGAGGTTATGAAGAAAATGATGAAACAGGACCAGATGACTAATAACTGGGAAGAAATTCTTGAGGTCCTGATGACTCTGCCATGTAATACCTTATGAATGGTGAAGTTGATGTATAAGTGGTGGAATTCTGGTGAAGCTCCTGTTAAAGGAGTGTTTGGGATAATCTCTGTCTCTAAAAACAAAGAATGTGCAGGCTACTACAGTGGGTCAATCCTTGTACTTGGAGTCTAAATGGTGTGACTGTACCTTTTTAATACCCATGTGTTCCCTGTTTGGCCTTGGGAGGGAATGGGTGAGCATATGGTGAAGAAAAGGAGGTCTAATTCATTAAGATGTACCATAATAAAGGAGTGACCACTGTGAAGGGTATGTAGCTTGGGTGGGTGGTGTATGATGGGTGGAATAGAGAGGTGTGAAAGATGAACCTTCTTGGTCCACCCAATACACCACCATAGGAGGTAATGGTTGGGCTTCCCTCAAGGTATGTGTTCCCAAGCAACTTAAGCCATTCTTAAAAGATGGAAATGTAAGTTGCTTGGGATTGGAAGGGTTATGGGTACCCAGTGAAGCCAGAAGCCTTTCCTACCCCTTTCATTGTGGATCTGGTTGAGTGATTTGGGTGGGAAGGTAAGCTGGATGGTTATGTGCATATAAGGTGAATTCAGAACAAACCGTGGTTGTGTAAAGTCTTGATGCTAGCCTGTTCTAGTTGTATCAGATGTCTGATATATGTCTTATATTGTTGTTATGTTGTATTAGATTTGGGGAATGTCCAAATCTTGATGTTATTATGTGTACTCAAGTTTTGGAAGATAAATATAAATTCACCTTTGCACAAAAAAAAAAAAAAAACTTTTACTTGGCAGAAGTATGATGTTTGGCCTTGTCTTGATGAACCGGAGCATATATAACTATTTCATGTCATAATGAGACTCAAACAAGGGTTAAACTTTTGGACTAGTAATTCAAGCCTATTTCTGTACCTAAATGACTTTTGGTTTCTGTTGTTCCCTTCACACGCTTAGAGTTAACTAGAAAGTTAATCTATTCGTGTTTGTGACTAATACAATGTTATGATTAATTCTAACAGATTAATGAAACGTAAAAGTAAAAACACATAAGTATTTTTCAACGTTTAAATTCTTATTAGAAATGAATCAGAATCTATTACCCAAGTGTTTTGCGGAACAAACACTTGGGATTGAATAGACAAGGTATGGTGGTGTCTCCTATCTAAACTCAAGCTTTGCTTTGAGTGGTAACAATTCGACCCACTGAGCTATCTCAGGGATACGTTACTCTTTGTAGGAGAGAAGTTGCTTTGTAAAAGTCTAAGCTTT
Source organism: Artemisia tridentata subsp. tridentata (assembly GCA_021014915.2). Lineage (NCBI taxonomy): Eukaryota > Viridiplantae > Streptophyta > Magnoliopsida > Asterales > Asteraceae > Artemisia > Artemisia tridentata. Next base: position 86,256,940 of record CP139509.1, read on the forward strand.
CAATGTACAAAACACACTCAACTTCTCTCCCATCTGAACCTATTTATACACAAGTATAAAGAGTAAAAGTGATTAAAAATAATACAAGTTGTTGAAGCAAGTGTAGTAATTGTCATTTCCAAGAACCAATAGGAATGGGCTAAAAGTCTTTAGGAGTGGTTGGTCTGACACTCCATGACTTTTAGCCGTCTTAGGGAAGGTTTCTTCCTGACAAGATAAGATTTGATCTTATCTTAAACTCTTCCCAGATCTTCCCGCCTTTCTTTCAGGCTTTAGGTTCTTCAGTACACGCCTTCATTTATTAATCACAATTGTTGTTGAGGAGACTGGGGTTCAGTGAGTTCTTGTCCAACACTCACTGAACCATCATCTTCTTCTTTGGCTTAAGTCCTACTCAGGGAGTACCGCCTTCCTGAGTAGTGAATCCTTCTTCTTGAATTCGCCTTAAGCATCCTGAAGATGACTCACTGAGAGACTGTTCTCTCAGTGACTTGAATTGTTCTCGGTTTAAGTTAACACTTGGTTAATTTGTGTTCAAATCTTGTTTTAAGTATTCTTGGGTACTGACGGACCCAACAATCTCCCCCTATTTGAATATAAATTATTCCTAAGTGTTCTGATCAGTAATGAGTGAGCTAATGACTTCTACTCATACTGAATGTACTAGAATGTAAATAAGGACACTGAAATAATAAAAACATCATCTTATTAAAATCATTACAAGTCCTATCAAAACTAAGTATAAAAGGTGGTGGTGGTAAAAAAATACCTTAAAAGTGGTGAAAATGGCGGCGTAGAGGTGGAGATGACGGCGGATATAGGTGGAGAAGAAGGCGGCGTAGAGGTGGAGAAGAAGGCGGCGGTGAGAGGTGGTCGGCCGAGGCTGGAGGTGGCCGGCGGCGGGGTGAAGGTGGAGAAGATGAATAGGGTTTTGATGAAAGGTGTTAATAGGGTAAGAGATAGTCAGACTTGTTCACCCCCTCTTACTGAGTCAGACTTATAAGGTCTGACCGCGTCTGACTCATCATGAAAAAACAAACAACAAAAACATTTGACCGCGTCTGACTGGTAAGATGTCAGAGGCGGTCAGACTCTTTTTTGTAAAAACAAACACACCCTTAAAGTTTCCACACTACAAAACATGGCTTGACTGTTAGAATGAATTTCCATTATATTCACATCCTTTGGATTCCATCCTATTATAATTCTGCACCCTCTTCTACTTTTCATCATATTAGAGATCCAGATCAATCTTCCATATACAAACTCACATATTCTAGGTAGCTTATTCTCCTTGATGTGTGTTTCTACAACTGTACAAATGCTCAGCTTTTCATTTGTTATAAACTTCTTAACCTCTTTTTGCATATCCTTATTACACATTCCCCTCACATTCCAAGTAGCTACTCTTAACTCAGCATTCATGTCTGACATTATGCACCAATTCCACCATTTTGATCCCTGTGCAGCAGATCAGATGCCTTTCCCCTTACCTCATTCATAGCCATACTCTTAGCTATTTCAGAACTTGTTTCATATACTTCTTCAATTCCTTCATCCTCCTTGTCCCATTTAGCAGCCCACATTTCTTTTAACATCTTATGCATTTCCTTAGTCCATTTTTTAGCTTCATCTTCATTTGGATGCCTTTGGTTATTCACATATTTTCTAACAATTTCTATCTCATTCATAGCTTGTATTTCAGAGTCCTCAGAATCTTCAATTTCCTCAAATACAGCATATTTATTAGCACTATTTCCAAAGTTTCTCCACAGTCTCTTTAGTTACTTTCCAAGCGCTTTTAGGAACATTACTATTGACATTCTGACTAGCCTGTACCTCATTACTACTCTCAGCAGCAAACTTATTACTAGTATCTCCCACATTTGATTGTTTAGCAACTGGTCTATACTCCATTCTACTTTCAACACTTTTTCCCTTATTCATCACATTTTTATTTCCTTGTGGACCATTAGACACTCTTTTATTCACCTCTTTGGTTCTAATTTTCTTCTTATTGCCAGCCTTAGTGAGAAATCATTCTCATTGAATTTTCCATTACTACTGGTATCACCTTCCACTACAACTTCTTTATCCTTATCAGTACCACCTTCAATTTATTGGCTTATTCCCACAGTTACTATCCTTATGTCCAAACATCAGGCAGTTGTTATATTTGGGTGGTTTCCAAGTGTATTCAACATTAACAAACTTAGACAGCTAGTGTAATTGATCACTACACTTATAGCAAATCTCAATCTTATCCTTGAACTCCTTGTCAGCCCTTATTTCTTCAAGCACCCTAGCATATCCAATTCTCCCAGACCCTTCATGAAAAATCTTAGCAGTGGTTTTGTCCATAATGATGGGCTTCCCTAGGCTGCTAGCAATAGCACTAATGCCTTTCACAGTCCAAGCTTCCATTGGTACATTGAATAGTTTGATCCAAATAGGTAACACTTCAGGATCACTTCTATCAACACAAATATTTGGATTCCATCTCTGTACCACTAGAGGCTTATTGTTTACCATCCAAATTCCACTTTCTAGAACTTTTTTAAGGCCTTCTTCATCTCTAAACTTGAACAAATACAATCCATTCTGGGTAGCAATATCTCTTAGTCCAAATTTACCCCACATCCTTCCTAGATTGTATTTAAGCTCATTATAAGGCATTTTAAAACCAACAAAGTGTCCACAAAGTGTTATTGACCATTTCATACTACCTTCTGAAATCATCTCATCATCAAATACTACTACATCCCTTCCATCTTCTAAAACAGTTGGAATTAGCCTAAGCTTGTTCTCAAAATCAGTAACACCAGGTTTTACCATTGCAGCATAAGATTTAGGCTTATTCTTATTAGCCTCATTCCTACTTTCCTCACTTACTTGTTCATTAGTCTTATCAACACTTTTCCTACTACCATCACTAGTTTCCATACAGCAAATATCAAGATCAGTGTTCTTATTATTCATCTGTTTTGGACTAGTTTTGGTCATAGGTGTTGAAATGGCCTCAGTGAATTCATTAGCTAACTTATCTGCCATGGTCTCCTCTACTCTCCTATGTTCCTCCCCTTCTTCCCCTCAACTTCACCATTACTGACGTCATTACAGTCATATTCTCATCACTAACAGTGTTATTATCATCATTATTCCTTAATTTCCCTAAAGTACAAACAGAATCATCATACCTGCTGGGTATTCTAATATTACGCTTAGATTTCCTCTTCATACTTATTACAAATCAATAGGCTAAGTCTAAGCTTAAAGAAATGGGGAAAAATAAGCAGTACTAAACCCTAAAAATCAACGAAAAGGGGGATTTCACAAAACTTAATGAAAATCTAATTGAACCTAATCATAGTGTGCGGAATGGCTAGACGAATCTAATGATGGTTTCAAATTTGAGATTCATTAAGAAATGGAGGAGAAATGATGATTTTTAATGGCAGAAAAAGGCGGGAAATTCAGTTACAGGGGATAGAAAGTTGTTTCCAGTAAAAGTTGTTGCATAGATGGTGCACATAAGGCATTGTTCTTGATATTCTGTTTTTGACTCAAGTTTTACGTAGTGGTCGCAATGTGGACTAAGAACGTTAGTAAGATGAATTTTTAGACTTGAAGTTGGGAAGGGGTTGCGCGAACGCAAGCCATCACTGCCACAAGCCCACAAATTACGACGTAGGCTCGACATCTTGGGGCGACCTTAGGCAGCACCCCTCCAAAGTCCAAAGTCATGGGCCTTTTTGATAAACCATTGAATTTGTCCAGGTAAGTAAATAATCCGTTGTACAGCAGCAATGTTAAATAGATGTTTCTTTGGCTGCACCTTGTATCCCCCCGCCAATGTGGGATGCATCACTTTCACATTTTTAATTGCCACAGCAATTTTAAAAGGTCAAAACACGTATCAGTACCTCGAAGTCTCGAACTTGACAAACTGAATCATTTAGTACTTTGAACTTTTAAGGGTGCAGAATGGTACTCTGAACTTGACAAAATGAAATTTCTACTATCATATACTAATTAACTCAACAATTAATTGTTTATTTCTTTCTAAAAATTAATTTAGTAAATTTTTTTTAATAAATAATTTATCGTAAAACTTTTGCTAGATAAATATATATATATTTTTTTAATTTAATTATTTTTCATTTTTTTATTAATATACTATTTGATTGATTATTTATATCTATTTCTAAAATATTTCTAACGCGTTACTTTTAATATATCTTCATATTACATTATTAAATATTTGTTACAAATAATTTTAGATCAATTTATAACTAGCTATATATGAGTTTTTGTAATTTTCAATTTAACATATGCATATAAAGAAATAAATAGTTAAATTGTTATGATCACAAAAATATTTGAAACAAACACTTAGTATATAATACGGATATTTATATATCAAAAGTAGTGAAGTATATTCATTTTTCATAAAGTATTATTTCCAATATATTTATTCTCAATAACTAAATATAATATTATATTAATTAAAATAAAAATAAATTTAACTCAATTTTAAATGAAATATGATTAATTATCCTAAGTTTAACTATAAATCATTTATATTACATTAGGCTTTAGTAAATTGATTGTTTAGAAAAAATTAATAAATAATAAGTTATGGAGTTAATTTAGTATAGGGTAGTAGTAATTTTAATTTGTCAAGTTCGGGGTACCATTCTGTACCTTTAAAAGTTTAGGGTACTAAATGATCCAACTTGTCAAGTTCGAGGTACTAATATGTGTTTTGGCCATTTTAAAACTATTAAATAGCTAGAGGCATAACAAATATTTACTATCGCTATAGGCATTGTAGACGTATGGTCTGGACTGACCCACGACAAGTGGGCCAGGCCCGACAAACAGCGGCCCACTCTACGCCTAACCCTAATCCATGCCCTATAAATATAGGGGTGGAATCCCCTTCTTGAGGTACGCTATACGATATAATAACCCTATGCAACCCTACGCATCAATACTAACTTGACCGTCGGAGGTGGATCCCGGGGCTACGGCCTCAGGTCCACTCCTAACGGGTTCTCTTTGTTGAACAGATCTACTCAGGGCTCGAGAAGACGACTAACGGCCCAGGGAGAGTCGTTGAATCAGTCCGCGCCAGATTATGTATCAACAAGTTGGCGCCATCCGTGGGACGCGACAAAGTTTCGTGATCTCACATCACCGGAAAGCAACCATCGGGTTCAAAAGCCGGTATTATTTATTATCGATTCGTACTGCGAATCATTAATTGTACATCAACATGATTGCTTGTTACATAAAATCTTTTACTGTGCGAATTAATTCGCGCACAAAGTCAACATCGGTAAGATATGTGTACAATCTTCTATTTTACTGTGAACAATAATATCCTTTACTGTGCGATATAAATCTTTTATGTAAATCAACACGATTTGATTGGTCAACCCCTATAAATAATCGATTTGATTGCAAACGATTTGTTGTTTTCTTATTTATAATTGCAGTACATGATTGCAAAAGTATCTTATTTAAATTGGTAAAGATTTTATGTAAATCTTTTAACTTGGTAAACACGATTTTATCTATAACGCACTAAGTCCGCACGATCGGACCTACTATATCTTTTAGCCGCGAACAGCGCAGTCACGATAAATCTACCCACGTTAGGCCGTGCGTATAGAGATCTTCGCAGACTGGCGCCATAAGCGCACTGTCACGTACAGGCACCACGATGCTAGTCAATCGCCATGCGCGCACTGGACGAAAGCCGTGGTCATCTGCGATCATCCACAAACGTTAGAGTCTATGCGGTCACGATACATCCATATGCGTCTGTACGTGCGATTGAAACTATTAGTCGCTGTCATGGTACATCCATCCGCGCCATTGTTTTTATTATAATAAAAAAGAAAACGATCATGAGCGTACTGCGTTCGCAGATTAGCTACGTGCTACTTCTTTTATGTAGTTTGTAAAACCTCACGATAGGTGTAATTCGCACTACTACTTCTCTTATGTGTTAATTTTACATGCTACGTGCTATATATATGCTACGCGCTAATTTTTTATTCCATTATCTTTTATATGTTGCAATGCGCAGCATATACTTCTAATATTTGCACTAAGTGTTTTTCAGGATTTGGATAAGTAAGTTTAATGCTCCTACACGAGTAGCACCATCAAACTTGGGGGGCTACCAGGGTATACACTGTTTCCGTACGCGTCACGCAGGTATATTTGGAAGCAGATTGTACGAAAGAGGTATTGCAAGCCAGCGCGCACTTCTGTCGCGTACACCGCGCACCTCTGTCGTTTGTAAAGACGGATGTAATGTTCGCACCTTGTCTGCGCACAGCGCACATCTTTGTCGCGCACAGCGCGCACCTCTGCCATAGAAGCACGTCTTCTGTCGCACCATGCTGCACCGCTACTGGTACAAAAGGTACGCCCTTACCCAGGATGCAGCATACGGAATCCACCTTCACTATTGTGAAACTCTCACAATCAAGGTCGCGCCAACAAGAACGCGCCAACATGGTCACCACGCACTGCGCCACAGACCCAGGGCGCACTGTCGCATTTGGGCTGCGCGGTATGGTCCGACCCATGTGCACACCTGAGTTGCGCACACATGGGCCTACGAGGCCATGAACAAGAACTTAAGTCTAGCATAACATAGCCACGCACTATGTCATACTAAACTTGGGGGGCTTGTAGACGTATGGTCTGGACTGACCCACGACAAGTGGGCCAGGCCCGGCAAACAGCGGCCCACTCTACGCCTAACCCTAATCCATGCCCTATAAATATAGGGGTGGAATCCCCTTCTTGAGGTACGCTATACGATATAATAACCCTATGCAACCCTACGCATCAATACTAACTTGACCGTCGGAGGTGGATCCCGGGGCTACGGCCTCGGGTCCACTCCTAACGGGTTCTCTTTGTTGAACAGGTCTACTCAGGGCTCGAGAAGACGACTAACGGCCCAGGGAGAGTCGTTGAATCAGTCCGCGCCAGATTATGTATCAACAGGCATGGTTCTAAAAGATGCACAAAGGCGTGAGGCTTAGTCATGCCGCCACGACGCCTTATGCCACGTCTTTTTGTAAATTCGATATATATTAAATATGATATAAATATATAAATATTTTCATATCTTGTACCTCCTTATGCCACGCTTTATAAACGCAAAAGCTTCACCTTAGCCGTTAAGGCGTGAGGCTTGGTCATGCCGCCACGCCACGCCTCGTGCTATTTATAACCTTGGCTATAGGTGTTGAAGCAAATTGTTAAAACTGGCAAATCTTACTGAATGTATATCGGATTTGTTATCATCAGTCCAGTTTTCGGTTCATGGTATGACAAAAAAGTTTGGCTAGTTGGTTGTGTTTTCATTTAACAGATCTTTGTTTTCTATTTGGGATAATGACAAAAAAATGTATGGAACTTGACCACTTATATGATTGTGTGTAGCAAATAATTTTTTCTTTCATTGTAACACGAAACTTTTGAATTTGTGTTATTGTATGTATCCACGTCAGCTAAACGTCGCATCATTAGTCCTTTATACTAACGACCGTGAGTAAATAACTTAAAATTCCGTTTTCTTACGTTTTCGTCTGTTTTCATCCGTTTTTACACGTTTTCGTCCGTTTTTTTACGTTTTCGTCTGTTTTTACACGTTTTCATCCGTTTTTGTTTGTTTTTACACGTTTTCGTCTGTTTTCTTACGTTTTCATCCGTTTTTATACTTTTTCGTCCGTTTTTACACGTTTTCGTCCGTTTTTACACGTTTTCGTTCGTTTTTATACATTTTTGTCCGATTTTACATGTTTTTCCGTTTTTTTTTACGTTTCGTCTGTTTTTAACGTTTTCTTACATTATCATCCGCTTTTATACCTTTTCATTCGTTTTCACGTTTTCGTTTGTTTTTATACATTTTCGTCCATTTTCTTACGTTTTTGCCCATTCTATATACGTTTTCGTTCGTTTTTGCACGTGTTTCGTTCCGTTTTCTCGTCATGTTTTCTTACGTTTTTGCACATTTTCGCGTCCGTTTTTTATGTTTCGTCTGTTTTTTTTATAACACCGTTTTCGTTCAATTTTATATGTTTTTAAAAACAGACGAAAACGTAAAAAAGAGAATAAAAACGTATAAAAACGAACAAAAATGTATGAAAACAAACGAAAAACGTGCAAAAATGAAAAAAACGAATGAAAACGTATAAAAGCGGACCAAAACATAAAAAATGGATGAAAACGTAAGAAAACTTACCAAAAAGAATGAAAACGTATAAAAATAGACAAAACCATATGAAAACGCAAGAAAACGTAAGAAAACAGGCGAAAGCGTATAAAAATGGATGAAAACGTATACAAACAGACGAAAACGTGCGAAAACGAACAAAAAAAGTATAAAATGAACGTAAACGTCAGAAAATGGACGAAAACGTATAAAAACGAACGAAGACGTGTAAAAACGGACGAAGACGTGTAAAATAAAAAGAGACGAAAACGTGTAAAAACAGAAGAAAATGGACGAAGATGTATAAAAACGGACGAAAACGTGTAAAAAATGGACGAAAACGTATAAAAACGGATGAAATGGACGAAAACGTGTAAAACAGACGAAAACGTGAGAAAACGAACGAAAAAGTAAGAAAAAAGATGAAAACGTGTAAAAACGGATGAAAACGGATGAAAACGTAAGAAAACAGAATTTTAAGTTATTTACTAACGGGCGTTAGTATAAAGGACTAACGATGCGACGTTGAGCTGACATGGATACATACAATAACACAAATTCAAAAGTCTTGTGTTACAATGGAAAAAAAATAGTTGGCTACACACAATCACAGAAGTTGTTAAGTTCGATGATTTCTTTGTCATTATCCCTTTCTATTTTAACAAAACATTGTTTAGCTACTGTTTTTTGTTTGAAGCAATGGCACAAAACTATTATATCTAGCTCCAAATCAGCATTGAATCGACACCGGACTTATGGTAGTTTACAGAATTCTCAGCCCCAATACTGACAAATTAATGTTCAAACTAGTTTTTAAGACATTTAGGGACAAAATATAAAGCTTTTATTTTGTTTAGACTTAAAAATAAACAGATATTAAAACTGTTGATTGTTAGAGGCATACTTAAAAGGTATTACCTCTCCAAAAATAGGCGTATTGTTAGGTCACAAATCTATCACACAAGATTACTAGATCTAGAGAGAGAAAATTAGAGAGAGAGAGAGAATGGAAGGACATGCTTAAGAATAATGACTAATAGATTAACATGAACCAACACCCTCTCCCTTCAAGGGAGGGGGTATTTATAGTATTCTTACAATAAGGGGTGTTGCCCTAATTAAGGAAATAAATAAAAGGTCACGGCCCATAGGCCGAACCTTAATAACTAACATAAAGGCCTAAGCAACCTATTACAAAATATGACTGATACTTGATAATCTATAATGTGTTCCCAACAATCTCCCCCTAAGTATTGGTCATCAAGGTTGCTTGACGTCATCTTTGCTTCATTGGCTTCGACGGTTTTCGTATCTTTGTTCTTTTGTTCTTGCGTTATGTAATATGGTATTGTCTTGATCTGCCTTCCACCAACGTTCTTTAATCACGATGTCTTTACGTCTTTTCCACCATGCTTATACTTCTTTTGACATTTGATCTTCATACTTCAAGTAGTTCTCACTTCTTTTAGCTTCAATTTTTGGCTTTTGAACTTTTGTTATGCCTTAGTCTTCGTGAGAACTTTTCTTCGTGATATTTGGATGAGCATGATGGAAATGGTGGTGGTGGAACTCCTGGTCTCCATGATTACCTGCAATTTAAACAGTTAGCAGCAAATCATCTGGCACTTACAGGTTCGGACTTCGAGATCGTCAACAGCATAGTGTGAAGACTTTCTCTAATCCTTGCCAAGGCCGTTCCTGAATCGGATGCCTCCGAAAGAGCTAACACAGATACACCGAAGTGTATTAACGATTCAGGTGAGCCGCTGAAGTATACCGAAGTATCACTCCACGACTGTAGACCGTTTGGTACCACCTCGAACACTAAGCGTAACCCACAAGGGATTACCGAAGTGACCTGCTGTCAGGGCTGTTTGATGTTGACCCTGGCAGGAATTTCCACTCAATCACTGAGAATCACATTTGTGAGTTCCCTCATGAATGTTCTCGGCAGATTACTAAGATCTGCGTGGGACTCTTGTAATATACAATTGGTGTTCTTATTATTGAACAACCAGTGTAGAAATGTTAAGTGTTCCTATGAGATCTTTTTATATATCTCGCGGCTCTAGACTCGATTAAGTGCTTATTGGTTTTTAGTCGTCGGAGGCATGGAGCTGAGTGCCTCCTTTTCAATACCAACACATCTCGGAATGAGAGGTCGATAGATAATGAAGGGTTCTCCGTGAGAAATGAAACAAGTGTCTTTTGAGAGACACTTGAGTGGCTAGAAGGTTTAGTGCAGTGCGTCACTGGGTCCATGACGGCTTAATCTTCAATACCGGTGTTACCGTAGTAACAACCAGTAGCATATGTATTGAACCCGGTTTCTGCCCTAAGGTTGATCATATGGAGGGCTATTTCTTTTCACCCTTTTCTTTACTTTTCTTTTTAATTCTTCAACCCCTTCTTTCTCCTTTCATTTCTTTACTCCTTTTTTTCATCATACCTATGACTTTCTAGTTCTAAACTATTGGTATTGTCCTTGGGTAGATCCCTCCGGCTCTAGCGGATCATAGGACGGTTTCCTAACCTTAGCCTCCTTATATCTCCATGACTAATCTATGTTTGCCATAAAACCAACAAATTGAAAATCTCTCAAAGTGTTTATGAGTGTAAAACTTATATTGTTTACACTTTGAGAGTTTTGCATTTTTCAGAAATACTCCCTCTTAACATGTGCTCATAAGTGTTTAAAGTAAATTTGCACATGTCGGGTAGAGTCAGCACTTTTAGAATTGATTGATTTTCAGTGAATATGACCGTTGCGAGACACGTTTACATCACTAGAAAAACTAGCTTGAAATTATTACCCGTCCAGGTCATATTCAAAGAAGAATCTCTCGAAATCGGTACATTCTACTCAGACAAGTCCTTTGCGAGACACGTTTACATCACTGGATAAACTAGCTTGAAATTATTACCCGTCCAGAACATGTCTTTTCGATTACTGACGTTTGATATTCATCAATTCGAGGGTACAATCTGAGTCGAGCTCATACGAGATTTCAACTTTTAGTTACTATATTTTAATCACATACTTATTCTCCCCCTCAAAAATAGCATATTCATGTTATTTTTGGAAGACTTTTGATTAAAATATGCGTTTTGAGGTTTATGGGAAGAATTCCAACAAGAACTTTCGTGATTTGAACAATGATATTTGTTTCAAGTACTCACCCTTAACAAGGGAATACTTGTTCTTTTGAGCAGAATTTTGAAAAACTTAGAAAATTCTGGTTAATTCTGCTCAAAAGTAAGAAGCTTTCGCTTCTTAGTTTAGGATTGAGGCACTGAAGCGTACCTCAAGGTCCTTTCTTTACAAGATCGGGTTGTGCACAAGCCATAGTCATATTTAAACAACTTGATAAATGATGACAAAAATTGACAATGATACCACTGGTTTTACTCTAGACGGCGAAAAGTGAGAATATTTGGATCTCTAGCTCGTCCACCCACATAACTCTCCAGTCTTCTCATCTGCACCCGATACTTAAGCCGGTGGTCAATTCGTGCCAAGAACTTTACCGCTTGCTTCACATCGCTTCTCTTCCAAGTCATGTGCCTCAGCCAACCCTGCTTCCTTCCTTGTGTATGATTCTCCAGAATGTGATCAAGTTCAGCCCTAACTTGTACCAAAGTTTCATCTCTAAACTTATGAATGTCTTGATAGCCCATAAACCCGGAGGTCGAAGATCAGGCTTGATTAGATTCAACCGCTTCTGGTAACTTTCAACCCCAAGATGAGCGTCTTCGACTCTTGTTCTGATCACAATACTTCGGATGTAAATCAGAATAGAGTTGATGATGTCGTATTGGAGACGACCAGGAAGATGCTCGAGTTTCCCTTGAATCTTGAGTAGGTACATATCTTCAATGTCGTTTAGATTCAAGTAGGGATAATCAGCTTCGTTGAATGTGTATTCCTTGTCGTCTTGCCTTCTCACTGTGATCTTGGTAAAAAAATTATACCCATACTTTGACTCTGTCTCAACACTCTTAATGGAAAGAATCCTACTTTTGTGATAAACTTTATGTTTCAAGGTAAAAGTAAGTTTCCATTTGTAGGACCATTTTCTCATGTCAGGTCAATGGAAGATTCCCAGAACAGCTTCATCATTGTATTCTTCAATTGAGTTGATGAACAAGTCGCCGATCTGTTCTTCAAATCCTTCTAACACATATTTGGCTGCCTTTAACTTTGTAAGGGAAGTAGCGTATCGCTTTTCTGGATTAGTATTCCCATAAATTAGATACTCTAAGTCATTGTTGAAGAAGTAAGCTTTGGGTATCTTGGGATTGTGGGCATGACCGATGAGGGGTAAGGGTTGTGAGTAGTCACGAAGTTGGAAGTTGTCGGCTTGATGAGAAGAACTTGCATCATCCCAGTTAACGTTCTCAGATAAAGCCCGTGCAACTTGTTCCAGATTATACTCGAATTCTAGTTGAGAAGTTGTTGCAGTCTTGAATTCGGAGAAGCCAGCTTTGCGGATTTTCACTATATCGGACAGTTGTAGCTTCTGAACCTTCATTACTTTCTTCAGTCTCTTAGTGAAATCCACAACTGAGCCTTCTACAGGTGCTTCATCTTTTGGAATGTCTGGATAAGCATCCACCATCTCTTCAAACCACTCGAACTTTGCAGCATCAGGGTTGACCCATTCAGGAGCGGGTTTGAGAGGTGCATCAGTAGGTGGTGCAGGAACAATTGCAGCCTTTTGAGGAGCAGTTTCAGCTTCAGCTTGATCAATAGTCATATCATCATGATGTTCAACTTCATCAAATGTTCCAGTCTCTTGAGGTACAAATTCTTCTTCGCCTGTTTGCTGAATGTTAGAAGAAGGCAGTGTTGCAGTAGGTCCAGCCGATTTTGTACGTTTATCGCTTCTCTTTGCCTGGTCGTCCTTGTCATGATCATCACAACAACGCTTGCTAGGCTTGGCCTTTTTGCATGACTCACCTTTCTTTTCAGCTTTCCTTATTGATTCGATTAAGGCTTTGCGAAGATCTTCCTCTTCCGGATCATTGATGACAGCCTCTAGCAATTGTCCTTTAAGATCAGCAGCTGACAGCTTTGATGGTTTTGTCTGGATTGTGAGCGGTGTTGACTGGATGTGATGTGCTACAATACCATCAAGCTTCCTCTTGACATATTCCTTAAGGAGATTTGGAAGCGTCTCATGAAGATGTTTGCTGATTTCTCCTGGTAAGTTATTGTTGAGGTAGTGCTCCGTTGCTAGCTGGATATCATAAGATTTGAACTCGTTGATCTCATTTTGCTGTGTCGTTACTTAAGTTTGTAATGTGCTGAGCTGCTATTTAAGGGCTTGGAGTTCACTGTTGTCTGGTTGTTGAGGTGTGGGTAATGGTGATGGAGGCTTGGTTTTGGAGGTTTGATCCACAGATGATGGAATAACCGGTGGAGTAGGTATACGATCGTCACCTTGATTATCATCATCTTGGTCATCATCATCTTCATCACTTTCATCGTCTTTGTCATCATTACTCTCATCTTCTTCATTCTTATCATCTTCTTCATCATCTTTATCTTCTTCATCCTTGTTTTCTCTTCATCAGATTCAGATTCTGAGGGTGTGTGTATAAGTTGGTCAGATTCTTCTGATTCACCCTCAGATTCATTTGGTGAGGTACTTGCGGATTTAGACTTTGTAGCTTCTGAGTCATCTTCGGACTGAGACAAGGCTTTTTCTTCACCAACCTATGATGCTGATCCTTCACCTCTCTGCCTTTTCTCAAATCTCTCAAGGTCAGCCAGATATTTTGCCTTGTTTTCTTGTAAGGCTCTCTGGAGTTGTGCAACCTCCTCTTCTTGAGTCTTTGGTGGTTGAAGGGGTTCATCAGGTTTGTCTTGAATTTTGATTGATTTTCCCTTGCCTTTGCCTAGTCCTTCATCACGCATTACCTTCTTCATCTTCATAAGTCTTTTTCTTCTTTCTTCCTGTAGACTTTGTTCCTCTTCTTCTTCTTCCTCAATAGATTCGTCTTTGAGCATTAGTTTATTCTTTTTAGCTTGGGTGACTTTCTTTGTCCTTGTAGAAGCTGTTATGATAGTTCTTCCTCTTCCTCTACCTCTGGTTGCAGCTTTACCCTTCACAGTAATCCCAACTGTACCTGCCATTTCTGCTTCGTCATACCATGCATAAGCTTCAGTTGCCTTCACCGCTTCTGATAACAACTTGGGTGGAATTCTTAGACCTTGTTTGGTTGTGTTGGTCGTATGAATTCTTACTCTGGAAAGTACATGGTCCATATGTATTGTATGAGCTTTCTCATTCGGACATTTGTCAATCTCTGCATGTCTTTCCATGAAGTGAGCAATTAGAAGTTTGGTGAAGCGTGGGAAGGGTATCTTGTAGCCCTTCTTTTGGCCAAACTGGCGGGCTTGATAGATCATGTTCGTCCAGATGTACTGAGCATAATCCATATGATAGAGGTTGATGACACCCCAAAAGAACATTAGATGTTCGAGTCTGGGGTGCTCGAGTCCCGTTTCCTTCCCTGTAATGCAGTGGTTCAAGATGGTGTACATGGTTAACCAGGGTTGAGGAATGTGTTTTCTATCCACATTTGAATGTGAAGTGAGTTCTTCACCCGAATCGTCATAGCCAATGTGTTGTAATGTCTTGACTAGATGATCAAAGGTAGGATCTTTAAGGAATTTGGTTTGTTTGCCAGAAACAGTTAGAGGAAGTTCAAGTACAGCACGAAGAAGATGAACATCGAACTGGATCCTCTTGTCATCAAGGGTGACTGCCATTGTCTTGTTGTCGCGGCTGATGAATAGTGTGTGCCAGAACTGGTTGAGGTAGATTTCTGGTACAGTGGCAGACTTAGTAAGAACATGCCTACAGAAATGTTTCTTCAGAATCTCCACATTATCTGGCAAGAAGGATGGCATGGTAACTTATCCAAGTCAACTCTGGAGTTGGAATCACTAATCTTCCTTTCATCACCTTCTGGGATCAGATCATTCCTAGCTATGGATGTTTGAGACACAATGAACCTGTGTAGCACAAACACCAACAAAAACACACAATGGAAATTGTATATATATGTTAGTGTAATTCACTTATTACATGATTTGAGCCTAACTGATATGAAGCATCACATAGAGGGACATATATCATGACCATGAATAATATGAACATATCAAGCAAACAACCATATAGGAGCAAATACACTTTTTCAACTTAGTCACACTTCTATACTTAGAAAAATTTACTAAGTCTGAACAACATGTCTTACTCGAAGGATATGAAGTTACTCGAAGAAAATATAGAAATTATCCCTTACTCGAAAGATCTGAGAAATTTGAAAATATCAGCTTTAACATGGAGATTACCATTTTTCCTTACTCGGAAAGTGATAACGCCTAAATCTAACATGTTTTTAGTAGCGTTATTGGTAGTTTTAGATATGTTTTGTGGTTATATTTATATGCTTTTGTTACTAAATCGTACCAAAGTGTGTTTGCAAAGCATTTGTAGCCAAAGACAGGAAAATGGATGGAAAAGATGCAAAAATGAGGAAAAAGGAAATATTTATGATTGCATTTGAATCTTGTGTCAAGTTCTGCTCCGTAAGGTATTTCAATGAGATAAAGTCCAAGTAGTCGAGTTAATAAGCTTAAGGATGAAGGGAAAGATCAAAGAATCAAGAGCTACGACCGAGAAACAAGTCATACGGAAAAGTCCAAGAAAAAGGTCCACCAGCAGTAGCCATCCGATCGGTCGCCGCCCGCAACCGAATCGGATGGAGAGAATTGGATTTACTGAGAAGACCAACCGATCGGTAGACCATTCTATCCGATCGGTTGGAAGTCGCTGTTGACCCAAAACTTCTTTATTAAGGATTGTGACTTTATAAATCCGGTTCTAGGTCCTTCTTTTCAGTATTCTAACCATTCAATACTACTTGGAGAGCAAGAGAAGCATTTATGCACTTAGACCCTTGGTTAGAGCAATTTATTGAACCATTTGTTGGGTATTTATAATACCAATCAATCTAAAGAGAGGGGATGCTAAGAGAGTGCTTGCTTGTTAGAGGAGAGAACCATTCATAGAAAATACTCAAAAAATTCGTCCATAAGTCCAGGAGAAGGGAGAAAGTCGATTACACCATTTCCATTGCTTGTGGAATCATTGTCTTTCACTTGTAATCTTATTTCCAATCATTGTAAGACTTTCAATCATGGTTTCTAATGTTCAAAGTATTGAGTTTGCATTTATGTTTGCTATGAGCGGCTAGTGCCTTTGTGCACTTGCTTAGATGATGTGTATTATTCATTGATTGGCATGTGATTGTGATAACATGTTTTAATTCAATTTCAAGTCGATTCTAAGAACCAATTGTGATTAAGTTTCATAGTGACATTTGGGTAATCAAGTTTAACTAGTGCTAGTAATCTTAAGGGTCGAAAGAACTATTGTTATTCCACTAGTTATAATCATTTGTCTATGAATGATTGTTGTCTTCCACTATTCTTGATTAAACAAAGGAACTTAATTGTGATTGTAATGAAAATGCTTTTGTCTATCAAAACGGATTGATTGTAAACCACTTTAAAGGTCGAGAGATTAATAGTTTGCTTTCAATTGTGACCTTTTGTCTATAATCGGTTACCTTTCGTATTGACCATTTCCTAAGCTTGTTTGATTAGACAAAAGATTGTTTTTGTGTTTGAGGAACACCAACTCATGAACCTTGAATTGATCTTGAATTGATTGGTTAAACGTAATGCTTGTTTTTATAAACCAAAATCTTGACGAAGGTTTAATTTGTAGAAACAATAGATTAGTGTCAAAACTAATTATCACAACCAACAAGTTACCCAAAGTTATCACAATCATATTAGTCAATTGTAGTACACTAGTCTAAGCAAGTGTAGTTTTTAATCATTTGAATTTTCATAATATCATTACTACTTGTTTGAGAAAGTTGCTTTTAACTTACAATTCGATTCACTACACAAATCCCTGCGAACGATCCCGACTTACCATCAAAATCTTGCTACAACGGATGAGTATACTTGCTCGTATGTGTTGTCATTAGATTCGTTAATTCGCCCCTTATAAATTTAAAACTTGCACCGAACCGGGCACATCAAGTTTTTGGCGCTGCTGCCGGGGATTTTTGATGCGTGGTTTTGCGACCTTACAACAGGTTTTACCTCTCGAGGGATCTCAAGAGGCTTACAACCCCACCAGGCAGTGTACCTGACCGATGTAGTATAGTGTAGTGGTAAGTACGGGGGATTGATCGTTCTCCACAGGGAATAGTGTCGTTAGGATTGAAAAACTACTCTAATAGGTCTAGGGGTGAGAGAAGATTCTTTTTTATGTTTTTATAATTTTATGAAAGCAAGTAAAATCTCGGGTTTGAAAGAGTGGGCGGAATTAGTTGCTAATCAACTAACCCAAATAACTACGAATGCAAATAAAATAAAATAACTGAAAATGAAAAGGTGGTGAAACTTATATGGAGAGAAATGTGTTTACTTAGATTTCCTTACTCCCTAACTATCTTTTACCGATTGATTAGTGTGTATTAGTTGCGTGGATGACGGGTGTATTCCTTAATACCAATCGTGGGGTGGCGTACGTACTTCCCCAACTCTATGAACTCCTACTTCACTCCTATGTCGAGCCGGCTAAGAAGCTCCTAACATGGGATCACTAGAATTCGCTCATGCATTAAATACAACCATAAAAACCTTTAGTACGCATTGGTTCATGCTTCTTAAGACGTTCAAGCAAGTTACCGTATAGGAAGTTAGCCAGTTTTCTTAAGCCTAACATAGATGAACAATCGTCCAATACAACTAATAACACACTAATAACCAATAATCAATAGCTAGGTTTCATTAGATCTAAGCAAACACAAAGAAAACCTAGCCTAGCATGTTAAACAAAAGACAAGAACAAGATAGAATCAAACAACACATAGACATATTGAATGATTAATTGATAACTTATCTTCAATGTAACATGGAAGATCTCAAGGAAAAAAGCCTTTAAAAAGCTGCTAAAATCGTCTTAGGGTTTTCTCCCAAAAGGTTACACACAAAGTTCCACACTAATGACAAAAAATTGCAAAACTATATATAGAGATTAAGGTCTGACGGCGTCACGTTGTAGATTCTGACGCCGTCACCTCGCCGCTTTTAGGGTTCCCGGATGGCCTTCCTGACGCCGTCCCTCTTTAGACCTCCAAAATCCGTTCTGGCTTATCAAGGCTTGACGCCGTCAGAAATAAGCTTGACGCCGTCCCTCTTTAAATTAAGCCGTGACGACCTTGATCACTTCAAAGGGTGACGCCGTCAGATTTTCCATGCAAAATTCTCTGGCTTATCATGAGTAATTTTCATATCCACCTTTTTCTTGCCAAGCCGTGACGCCGTCTGGGGAAATTCCTGACGCCGTCAAAGGTACTTTTCAGCCGATTTTGAGACTTTGTCGTTTTCTTCACTTTTATGCTCCAAAAACGTCCAAAATGCTTCCTTTTCCAGATTTCTTCCCAAAAGTACCTAAAATGACAAAAGGAACGATTTAGGGCAATATTTGATCAAATAAATACGATTTAGGGCTTAAATGACCCCTTAAAAGCGGTACACTTTTCGCTTCATCAAATACCCTTACACTTGAGATTTGCTTGTCCTCAAGCAAATGCGCTTTTATTCTAATCAAAATACAAGTTAAGGGTCATTTAACACTAATATAAAAGTAATTACAACAAATAGTCGTTCCACTTTAATCATAATAAGCACGGAGATTACAAACTAGCACCTCACAAGTAGTGTTTAGATACTCACATCTCTCAGGTGTCATCAAAATAAATCTCATAAATGAAAACGGATAATATCTCTCACTACCTGTCATAGCAAATAGATTACCATAGGCTTGGGAAAGGATCGAAAACCTCCTCCACTAGGCGTAAGCACCTAAGATAAACTATCAAAGAGGTCTTTTCAAAGGGTTATAACGTTAGGTGTAGGGATAAGGAAAACACGGTTTGTTGGATAAGGATATTTTTACTGGTGGCAAGTCAATCATCTTGGTCAATTACATGTAGAATGAGGCGTTGCTAAGCCAAGACTCGACTCAACTTAAACTAATCACGAACTAATAAACATAAAACAAAACAAAACATAAATAAAAGATAGAGGCGGATGGTAGTCCGTATGCTTTTTTTTTTTTTTTTTTTTTTTTCATACACTCTTGCCCTACCATCCAAAACAATACATCACTAGGGATTCTTTGTACCATCCCTACACTTGAACTTTTACATACTTTACATAAAATTATTCTAATGACTCGAATCAAGATAATCGAAACATTTGGAGTACTTTAAAATATTAACGTACATATGGGGGTAATAAATGATGTTCTTCCCCATTACTCCATTACACTAGTACTTTACCCATAAGTCCCAATCGTCCCAAAACAATATGTACAAGGATATGACTCGACTTAGCAACCATGTAATCAATTAGATAATTAAATTGGGTTTAAACAAATGTTGTAACAATAATGCACTAAAAATGAGTGCATACAAGGTAGGCTAAGGCGATTTGGGTGTACATTTTAGTGGGGTGTAACAAATTCTTCCTTTAAGTAAAATGCTTAAAGGTCGAAACGAAAAGATAGGCTCTGAGGGGTGTACTAGGGGTATCGTGTACCAAAAATGAGTACAACGCAAAGGGTGTGGGAGAATTACTTGACCAATGTAGCCAATGTAATTATAATAAAAACACAGGTGTAAAAAAATGGGTTAATCCTAATGCCTCTTATCATGTAGTAAATCTAACTACACGAATGTAGTCTCACTTGTGGCCTTGGAATGGTCCTAACGCAAGTTCTAGAATCTAAGTGCTACCGGTACACACATCATAGCATAAATGCTTTTCCTACCAATTCTAGGGGCGAACCTCACATATTTGGGGGTGGAAAATTTTTTAGTGGTACGGTTTTTGTGCTAGTCATATAACTCCTATCCGTGAGACGCTCATTAAGATCAAAGTTTCACTCCTAAATGCTGTAAAAAATTTTAAATTTGGCACTAAAATTGCCCTAACAAGTATTTATCTCAGTTTTATTACACATCTACTATTAAACAAACAAAAATCAAGCGTAATAGCATTCTCTAATCGTACTTTTACCCCCCCTTACACTTAAGATGAACATTGTCCCCAATGTTCAAATAACAAGATGTAAAAGAAAAAAAAGTAAAAGAATGAAATCAAATACTCCCCTGATTCGCTCGGTGGATAATGTGGTAACACGGTTAGATCTTCTTCCAAGGTAATGTTGAAGCTCCATGACTAATGCATCGCCAAAAGCTTAATCCAACAAACATTTCCTTGTCCAAAATAACCTGTTAAACCTAAGAAAACAAACACGAAAACCTGCATAACATCGGCGGGATAAACTCTATATATAAGGATATAATGCTTGTGGAATGATAATTTTGCAGATTCCTGGAGATTATAAGTTATAGATTTAATAAAAACTTTTTATGAAAACAAAACTTTCAAAAATTTTCAGAAAATTAAAACCTGACGCCGTCAGGTTGTAAAGCCTGACGCCGTCAGAAATAATCTGACAGAATTCTCATGTTAAGTTTCCGGAAAATTTTTGGAAAAAACCTATACCTTACTTCCTGGAAATCCTGCAAAACATCATTACGACTCGATACAAGCATTTGACTCAAACAAATACGAATATGTATGTTAATTTATTATTATTATGATTCATGTTCATTTGTGTTCTAATAAACCGGTTTGGATTTCCCTTACACTTAACTTTTGCAAAATACCTTTATATGTAGTTAAGATGAAGTTAAAAACAAGATAAAGCATTTTCACAAATTAGTTTTTGAACATGAATCAATAATAATAAAAATTAAACATACATACGGAAGCAAATAAAATCAAACAAACAAATAAATAAACACACAAAGCAAATAAAACTTGGGTTGCCTCCCAAGAAGCGCTTGTTTTTGTTCGAGTCACGAGCCTGACTCTACCCTTATTTAACAGAAATAGGGGAGGTTTTCCCTACACTTAGGATTAAGTGTGGGTGAAAGTAGCGATACACACCCTTAGGGTGGAAATATGCCACGTAAGGTGAAGGGGGTGAGTGAATGGCTTCCTTCATCCTAAAACTACCCGGACAATATGGGTTGATGGGTGGGTCGGTTCCTCTTTTGTCTCCTAGAAATGTATCTAAGGATGGAAAGTTGTGTAAAGGTTGAGGTTCCGGCTCATCAACACTAGGAAATTCCCTAGAACTAAGAGTAAGGTCATCACTAAAAGTGTTCAAACCTATATCCTCTAGTTGTGCTTGGTCCAAGGGTTCTACCTCCATCGGGATTCCTAAAGTCTCTTCTACTTCTTCCGGGTAAGTCACGGGCGGTGTGTGGTGCCTCAAATGATGGTAGGACTTGTGGAGTACTTTGTGGGCTTGGATTATCCACCTCATCCTCCATTTTATCTAGATTACCTATGTGTTTGTTTTGTACTATGATGTTACATGACATCCACTTAGGTATCCCAAAATAGTCATCCCCAGACAAACTTGTTTCATGATCCTTGGAATTTGTGGTCAATTGACTTGTACTAACGTTTGTTGGGTTGTCTACTCTATAATAATATTGGGCACAATCTTCTATGGCATCCCATGTTTCTTCAGCATTTAATTCCCTAAAGTCCCCATTGGCAAAATCCTCAATGCACATTTGGTCATATCGGTCGACACGATAGTAAAAAGTTTGGGTTAGGGATGCTAAAGCGAAACTATGATGAGGGACTATTCGGAGTAAATTTTTAAAACGAGTCCATGCATCATATATGGGTTCATCTCGATATTGCTTGAACATCAAGATGTCATTAGGGTAGAATGGCTTTTGTGGTCGGTGGTATGGTAGATTCGCGTACTCCATAATGGTGAACGGAAGAGTCAATGGAAAGGTTTTTACGAACAAAGACACAAAGAAAAGATAGACTACTAGAAAGCTAATAAAAAAAGAAAATAAAAATCTCACTAGATATGAATCTAATGATTAGACCTAATAAAAATAAATTTCAACCTAAACAATAACTACTCCCCGGGCTGCGGCGCCAAAAACTTGATGCGTGGTTTTGCGACCTTACAACAGGTTTTACCTCTCGAGGGATCTCAAGAGGCTTACAACCCCACCAGGCAGTGTACCTAACCGATGTAGTATAGTGTAGTGGTAAGTACGGGGGATTGATCGTTCTCCACAGGGAATAGTGTCGTTAGGATTGAAAAACTACTCTAATAGGTCTAGGGGTGAGAGAAGATTCTTTTTTATGTTTTTATAATTTTATGAAAGCAAGTAAAATCTCGGGTTTGAAAGAGTGGGCGGAATTAGTTGTTAATCAACTAACCCAAATAACTACGAATGCAAATAAAATAAAATAACTGAAAATGAAAAGGTGGTGAAACTTATATGGAGAGAAATGTGTTTACTTAGATTTCCTTACTCCCTAACTATTTTTTACCGATTGATTAGTGTGTATTAGTTGCGTGGATGACGGGTGTATTCCTTAATACCAATCGTGGGGTGGCGTACGTACTTCCCCAACTCTATGAACTCCTACTTCACTCCTATGTCGAGCCGGCTAAGAAGCTCCTAACATGGGATCACTAGAATTCGCTCATGCATTAAATACAACCATAAAAACCTTTAGTACGCATTGGTTCATGCTTCTTAAGACGTTCAAGCAAGTTACCGTATAGGAAGTTAGCCAGTTTTCTTAAGCCTAACATAGATGAACAATCGTCCAATACAACTAATAACACACTAATAACCAATAATCAATAGCTAGGTTTCATTAGATCTAAGCAAACACAAAGAAAACCTAGCCTAGCATGTTAAACAAAAGACAAGAACAAGATAGAATCAAACAACACATAGACATATTGAATGATTAATTGATAACTTATCTTCAATGTAACATGGAAGATCTCAAGGCAAAAAGCCTTGAAAAAGCTGCTAAAATCGTCTTAGGGTTTTCTCCCAAAAGGTTACACACAAAGTTCCACACTAATGACAAAAAATTGCAAAACTATATATAGAGATTAAGGTCTGACGGCGTCACGTTGTAGATTCTGACGCCGTCACCTCGCCGCTTTTAGGGTTCCCGGATGGCCTTCCTGACGCCGTCCCTCTTTAGACCTCCAAAATCCGTTCTGGCTTATCAAGGCTTGACGCCGTCAGAAATAAGCTTGACGCCGTCCCTCTTTAAATTAAGCCGTGACGACCTTGATCACTTCAAAGGGTGACGCCGTCAGATTTTCCATGCAAAATTATCTGGCTTATCATGAGTAATTTTCATATCCACCTTTTTCTTGCCAAGCCGTGACGCCGTCAAAGGTACTTTTCAGCCGATTTTGAGACTTTGTCGTTTTCTTCACTTTTATGCTCCAAAAACGTCCAAAATGCTTCCTTTTCCAGATTTCTTCTCAAAAGTACCTAAAATGACAAAAGGAACGATTTAGGGCAATATTTGATCAAATAAATACGATTTAGGGCTTAAATGACCCCCTAAAAGCGGTACACTTTTCGCTTCATCAAATACCCTTTTGATCGTGTTTCTGTAAGTTTTATTCCAATTCTCATATAGTTAGTTTTCGTAAAAAAAAAAAAAAAAAAAAAAAAAAAAAAAAAAAAGTCTTACCGAGCTGCCCATCCGATCGGTTGTTCATCCATCTGATCGGTTTTCCAAAATTTTCATTTACCGAGAGAACCATCCGATCGGCGGACACTTCCATCCGACCGGATCCTTCAAACCAAATTTACCGAGAGATCTATCCGATCGGTTGGACGATTCTGATCTTTTCAAATTGTTTTCATTCTTTGTTCGTTTGTTTAGACATTGCCTCGATTCGCTGGGGAATTGTATGAACACTCGATCAACTGGAGTAGAACCAATTCCACCACTTTTCGATCCCGAAAGTTTGATTCGAACAAGATCTAGAAGAAGAAGAAGAACACCCTTTGTTCCATTAGCCAATCGTGTGCCAAGAATACCAAACCCAACTTTTGATAACCTTTTTGAAGCCAAAGTCGTTTATAACCCATTCACTGATCAACCTTTTCCCATGGCTGACGATAGACCCATGTGGGAAGCAAACCGAGCCGTAGCACCCACTCCTGGAGCTGCTATTGTTGCTGTCAACTTAGGTGACAATTTCACCGTGAAAGGTCACCATCTTTCTATGATCAAAGACCGTCAATTCGATGGCCGTTCGAGGGCCGATCCTCACAAACACGTTGCCGAATTCATTGAAATTTGTGGCATGTTCCGATACGGTGATACAAATGTGGATGCCATTAAACTCAAACTTTTCCCGTCATCACTTGCTGGAGATGCAAAAGTGTGGTATAACGAATTAACACCAGGAATCATCACTACTTGGGAGGAGATGAGGCAAGCTTTTGTAAGCCGATTCTTTCCACCTGCAATGTTTGATCGACTCATGGGAGAAATTCGTGCTTTCACACAAAACCCTAACGAATCACTCGTCGAAGCCTGGCTTCGTATGAAGGATTTACTTCGAAGTTGTCATGGACATGGTTTAGGACGAGGAACCATTATCCAAATCTTTTACCATGGACTTGATGAAACATCTCAAGGAATTCTTGATGCTGGAGGAATATTTCTTTATAAGACTCCTAACCAGGCATACCAATTGTTTGAAGACCGAGTTCTTCTCAAACTCGACTGGTCAAAAGATGCCAAGACAAAACCCTTAAGAAAAACCGTTGCCTTTGCCGAAAGTTCTGATTCATCTAAACTCATGGAGAAAATGGAAACCTTGGTTTCCAAAATCGATTCGCAATACAAAGATCTTAGAGGAGAGATGAAAGAAATGCGAGATGGTTGTAACAACTGTGGAGGTAATCACCCATCATCAGAATGCGATGATCAACCTATGGATCAACCAAAAGAAGGAGAAGCTAATTACATCCAAGGAGGATACCGAGGAGGAGGATATCGTGGAAATTATTACGGACGAAACTCTGCTAGTTGGCAAGATCGCCGACAAAGGGATAACAACCATGAGTCCCAACCAAAAGTAGAGAACCAAACTTCACAAAATTCCGACAAGAAACCTGAAGAAACAGATTTTGAAAAAATGATGAGAGAATTCGTCACAGCTCAAAAATCAACCAACGAGTTCGTCAAGAATCAATTTTTCAATCTCAAGACCAAAGTTGAGCAAGGTCAGAAAAATCATCAAGCATCTATCCAAGATCTTGAAAACAAATTCGGTAGACTCTCTGATCAAATTTCTTCCCGACCATCAGGTTCGTTGCCTAGTAACACCCAAACCAACCCAAAACCATCATCATCATCGAATGATAAGACTTATCGTCCACCACCAACCAGAAATGAGCATATCAATGTTGTATTCACAAGAAGTGGCCTGTCTTATGATCCACCACCCAACCCAAACAACACCACAACTATCAATTACGATAGTGAGGATGAAGATGAAGAATCCAAGAAGGAAAATACACCAAAAACACCACCCAAACCCAAACCACCAGTTAAGGCATACACTCCAAAAATTCCATATCCTCAGAGCCTTAAGAAATAAAGAATGGAGGAGCGTTATAAGAAGTTTGTTGAGATAATCAAAGAAGTTAGACTCAATGTACCTCTCATTGATGTTTTAGCCGGAATGCCCAATTACGGGAAATTTTTGAAAGAACTTCTTAACAACAAGAACAAGTTGGAGCAAATATCCGCTACCTTTCTCAATGAAGAATGTTCAGCTATTGTTCAAAACAAAATTCCACAAAAACTCGGAGATCCCGAAAGTTTTCTGATTCCATGCATATTAGGAAACAACATCACATGCGATGCTTTAGCCGACTTAGGTGCAAGTATCAATTTGATGCCCTATTCGCTGTATACGAAACTTTCAATCAATACCTTGAAACCCACAAGGATGAGTATCTGACTAGCTAATCATACTTACCAATATCCTGTTGGTATTGCTGAGAATATGCTTGTCCAAGTAGGTAAATTCATTTTTCCCGTGGATTTTGTGATTTTAGAAATGGAGGAAGATAGTAGAGTACCCCTTATTTTAGGAAGACCTTTTCTAAACACCGCTGATGCGATCATCAAAGTAAAAGGAAAAGAACTCAATCTTGGAGTTGGAGAAGATAGAATCACCTTTTTAATTGATAAAGCAATGCAATATCCACATTCCAGTGATGACACTTGCTTTAACATTGATGTAATCGATGAAGTCACTGAGGAAGAATTGGATGCATTACTTGAAGATTCTGATCCATTCATGACTATTTCAGAGAAGATTAGTGAAACAACTTTTGATAAAGAATTTGCTGATTTTATGGAAGTAAAGATTGATGATGAAGAAGAAGAAGTTGAAGAAGGAGAGATAATAGAAGAAGATTTTGAGGAAATAAGTTTTAATGATCAAATGAGGATCAAAACATCACTTCAAGAACCACCGACTGATCTTGAGTTGAAACAACTTCCCGAAAATCTTGAGTATGCTTACTTGGAAGACAACTCGCTCCTTCCAGTAGTCATATCTTCGTTGCTCAATGATTATGAGAAAGAATGTCTGATTTCAGTTCTTAAGAAGCATAAAGAAGCCTTTGCGTGGAAAACTTCTGACATCCCAGGAATCAGTCCTGATTTTTGCAAACACAAAATCAATTTCGAAGAAGATGCCAAACCAGTTGTAGAAAGACAACGTCGACTCAACCCCAACATGAAAGAAGTTGTTAAAAAAGAAATCATCAAACTTCTTGATGCTGGTATCATTTACCCCATCGAGGATAGTCCTTGGGTGAGTCCTGTTCACTGTGTTCCGAAAAAAGGATGAATGACTGTTGTGACCAACGAACGAAACGAATTAGTTCCTACTAGAACTGTCACCAGATGGCGAGTATGTATTGATTACAGAAAATTAAACAAAGCCACCAGAAAAGATCATTTTCCTTTGCCTTTCATGGATCAAATGCTTGAGAGATTAGCAGGAAACAAATACTTTTGTTTTCTTGATGGTTTTTCAGGATATTTTCAAATTCCTATTGATCCGGCTGATCAAGAAAAGACCACATTCACATGTCCCTTTGGAACTTACGCTTACAGGCGTATGCCTTTTGGATTATGTAATGCTCCCGCGACTTTTCAAAGATGTATGATTGCTATATTCCAAGATATGCTTGAAACGTCTATGGAAGTTTTCATGGATGACTTTTCAGTTTTCAGAAGTTCATTCGAAGCTTGCCTTTCTAACCTCGATAGAATGCTTGAAAGATGTAAAGCTGCACATCTTGTTCTCAACTGGGAGAAGTGTCATTTCATGGTAACTGAAGGAATTGTGTTAGGACACAAAATTTCTAGCGCAGGAATGGAGGTTGACAAAGCAAAGATCGATGTCATTACCAAATTACCACCCCCAACTAACGTTAAAGCCGTTAGAAGTTTCCTAGGACATGCAGGTTTTTACCATCGTTTCATTAAGGATTTTTCCAAAATATCTCGTCCAATGACGAAACTTCTTGAAAAAGATTCTGTTTTCGATTTTAATGCAGACTGCATGAAAGCATTCGAAGCATTGAAAACACAACTGACTAGTGCACCCATTATGGTTTCCCCAGATTGGTCACTACCATTCGAGCTTATGTGCGATGCAAGCGATTTTGCTGTTGGAGCCGTACTAGGACAACGAGAAGAGAAACATTTTCGTCCTATATATTTTGCCAGCAAAACACTCAACAATGCTCAACAGAATTACACAGTTACAGAGAAAGAATTGTTAGCCGTTGTTTTCGCTTTCGATAAATTCAGATCATACCTTGTACTTTCGAAAACAATCGTGTTCACCGATCATTCAGCGTTAAAATATCTGTTTACGAAGCAAGATGACAAACCGCGTCTCATCCGATGGATTTTACTACTCCAAGAATTCGATATTGAAATCAAAGATAAGAAAGGAGCAGAAAATCTAGCCGCTGATCATCTATCTCGTTTAGAAAATCCAAATCTGGAAGAGTTAAAAGAAGATGAGATTGACGATTATTTTCCGGATGAAACACTCATGACTGTTGATACAGATGATGAGAACGAAATTCCATGGTTTGCCGATTATGCAAATTATCTCGTTGGAGGAATTCTAAAGAAAGGATTAACTCATGCCCAACGTAGTAAATTCTTTTCGGATCTTAAACATTATTATTGGGAAGAACCCTATCTTTTCAAAATGTGTCCCGATGGGATGATTAGAAGATGTGTTTATGGTTCTGAAACGAGAAGAATTCTCGATGAATGTCATCATGGCCCAACTGGGGGACATTATGGTCCTTCTACCACCGCTAAAAAAGTCTTTGATGCTGGATTCTATTGGCCGACTATTTTTAAAGAAGCCCATACTCTTGTTAAGAATTGTGATGCTTGCCAAAAATCTGGTAGTCTTTCTCAAAGAGATGAAATGCCACAAAAGAGCATTCAAGTCTGTGAATTATTCGATATTTGGGGAATTGATTTCACGGGACCATTTCCTAAATCACACAAATACGAATACATTCTCGTTGCTATTGATTACGTTTCCAAATGGGCTGAAGCGGAAGCTCTACCCACAAATGATGCACGAGTAGTTGTTAATTTTCTCAAAAAGCTTTTCGCTCGTTATGGAATTCCTAAAGCTTTGATAAGTGATCGTGGAACCCATTTCTGTAACAAACAAATGGAGAAAATTATGAAGCGATACGGAGTTCATCATCGTTTCACTACAGCTTATCACCCACAGACCAGTGGTCAAGTCGAAAAGAACAACAGAGCCTTAAAAAGGATACTTGAAAAAATGGTTAAAGACAATCCCGCCGTTTGGTCGAGAAAACTAGATGATGCTCTGTGGGCATTTCGCACGGCTTACAAAACACCAATTGGTACAACACCATACAGATTGTTGTATGGAAAAACTTGTCATTTGCCGTTCAAAATCGAACATCGTGCTTACTGGGCATTAAGAAACTGTAACCCATACCTCAAAGTAGCTGGAGAAAAGAAATTTTTGCAGTTGCATGAACTCGATGAGCTTAGACTACAAGCTTATGAGAACTCCAAACTTTACAAAGCAAGAACAAAAGCTTATCATGACAGAAAGCTAAGAATCAGAAAAGAATTCAAAGCTAGAGACAAAGTTCTGCTTTTTAACATGAAGTATAAGTTCAAAGCTCCCAAGTTGAAACCGAAATGGTTCGGACCGTATACAGTGAAACATGGATTTCCATCGGGATATGTTGAATTGCATGACAAACATGGTGGAAGTTTCATTGTTAATGGGCACCGAATTAAGTTATACTATGACAAGGAGCAGATGAATGAAGTTTCTATTCAAGAGATTCCGCCTGAATCCGAATATGAAGCTATAACATTTATGTCACCCTTCCCGGCCGATTTCAAGAAAAACACTCCGTGGGCCGAAGATTCTGGTTATACCTATGATGTTCTACCGAGACCATGGGAGAAAGTTAAGTTGGAATACATAGATGAAACTGGAGAAGGAATAGTGATTGGAAATGTGCTGTACGTTCCAAAATTTCCAAAGAAGAAGTCAGCAATTGGACCAACATGAAGAAGAGAAGTTCGAGTCCGGCTGATGACTCGTTAATAAAATAAGCGCTTCTCGGGAGGCAACCCGTGTGTTTGCTATTTTTATTTTTCATTTTTATTTTCTAGTGATTAAACCCCAAAGTTTTTCTAAATTGCTTAGTTGAACTTAAGTGTGGGGGTGTATCACTGTCTTTTGAATAAAGCGAAGAAATATTTCGTATTTGCGTTTCTTTTGTTTTTAGATTACTGCAGGTAATGATTTCGAAGCTTGGACGCTAGGATCAAGACTCCTCTTGAGCAGTAAATACGGTTTATTCTCTTATTTCCCTATTTCATTCTTTGTCGTTTATCACATTGAGGACAATGCTTAACTTAAGTGTGGGGGGGGGTGAATAGGAAAATAAGAATAGATTGTAGTTTCGAGCTGAATTTTAAATTTTGTTTGCCCTTGTAATCTTGTCTTTTGTCATTTTAAAGATCATATTCTAGAATAACTGGATTTATCCACTGGTGAAATTTGTAATTTTGAAAATTCGAGATGTGTCCCGATTAATATTGCAATCCATTCTGGGATCGATAACATTAGCTAGCACAGATTATAGCCCTTTCCACTAAAGTGTGAGGATTTGAGCCTGTTCTATATATAGCATACACCTTTTATGCTTTGATCTTTTGCTATGAGTGTGCCGGTGATTTTATTTATTCTAGAACTTGTACTTGTAAATCATTACGAGACCGTTGTGAGATCACATTTCATTTGTGATATAAGTGTATATGCATGATAAGAGGCAACCTTAGGATTTATCCCAAATGGCCTTCCATTTTCATATAATGCTATATTAGCTAGCTACATTGGCTAGTTAACCACTCATATGGACCCATTTGTTAGCATTTGTCTTTAATGCTAGATACCCCTAGTTACACCCGCCGAGCCTATCTTTTCTTTTGATACAATCCAGAAAAATTCAAAAAGATTTTACACCTTTTTAGCCTAGCCTTATCCATAGTCAAGTCTTGGTTGGTTGCTAGCTATTTGGCAAGATGGATGTTATGTGGAAATCATGAAAGTTCAAAGAAAGCGTAAGCTCCGAAAGTTGTTATCCAAGTAAGGTCATCGCAACTATAAGATGACAAGTTAAAGAGAAAAAAAAAAAGTCATCGCAACTATAAGGTGACAAGAATAAGCCAATGGGCTAGTGAATCAAGTATGAATAAAGGAAGTATGGAGTTTTTCGCAAAATGGCATGATAGTGGTTTGTAATAGCTAGTAACATTTGGTTCGTAGACTTTGACTAATTTTGTTTTTATTTTCAACCAATTTCATAAATATATCCCATGCCTTATCCTACCCTTTTTGACTTTGTGAAATTATTAAGTGTATGGACATGTAGTGACCATCCGATTTCTTGAGGAATTGACTAACGTTGTTAGCGATCTAGGGCGTATTTTGGCGACCATCCGTTATGCAAGTAACGTCGTTAGCGAACCAAGGTACAATCTAGTGACCATCCGTTATTTGGTAATGCAAGAATTCGTTGTTAGCGAGCTATTATGTTTTGCATGAGATAGTGGCACATTAGTCTTTTATAACCCCTTAAGCCTTAAACCCGAATAAAAGCCCTCTTTGATATGTATACTTGGCGCTCACACCATTTCGGTGTAGTTTTGTTTCTTGTACAAGCCTATGGTAATATTTAGATCATGACTGAGCAAATGAGTGTCATTCCTCTTATATACTCCACCAATCATAAAAATGAGTGTTTGAGTGAATTATATTTCATTTTCCTTTCGTGAGGTGTTTAGTAATGTGTATCAGGCAAGAAAATCATTTGGGTATTGTCAAACATCTCGATGATTCAACCATAAAAGCTTAAAACGATGAATCTAGCTTGTACTCGTGCTTGATAGATTTGCATCACATTTTCCTAATCATTTGTGTATACCATGTGGATAATTGTTTTTATTTCTAGATTTGCTTGAGGGCAAGCAAAGTTCAAGTGTGGGGGATTTGATAACGCCTAAATCTAACATGTTTTTAGTAGCGTTATTGGTAGTTTTAGATATGTTTTGTGGTTATATTTATATGCTTTTGTTACTAAATCGTACCAAAGTGTGTTTGCAAAGCATTTGTAGCCAAAGACAGGAAAATGGATGGAAAAGATGCAAAAATGAGGAAAAAGGAAATATTTATGATTGCATTTGAATCTTGTGTCAAGTTCTGCTCCGTAAGGTATTTCAATGAGATAAAGTCCAAGTAGTCGAGTTAATAAGCTTAAGGATGAAGGGAAAGATCAAAGAATCAAGAGCTACGACCGAGAAACAAGTCATACGGAAAAGTCCAAGAAAAAGGTCCACCAGCAGTAGCCATCCGATCGGTCGCCGCCCGCAACCGAATCGGATGGAGAGAATTGGATTTACCGAGAAGACCAACCGATCGGTAGACCATTCTATCCGATCGGTTGGAAGTCGCTGTTGACCCAAAACTTCTTTATTAAGGATTGTGACTTTATAAATCCGGTTCTAGGTCCTTCTTTTCAGTATTCTAACCATTCAATACTACTTGGAGAGCAAGAGAAGCATTTATGCACTTAGACCCTTGGTTAGAGCAATTTATTGAACCATTTGTTGGGTATTTATAATACCAATCAATCTAAAGATAGGGGATGCTAAGAGAGTGCTTGCTTGTTAGAGGAGAGAACCATTCATAGAAAATACTCAGAAAATTCGTCCATAAGTCCAGGAGAAGGGAGAAAGTCGATTACACCATTTCCATTGCTTGTGGAATCATTGTCTTTCACTTGTAATCTTATTTCCAATCATTGTAAGACTTTCAATCATGGTTTCTAATGTTCAAAGTATTGAGTTTGCATTTATGTTTGCTATGAGCGGCTAGTGCCTTTGTGCACTTGCTTAGATGATGTGTATTATTCATTGATTGGCATATGATTGTGATAACATGTTTTAATTCAATTTCAAGTCGATTCTAAGAACCAATTATGATTAAGTTTCATAGTGACATTTGGGTAATCAAGTTTAACTAGTGCTAGTAATCTTAAGGGTCGAAAGAACTATTGTTATTCCACTAGTTATAATCATTTGTCTATGAATGATTGTTGTCTTCCACTATTCTTGATTAAACAAAGGAACTTAATTGTGATTGTAATGAAAATGCTTTTGTCTATCAAAACGGATTGATTGTAAACCACTTTAAAGGTCGAGAGATTAATAGTTTGCTTTCAATTATGACCTTTTGTCTATAATCGGTTACCTTTCGTATTGACCATTTCCTAAGCTTGTTTGATTAGACAAAAGATTGTTTTTGTGTTTGAGGAACACCAACTCATGAACCTTGAATTGATCTTGAATTGATTGGTTAAACGTAATGCTTGTTTTTATAAACCAAAATCTTGACGAAGGTTTAATTTGTAGAAACAATAGATTAGTGTCAAAACTAATTATCACAACCAACAAGTTACCCAAAGTTATCACAATCATATTAGTCAATTGTAGTACACTAGTCTAAGCAAGTGTAGTTTTTAATCATTTGAATTTTCATAATATCATTACTACTTGTTTGAGAAAGTTGCTTTTAACTTACAATTCGATTCACTACACAAATCCCT
Organism: Artemisia tridentata subsp. tridentata; assembly: GCA_021014915.2. NCBI lineage: Eukaryota > Viridiplantae > Streptophyta > Magnoliopsida > Asterales > Asteraceae > Artemisia > Artemisia tridentata. The sequence goes on from CP139509.1 coordinate 86,290,457, forward strand.
GCGAACGATCCCGACTTACCATCAAAATCTTGCTACAATGGACGAGTATACTTGCTCGTATGTGTTGTTATTAGATTCGGTAATTCACCCCTTATAAATTTAAAACTTGCACCGAACCGGGCACATCAGAAAGTTTGAACCCTCCTAACTCGGAGAAACATGATATCCTACTTACTCGAAGAAACAACACACTAAGTCGAAGAGTCTGATAAAAATTGCTTACTCGGAGAAAGAAGTCTTACTCGAAAAGTTTTAATAAAATATCCTTAGTTGAAGGATATTTCATTACTCGGAGAGTAAATGAAATGATCCTTACTTGAAGAATATTTACAAAACTTTTCTAAGTTGAAGAAACATTACTTACTCAGAGATTTTTATAAAATATTTATAAGTAAAAGGATTTTAACCTGTTACTCGAAAGACTTCATAAAAATTTTCTAAGTAAGCAATATTAATCTCCTTACTCGGAGACCTTCAACCTTAGTCGAAGGAATTCAAGGTTACTCGAAGACATTCATATTAACTCAAATTCTATGTTAGACAGTTACAGGCATCAAGTAAGCAACAAATATCTTCCTAATCATGTTCTGATCATAACCTATTACCCATAAATCAAAACAAACTAACACATTAGTCACCACAGCTGATTCAACCTTATGCAATTCTTTGACTAAGTCTTAGTGTTTGATTTAAGCAATGAAACTTTAAGCGCATTATCTATAGACTCATATAAGCATATCCCACTCCTCAAAACACATTCACAATACACCATTAAGTACCAGCCAAAACACATTCACAATACACCATTAAGTACCAGCCAAAAATTCGACCTTATGAACCCTAGATTACTCGAAATGTACCTACTGATGTTAACTAATTTAATTAAGCAGTTGTAAAACACTCCTAGGCATTATGTTAAGCTATATAACTAACTTAATTAGATTATATCCTAACATACACGAAATGCCCAAACCGAACTCTTAAACCCTAATTCGTTGAACAAGCAATTTAGCCACAGAGGTGTTATAAGAATTCAAACGAGTGATTATAATGCATAACTGAATATGTTTAACACTTACAATCGAGATTTTAGAGAAAATCAAAAACTTGAATGTGTGTAAGAAATTTTGGCGGTATTTTGCCAGCGTTCTGAATTGAAATGAGTTTTTTAAAACTGAGTTGTGCCTTATATAGGCCAAGTTTTGAAGTTTTGACACTTTAAGTCCCTTAACCCGTTTTTCTGTTCACACAAGGTCCTTATGTGGTAAACTTTTGACGGTTGACAAATCCAGTCCTTAAGGTTTGTAATTGTTAAAACCTTGGTCCAATTTGTTGTAAACTTGAGTGATTTTCATTTCTCCCCCTTGAACTAACATATACTTTTGTAATTTTGACAAACTTTTAGTTCAAGAGATCATGGAAATATGGTTTGATGAAGATTTTGATAAAAAATAAAGATTTTGATAAGAGTGTGCAAAAATGATAAAAATTCTCCCCCTCAAAATATGTTCGTGATTAAAATTGATTAATTTTGAAATTACAAGAACATATTTTGATTCGTTTTGAATTTTGCACACTAAAAAGATGATTTTTTTTTTATTTTTTTTTACTTAAGAATAAATTAGAGAATTCTTTTTGTGTTTTTGATAAAGTATTTACAAAGATAGTTTTGGTGTTTGACTTGCTTAATTATTTTTGAGAAAATTGTTTAAATCCTCTAGAGTCAAACACCTCATACCAATTTGGTGAACTAATTCCACAAATCTTGCATGAGGCAAGGCTTTGGTGAATAAATCCGCCAATTGGTATTCTGTACCCACAAAATAAAGTTCAATAGTACCATGTTCCACATGCTCCTTTATGAAATGGTAACGAAGTGCAATGTGTTTTGACTTCGAGTTTTGAACGGTGTTGCATGAAATGGCAATGACACTCTTGGAGTCGCAGTACATGGGAATCTTGTTGAAGACGTAACCATAATCCATCAGTTGTGATCTCATCCAGATGACTTGAGCACAACATGCTGACATGGCTACATATTCAGATTATGTTGACGATAATGATGTACAATCTTGCTTCTTTGACTGCCAAGACACAAGTTTGTCTCCAAGGAACTGCACTCCTCCAGACGTACTTTTACGTGTATCTAAGCATCCTGCATGATCAGCATCTGAAAAAGCAATTAGTTTAAAGCCAGAATCCTTCGGATACCAGATCCCCAAATGAATGGTTCCCTTTATGTATCGAAGGAATCTCTTAACCTCAGAGAGGTGTCTTTCAGTAGGTCGAGACTGATAGCGGGAGCAAAGATATGTTGCAAATACAATATCTGGTCTGCTGGCTGTTAGATACATGATTGACCCAATCATACTTCGGTATTTGGTAGGGTCAATTGGTGTCCCATGTAAATCAGCATCCAGCTTTGGAGATGATGCAGACATAGGAGTAATATATGTGTCACAACTTGTCATGCCATGTTTCTTTAAGATTTCTAGAGCATATTTGGACTGGTTTAGAAAAATATCACGGGGGGATTGATAAACTTGCAGTCCTAAAAAGAACGTAAGTTCACCCATCATAGACATCTCAAAATTTTGTTTCATTAGTTTAGAAAAAGCATTTGAGTACTTTTTATGTGTTGAACCAAAAATGATATCATCAACATAAATTTGAACAATTAAGATGTCCTCCCCGTGTTTTTGTATAAACAGTGTAGGATCAACAGATCCTTTGGTGAAGTGATTAGCAATGAGAAATGCGGACATTTTATCGTACCATGCCCTCGGGGCTTGTTTAAGGCCATAGAGGGCTTTCTTGAGCCTGTACACATGGTTTGGATGTTCTGGATCGATGAAGCCCTCTGGTTGTGTGACATACACTTCTTCACGGAGTTGCCCATTCAGGAATGCAGTCTTCACGTCCATTTGATAAACAGTGATGTTCTTGTGGGCAACATACACCAGAAACATGCGAACAACTTCAAGTCTAGCCACTGGTGCAAAGGATTCTTCAAAGTCGATACCTTCTTCTTGACTAAAACCTTTGGCAACCAGACGAGATTTGTTACGAATAACTGTTCCATCAGCATCCAGCTTGTTTTTCCAAATCCATTTTAGTCCGACTACGTAGACTCCATCAGGTCTTTCTACCAGTTCCCAAACTTCAAGACGTTTGAATTGATCAAGTTCTTCTTGCATTGACTCAATCCAATTGTCGTAAGTTATGGCTTCTTTAATATTCTTTGGTTCTGCTTGACAGACGGTAAGAGCATAAATGCAAGTTTCACCATCTGTGTGAAGTCTTTTCCGTGTCATGACTGGATTGTCTGGATTACCAATCACATTCACTAAAGGATCATCTCTTGTCCATTTGTGGGTAGAAGGGTAGTGTTGAAAATTGTTGTGCATATTTGACAGATCCAAGTTGCTCGTTGACGACTCAGCAATATCTGGAACGGTTGGAGCCGGAGCAAATGGATTGAAGAATGCATTTCCGTCATAATTTGCGGGTGTGGGTACTTCTTGAGGTAGGGGATCTTCAGCTGCATTCTTAGTATTGGAGTCAGTTTGCTCTACTGTTGATGGTGATTCTGTTGGAGGTGCATCTGCAGCAACTGATGTTGTTGTAGTAGCAGGTGTATCAGGTACTGGAATATGGAAAGGTTGTGCAGCGAAACTGGTGGATACATCTGGTGCATGACTAACGAGAGAATCATCGAACAGTGGATTAAATAAGTCTTCCAAATCCTTACGGTTGAGAGAGAGTGGTGCAGCTGATTGATCAGGGAAGTTCAGACGGTTAGTTGCGGGTCCTAAGCTGTTTTGCTCAGAAGCCATTTATGTGAGTTCATCAAAATGAGCGTGTATTGTCTCTTGAATTTCTCGAGTGCGACGGTTCCAGATATGAAATCCTTTAGAATTCTCACAGTATACAACAAAGATTCCAATATCAGCTTTGGCTTTTAGTTTTCCAAGGTCATCACGATCATTATTTGGGTAACAGAGGGCCCCAAATACATGAAAGTAATTGATGTGTGTCGAGAGTGCAAGTTTTAAATTTATAAACACGATCTACCAATGATTCAAATGAAACACATACGGGCAAGTATACTCGTCCGTGTGTAGCAAGAGGTGATATGGTAAGCCGATGTCGTTCACAAGGATTTGTTTAGTTTTTATGTAACGTGAGTTTGATTATAACAAAGACTTAGTAATGATTCTAAAGCAAGCAAATAATGATGATGATGTAAATTCGATATATTAAAAACTACACTTGCCTAGACTAGTTTGCACAATTCCCTTGATATGATTATGACAATGGTTCAAATCGATTATGATCAATAAATTAGATGGTGCTCTAATTTGATTAGTTGGTGTACTAATCCTCTTGTTTTCAACACTTTCAATCCTCGTCAAGATTTTAAGATGACAAAAACAATATTAAGTTTTGATCAAACAAGACTAACATAATTCAATCACTTGATTCGCTATCGTTTCACAAGTAATTGACAACTACACTTTTAGTTTTCTAAGTTTAACCAAGTTACATATGAAATGGTCAATACATAAGGTAACACCTTCATAGACAAAGGTTTACAATTGATTAAATAACAATGTCTCTTTCGACCTATTACACCATTAATAATCAACCAAACTTGATAACTCTTTTGTTTATGAAAACTTTGAAAGCACAATTCGATCTTAGTATTAGCTTTTCATTGAATTAGAACCATAGAGTCATAATCAATCAACATTCATGTAACAAACATCATCTAGGCAAGTGCACAAGGAACTTAGCCGCTCATGGCAAACAAAGTAATAATCACAGAAATTATATCACTTGAAAACATGATTAAAGAGTCTTACAAAAGTTGTAATGATGATTACAAGACTTAGGAACAATTATGAGGTGATCAACAATGATTCCTTTGATGATTACAATGATGGATAATGAATGTAAGTCAACTTCTTCCTGCGTTTTCTTCTTTGTAGCCTTCTTGAGAGAGTAAATTGATTATGAGATTAGTTGTAGTGTGTGTTCTCTCTTGGCCAAGCTTCCAATTAATAGAATAGCTACTCCTTGGTCACCAAGCAAATTTCTTGGGCACAAAGTGTCATAAAATTCTGGACTTGGAGTAAATGAAGTATAATGATAATCCATATGAAGAGTTAGATAATTAAAAGTAGTCATTAAGTGTGCCAGGAGTTGCAGCAACCCAAGGTTGAAGTCTCAACCTGAGGTTCAGATTCCAGCCCAAGGTTTGGAGTAAGGTTGGCATGGCAGTTTTGAACCTTGGGTTGAACTTAAGCCTTAGTTGTATTTCTTGAACCTTTGGTTGAGGAAGCAAGCCATAATTCATAGCAAACTTTTCATGTAACTTCTCATTCATTTCATCAACACTTTGATCTTTTCTTGAGCTCGGAAATCTTTGTAACTTGATTCTTTATCTTTGATGATCTTCCCGAGGTCTTTATTATGGGTAGAATCTTTTGTTGTGCATAAGCTCTTGATTTAGAGACTTTTCCCCCTCTTTCTAGCTATTCCCTTGGGCTTGATTGTACCTGAACCTTAATATATCTTTTGTACCTTTTTCGCATAATATGTTCACAAACACAACCAAATACAATGCACAAACATAGAAATAACGCGACTAAAACATGTAAGAAATGAGCGTTATCATTAATTTATGTTCGGTTTACGTTTGTGAATAAGTTCATATGGGGTTTTGTGGTGCCTTTTGTTGATCATACAATGGTTTTGGGTGTAGTAAACGGTTGAGACAACTTCAACCCAGAGGTAATCAGGTAATTGAGCGTTTATTAACATCGTCCTTGCAGCTTCCACTAACGTCCTGTTGCGTCTTTCGACCACTCCATTCTGTTCGGGACTTCTGGCAATAGATGTTTGGTGTTCAATCCCCACTTTCTCAAAATACTCACGAAGAGTGTGATTCTTGAATTCAGTTCCGTTATCTGTTCTGAATTTTTTAACTGTATTGCGGAGCTGAACCTGAATTTTGGTGAGAAAGGTGATGATCATAGAAGGAGCTTGATATTTGGTACGTAGAAAGTAGACCCAAGTCCATCTAGAAAAATCATCGACGATTACCAATATGTAGCGCTTCCCGTTGATTGTTTGAACACGCATCGGGCCACACAAATCCATATGGAGAAGTTGGAGAACATGATCAGTACTGTGCTCGGTTTTAGAAGGAAAATGAGCACGAGTACTCTTCCCTTGTTCACATGCTGGACAAAGGTGATCTTTAGCATACCGAAATCTTGGAAGACCGTCGACTAATTTATGAGGAGCAAGATCTGTCATTGTCTTGAAATTCAAATGGGACAGTCATTTATGCCATAGCCAAAATTTTGTGGAGTGTGCTATCGAGAGTAAGCATATGGGAGAAGAAGCGGTCATGTCAGACATAGAAATGGTGTAGAGACTCGTTCCGCGGTTGCCCGTCATGAGATCATTTCCTTGTAAATCACAAACAAAGCAGGTTTTCTCCCTAAATGCAACTTCCAAATCACCGTCACAAAATTGTCCTACTGAGAAAAGGTTATGTTCAAGGCCTTAAACGTAGTATACACAGCTAATCTCAATGTTGCCATTAACATAGTCCCCATAGCCCATTATAGCGGCAAAGTGGCCATTCCCGAATCTGACAGTTCCTATGAACTTTGCAACAAAGTTTACTAGAAGTTTGAGGTTGCCTGTCATATGTCGGGACATCCGCTATCAACAATCCAAATGATGATTTGAATCACCTGCATCACAAGAAGATAACGCAGATGGAGAGTTGGTAACGGTGGAACCCGTTGGGTTAGTAGCACAGTTATGAAGCACTTTAGGTAACCAAGTAAAACTAGGTTATCTCTGTAGCCAGCGTTGCCATGTCCAACTAGATTCAGCTTTCTTCTTAGTGAAGGCACTAGGTGATTGGATTGTTTTTGTAGTAACTATGGTTTTGTCTATGGAATTCTTAGAAACTATAGCTGGCGATTTTCCTAATATGGACTTAGAGGCAGTAGTGGGCCTAGAGGAAATGCCATATGTTCGTTTCTGATTACGAGACAAAATAGACTTTGCAACACACTTTTTATGATTACCAGATAACATGCTATTTCTACAAAACACACAAAAAGCATCAACATTGCAAGCATTCAAAACATTCAAAGCATTCAGAGTATTAGCATTTGTTACATCATGATTAGAAATACAAGTTTTTAAATTTGATTCTACATCAGACACAACATGCTTTTTATTCTCATTCCTAATATGGTCTTCTACTTCTTTGTCCTTTAGTGTGCCGCTCTTACGTTGCCAGATACTAGTCTTCTTTTTGTTTCTTTTGGGCTCGGATCTGCTAACATTATGAGGGGTGACTATTCCTGTAGAAGTTGAAGCATTCACATTAGTGGTCGGAGGGGATGCTTTCCTAGGTGTTTTATCCACTTTATACATGCCTGGTGCAATCACATTTGTGTGGACAAATTTCCCTTTTTCAAGTAATTTAATTTTCTCTTTTAGCTCAATAATGATGTGATTCTTTTGTTGAATTTTAGAATCCAATTCTCGGTTTAAGCGAACAGTGTCATTCCTATTCTGACAAACTTCATCAATGTCCTTTTCATGTTCAAAGAGTTGACATTTTAAAACAGCATTTACTTTTTCAAGAATTTGAATTTTGGAAGCGTGACTGTTTTGAAGAGACATTGATTCTTTTTGAGTTTGCAACTTTAATTCAAAATTCAGACTTTGAGTTTGACACCATTGCAACTTTTGATTGAGTTGAAAAATCTCTTTTGATAGTTTGTTTTTCACATCATCATTGACTTTGCTTAATCTCTCATTTTCTCTTTTCAAATTTGCAACTTCAAGTCTCAACATTTCAATATCAACAGAATGATCATCAACAAGCATTTCATTACAAGACACATAAATAGAATTCATGAACACAGATATAACATCAGAACATAGAACATTTTCCAATAGTCGATATGCTTCTTTTTGCAAAACTTTGTTTTTACGTTTTTGTTTTGAGATCGCTTTTTCAGTTGCATCGAAAGTGTTCATCATGGATGCCACCTCTGATTGAAGTTCCTGTTTCCAATGTGTAGCACAAAGACACAGGTGTTGAACGTGTGGCAAAAATTGTTTTTGAAAAATTTATCTCTTTTCTTTTTCATAGGGAGAAAGAAAAGTAGAAACTTTTATCTTAGAATTACGTTCAGTTGCTTGTTCCAAAAATTTTTATGTCTTCCATAAATGTATTAAAATATCTAAGGACAAGACATTGTTTTCGCAATGGTGCAATTACACCCGAATTTGGTAAAGGACCATTGACTTGTGCTACAGTGTTTACAGGACCAACTTCAGAAGATTCATTCATTTGCATTAAAAACCATGACTGTTCTGTTTTATCTTGTTGAGGAACGAAGGTGTCGCTAATATGAGGTACTTTTGAGTAATCAAATGGTTTATTAAATTTGACATTGCTCATTTTAGATCGACTCTCTTCGTCATGTTCCATTTCTTCTTCACAATTATGAACAACAACACGCATAATAGAGTCATCAAACAGATGTTCTGCACTATATAACTTCAGATTTTCCTTGAGTGATTTATGTAAAAAACGTGATTTGTCATCCCCAATAGCAAAGCCATATCCTTGGGGATTTTGCTTTAGAGTAAATTTCTGAATTGTTGTTACTGACTCACCAGTTTTATACACAACTTTTTGAAACTCTTTTAGTTTACATTCCAACTCAACGATTTCCTCAAGATAGGAATCAACCCGTTTCCTTGATACTTGTTTTTGTTCAGAAAAATTATCTTGACAAGTTGACAACTCTGTTTTTGTTTTTAAAAGTTCAGAGTGTAGGTTGTCTACTTGTTTTTGAAAAACTAATCTTTCTTGTTCCATTTGTGAAATCAAGTCATTTTTGGAAACAGTTAATTCTCGTATCTGATGTTCTAACTCTTGTTCTTTCACATAAAATTTTTGGAATGCAACTTCAAAACTTTTTTCCCGTTTTTCTTTTGTTTCATAGTTTGAAAGTTGAAGTTTATAGCACTCAAGATCCTTAGTCAATAATGCAACTTTTGCTTTTAAATTTCTATTTATCTTATTGCATTTATCAATTTGGGATTTCTGTGAGTCTAACTGGGTTTGGGTGGTCAAGAGCAAGGTCATGAGCTCTGGATCTGGACCAAGCAAAAGATCATCTTGTTCAAGTTGATCATTATTATCATCATCAAGAGGATCATCAAATGTAACAACCGGGTTAATTTGATCTTCATCAAGTGTAACTACTGTGTTTATTTGGTCATCGACTTGAGGAGATAAGAATGAGTCATCTTGACCAACATGCTCTTCGGCTGATGCAGATGCAGAAGGGGATACGATTTCATGTATGAGACATGTAGAATCAGGTACCTGAGACAAGCCATCTGTATCATATACCGGGCCTGTTTCACTCATGTGCATCTCTTGCATATTGGCCATCAACATCACGGCTGCATTGGCTTCCAGATCTTCCATATCATCGTCAGAGTATGCATTAGCCATGAAGTTATGCTCCTTTTCAGTAAGGGTGCCCCCAGCTTCATCTTTAAGAGCAAGAAGTAGTGCTTCCTTGTGGTACGCACTGCCTCTGGTCCTCGGTTTGGGGCATGCACTGGCCAAGTGACCTTTCCCTCCACAGTTGTAACATTTAACCATAGTGTTTGCAATCCCTTGATTCCCTGTATCAACAATCTCAGCCCTTCTCTGTGTAGTACCAGCATTTTTCCAACTGCTTCCTGCTGAATTAAACCTTTGACCAGTCCCTGAGTTTCCCGTGTAACCACCCGATCCATTTCTTCCATAAGCTCTGTTCTGAATCTCAACTCTTCCATCGTGGACAACAGCCTGATTACGAGTGTTGGATGAAGTACGAAGACGGTTGTTGGATTTGTTGGAAAACTTGCTGAAAGCTCGAGCAATTAAAGCAAATCCTTCATTTAATGAATTGAAAGCATCATCTTCATCACTGTTGGCATTGGAGTAGAACATAGTATCTGTGTTGTCATACGGAACCAGTTGATTATCAGTATATTGCGGTGATGCTTCATATGGAACGAGTTGATTTGATGAAGTTTGTGAGGGATAAGCAGAATGATGTTGTGGTTGGTCAAAAGCCTGATTTGATTGTGGAGCAAAATGAGACTGAGCTATCAAAGCTAGTGAGTTGGGAGTTGTTGACGGTGAATAACTACCACGAGCAGCTCTATCTTTATCAACCTCTTACTGATGATGCTTCAAGTAATCATACAACAACCCATAAGAGGCGTTGTGTAGATTCTTTGCTTGACGAACAAAGGTAACATACTTCTGCCAGTCAGGACCAAGACAACTGAGGAACTTTGTGTTTACTGCAATCCTAGGTAGAACAATGTTGTGCTTGTCCAAGTCATTTATGATGTTGGTGAACCTATGGTAATAAGACTCTAATGATTCTCCAGCTTCAATCATGAACATGGTGTATTCTAGATAGAGTTTTGATTCCATATCTTCTTGGTTCAACTCAGTTCCTTCCATGAGAAGATGAACATGTTCCCACATGTCCTTAGCAGTCTTCTGTGCATCAATACTTCTGAAGATAGGATTAGGAATTCCTTGAAGGATGTAGGACATTGCAAGTTCATTGGCTTCTTTTTGAAGTACTTGTTCTGCTGTAAGCTGAGCATCAGGAACAGGGGTGACAGTTGCTTCTCTTGGAGGAATGGCACTTGGATCTCCTGGAACCGTTGTTGTAGGCACTGAAAATGGTCCTTCAATGATTGCATTTTTCAGGTATTTTCCATGCGTTTTTTTGAGTTCAATGAACCGTAAAAATCGACTTGCCCATTGCACGTAGTTACCCGGAGTGAGCATAGGAGGTGTGTCTAAGGATCCAGCCTCGTGTCTTGATTGTTGACTACTAATTGCTTCACACATCTGATCAAACCAGTGTGGTTGTTTAGCTGGAAGTGGGTAGGACTGCATCGGTTGTTGTGGATATGGTTGTTGTTGAGGGAATTGTTGTTGTGGAAGAAATTGATGTTGCTGCATGAAGATTTGTTGTTGCGGATACTGTGGTTGTTGAGGATACGGTTGTTGCTGACGATACTGCTGCTGTTGATTGTAGAAGTAATTGTAGTTCGGTGGTTGAGACATCTTGAAGAAGTAACTTGTGGATGATGAATCTTTTAGGATAACGAAGGTTGTTGTTGTAGTTTAGATCTCGGTGTAGAAGATTTGAAGAAAAAAAAATCCTAAGTTGAAGAATAAAGTCCTTGCTCGAAGAAGTAGCCCTTACTCGAAGAATTAGTCCTTACTCGAAAGATGTTAACTAGAGGAAATCACTTCTTACTCGAAGCCTTTGTTACTCGAAGAAAACCTTAACTGGATAAACCTTGCTTGCTCGAAGAACCTTGCTCGAAAGATTCCTTACTCGGAGAATAAGATTTCACCAAGTATATAATCCCTTAGTAGAAGGATTATAAATGAAGAAGTTCTGATTTCCTAACTCGGAAAGTATACACAGAACGTAAGATAAATCTTCTTGCTCGAAGAGTGATCTTGCTCGAAGGATACTTCTAACTCAAAGTGTAACTCGAAAGATCAAGGCTTACTAGAAGAACTAACTCCTAACTCGGAGATCTTCAACTCCTAACTCGGAGAATTAAGCTAACTCGAAGAACTAACTTGAAGGATATCTTCTAACTCGAAGATCATCAAGTCCTAACTCGGAGAAAACGCTCCTTACTCGGAGAACAGTAGCTTAAATCTTCAAATTTCTACCAAATCTAATCTAAAACAACCTAATTTACCCCTTGGCGATTGATACCACTTGTTAGGTCACAAATCCATCATACAAGATTACTAGATCTAGAGAGAGAAAGTTAGAGAGTGAGATAATGAAAAGACATGTTTAAGAATAATGACTAATAGGTTAACATGAACCAACACCCTCTCCCTTCAAGGGGGGAGGTATTTATAGTATTCTTAAAATAAGGGGCGTTGCCCTAATTAAGGAAATAAATAAAAGGTCACGGCCCATTGGCCTTCTACATAGGCCGAACCTTAATAACTAACATAAAGGCCTAAGCAACTTATTACAAAATATGACCGATACTTGATAATCTATAATGTGTTCCCAACACGTATGCCATTTTTTGTAACAAACACATGGTATTCTTTAGTAAAAGGCGAAAGAATAGTTCGCTTTGTGTTCAATCACATGGCTGCGTGGTCTATAACAATTTTTGAGGGGGCTTATTTATGCACCTGCTTCTACTTTTCATTTGCATTAACCGAGCGATGTGGGATAGCAAGCTATCTGTCTCTATTTCCATTGCTCCAGTTAGTCCCGTTCATATGTTCATTTTACATGGAAATTGTGCATTCTATACAAAAACTATTTACCTACATGTATACTTGAGTGTGTCTCGATGTGAAATTTTGTAACAAAATTGTTACAAGCTTGAAAAAAAAAAGTGTCTTGAAGATAAATATAATAATGTAGGCTTTTTAGTATGTCGGATTCTTATTCAGGCTGGACACAGTCGGTGACCCAAGCGACCTGGGTCACCGGGTGTCACGTCAGCTTTCTCACTCCAGCGACCAGAAGCGACCAAAGTGCCACAGTCGATGAAAAGTTTTTTTTTTTTTTTTTTTTTTTTTTTTTTTTTTTTTTAAATATGTTTGTGTATGTGTTTATTAATCGGTCGGTTAAAGGACCGATATTGCATTTCATGGCCAAGCGACCGACCCTTAGCTTCCCAAGTGACCGAGTTTAGTATCGGTTGGTTTGTGAATTTCTAAGGTTGGGCACAGTCTGTGACCCAAGTGACCTGAGTCACCGGCTGCCACGTCAGCTTTCTCTCTCCGGCGACCAGAAGCGACCGACCTGCCACAGTCGGTGACCGACTTTTTTTTTTTTAATCAAACATTTAAAATAAACTTAAAATTCATTAATAATAAAAATATTACAATACTGAATTAAAAACATTACAATACTGAATTAAAAACGTAAACTAATCAGCTACAAATTGTATTTTTCCTTGATTTGTGCCTTAAGCATCCTAAGATGATGTTGTTCACTTTCGGGCAATGTTGGGTCGATTTTGGTGTGGTATAAGAGAAAATCTTGGTTCATGGTTGATTTTTTCATGAGTTCGACCTGTTCTCGTTGAAGTGCTATTTTTTCTCTTTTGATAGCCAACTCTTCTTGTTTTATCTTCATATAATCATCTCCACCGACCTTATTTTTTCCCTCTTTTGACGGCTTCGATTTGAAGAAGTTATTGGTTAGCGAAGCTACAAACGATTGTGGTGGATCACGATAGGAGGACGATGATTTTCTCCTTGCTGCGTCACGACCTTCTGGTCGTGATTCTCTAGTATCATCTTCAGTTTCATCATCATCGACTTCATTAAAATTCAAAGGACCTTGTGTTGACCCCGAAGTTGTTGTAGAGCCCTTTGTTTTCTTCCTACTATTCGTTCGAATAGCTTCCCCCTCCGTCTTCCAAGCATCGTGATTCCTCGAGATTTTCCAACATTCCAACAAGGTGAACTCATGACCGTAAAGCGTACGGTATTCCCTCAACGCTTTCTCACGATCATCAACATCATTTTCACCACTACCATGGTTAAGCTTGATATTTTCCATGATAGCAGCAAAATTTCCAACCCTACTCCTAATCCGATTCTTCCATTTGCTGTTGATAGAGTCGTAGCTTCGATCTGAACCGGTTTCTTTCTTAAAATACGCTATCACCAATTCCCAAAAGCGGTTCCTGTTGATAGCGTTACCTCGTTGGGAATTTTCTGACACAAAAACCCAAGCTTTACAAAGAGCGACCTCTTTTGCCTTTGTCCAATTAGCCTGTTTTTGGGACGGTTCGGCCTTCTTCCCTTTGTCCTTCGCCTTTGCCTTTGTAGCACGTCGGGAAGCGGTTCTTGGTTTGACGGGTGATGTCTCTTCGACATCGTCATCGTCTTCAACGGCGAAAGAACCGTGGTACGAATCATGGTAAGAACCGTGACCCGAACCTTGACCCATCGACGCATCTTGAGTCGGATATTGTTGCGTCTCTTGGTTGTCCATGAAATCATCAAAATTCATATCAAGATTAACATCCCGAATCGGGGAATAATCTTGATAATGTTGGGGAGATTGCAAGAAATCCATGTTAGGCCGATACGACGACCCACTTGGTTCTTCGTAATAACCCGTATTTGGACGATACAGTGGAACATATGGACGATTAAGGTAAAACATGTTTTGATTTTGGTTGGGTTGTGGTAATCGTGATGAGTATTCAAAAGAGGGTGCACGAAATCGAATACCCCGTTGTTGTGGTGGTGTTATGCCGTGTAGTTCAAAGTTGTTTTCCGGCGAGAAGTTGTTTTGGGGTAGTCGGGATCGTCGGTTTTTTGATGTGGGAGTGTTTTTGTTTGACATGATTAGAAGTGGTTTATGAATGAGAAGTTGAATTTGAATTGTGTTTGAAATTGTGTGTTTGAATGTGTGTTTGAGGTGGGTATTTATAAGATTGAAAAAGTTTGTTTTTTTTTGTTTTTTTTTTTTTTTTTTTAAAAAAACCAACCGTTTGGAATGTTTGGAATTATTGGAATTGTGCAACATAAATTCGGTCGATTCAACGATCGATTTTGGAATTCACAAGCGACCGACCGAATGCTAGCATCCCAAGCGACCGATTAAATTATCGGTCGGTTTTGTAGTCCCAATCCGACCGACCGATTTGTTTAGGTGGGTTGCGAGTAGCCTAAGCGACCGACCGATATATTGCGAGGGGTTGCGTTCAGCCTCATACGAGTAATGTTGAACACAGATGTTGATGCTAAGTTTCCATATATGCAAAAAAAATCTGATTTATTACGCTTACTAGTATCATCTAACAATACCATCTCAAAATATAATGCTAGATAATCATTGATAATTGCTCACCTTTTGTCAACTTCAGTGCCGAAAAGAATCCATATAAACTAGATGTTTATAAACTTCATTATCAGCTTTCTCGATAAAAATACATTATTTGAAAGACTTACAAAAAATAATACCTAAACATGACGCTATCAACTACCGGCATGGTGGCTTAAAGTTAAACTAATCAACATTTAAATATTAAAAGACTACCCACCAATCAAAAACATATTCATAGTCTAACAGGCACATTAGTTCATTCTTTCTTTCTAATCTTGTTTCAGTTGATAAAAAAATAAATATTTAGTTCATCATAAAGCTTAATTTGCATATCAATCGTTTTGGAGCGCATCTTTTATTGTTTCCACTGCTTGAAGTGATTGCTACGACCACGAAGAAACGACAAATCCCAACTACACATATATAAGAGCCAGATCTCAAATCTTCCTATCAGATTAAACATCTATCTGGTGTCAACTAACAGGTATTTAATGAGTTAATGCTTAATATTGACATTTCCTTGCAATTTTTCACGAGCAAATGCATGCTTATTGACTTTTTTTGTCCTCAAACTATGAATCAGAAGATAATATCTTATAGAAATTGGCAAGTATAGCTAATATAAGGACTAAGGAGTGATATGGTTAAAAAAAATCAATTTTTTTTTGGAATTCAATAAGGCATTTTGCTATTATCCGGTCTTGAAATGGGGTATTAGGACCATTTAGGGGCTGCTTGGTATGGGGTAAAGGGGGGTGGGGAATGGGTAAGGAATTGAAAAGGGCCCACATCACTTGTTAAATGGTGCTTGGTTAGGGGTGTGCAAAGGTATTGATTATCTAGTAGTGGGTAATCAACCATTATAGAGTAAATTGGGGGTAAGGTAATGATTACCCACCTCACTCATTCCTTTGCATTCCCTTACCCTTTCCCTTTCCCTTTCTCTTTCCCCTGTACTTACCATGCACCCCATAAGAACTTCTAATTGTTAGAACATTGAAAACCCCCTTAGGCTGTTAGAACATTGAAAACCCCCGTAGGCTATAATGTTTATTCGTCAGGTATTTATAAAGCAATATACCTAAAAACCCTAATGGACCAAACCCACAAGTCGGGCTTGGGCCAACTAACTTATTCATCTAATACTCCCCGCAGTCCGAGCGGCGAAATCACGAAAGCTCGTACTGGTGTAGTAAACTAGAAAAGAAAAAGAAAATAAATATTAATAAAAACATAACTTTAGTCGACTCGTAACAAAACTGTACCAACGGTCGACTTTAGTAGGCTAAGTCTGTCGAATTTAGGGACCGGTACCAACGGTCAACTTTAGTCGACTGATAACAAAGCCGTACGAACAATCGACTAACAAACAAACAATAAAACAATTTTTTTTTTTTTTTCATCTAACCAAGAAAGATCAAAAACCATTCAACACCACATAATTAAAAACACTTAAAATAAACCTAGAGATCCTGATAACTACAACCCTAGAAATCACCACTTTCCTTCCGTCAAGGCTCTGGTTGTTCATTCCTTCAATAGCAGCACGTAGAGCTTTCTCCTCCCTTTATTCTCCAAGTAACAATATTATTCCCCACTCACGTAATTAATTAATGAATGGAAGATGCCAACAGGTGATGAAAGATATAAAGTCTAACACAAATTGTTAGTCAAAGAAACAACTTGTTATTATTGGATCTTCAATCAGTGATGTGTAGAAAAAAAATATATATGTCTTTTGTTGTTGTTGTGAAGTATACACAGCAGAAGTATATTAGAGGAGAAAGTCTGAATTTAGGATAAGTGTTTTTAGGGATCGGTGTTTTATTGAGGTGAGGGTTTGACGGGGCGCCTTAGGGGAGGCGGCTCAACATAGCCACCTAGGTCTGAGACCTGCGCCGATTCCATGTTAGAACATTGAAAATCCCCGTAGGCTATAATGTTTATTCGTCAGGTATTTATAAATCAATATAACTAGAAACCCTAATGGACCAAACCCACAAGTCGGGCTTGAACCAACTAACTTATTCATCTAATACTAATCTGTAAGATGGTTATTGTCTATAGGTATTGATAATGTTTACTCATTTTATTGTCTATGGGCTCACACATGTTGTTTTTTCAGAAAAGCTTTGAAAATATCTACGATCACATTAAATGGGCCAAGATCAAAGCAAGACCACTGATGCTGTTGTAGCAAACACCCATGAATCACCACAATCCATGGAATCCTTACTTGCCGAAGCCACAATGTATGGCAATGATGACGAAAACGCGTGTCTTGAAGACAAGGCTAAGAAAGGATTAGACTGTCCTTGTATTCAAGACCTTAGAAGTGGCCCATGTGGTTCCCAGTTTTCAGAGGCCTTCTTATGTTTTCTAAAGAGTACCCATGAAGAAAAAGGCTCTGATTGTGTTCAACCTTTCGTGGCGTTGCAGATATGTATTAAAACTAACCCCAACGCGTTTCTGAAAGAAGTATTTGGAAACAGTGAAGAAAAGAAAGATGAACAATCAAAACCAAAGCGAGAGTACAAATTCAATCCTAGCCACATGGTTGGCAACACCAAACCGGGTGAGACTAAAGTGTAAACATTAGGAAGCAGGTTCTCCAACACTCGATAACCTATTAAACATGTAATTTTAGGTTCTGAATTTGTTGATTTTTAGTGTAATATACAACTTCTTGGTGAAAATTGGCCTGCTTTAAGCAATTATATTTTGTGATGAACATCACTGCGGTCACGACCATGACCACCTTCTTAGTAATCTATAAAACTCATCGCCCAAGGCCTTTGGTCTAGTGGTATGTGAGTGACTCATCAACCAATAGTTTGTAGGTTCAATTCTCGTTTGAGACATTTGTGAGATATTGTGTTTGAGATAGGTAGTACTTATAGTTGTGTAATAAATAGCCATCGAGAAAAAAAGCTATATAAAACTCACCATGGACGTATGCAAATATGCAATCCCAACCATAACTTTTGTTTCATAACATGCGGTTTTTTGACACATTAATTAACTTGTTCAACATCGTATGGTAGCATTTTTTTTTTTAATTTTTTTTAGAACGAAAATTTTTTACAACATACACCACCTATCTCACATGTCTCCAACGAGACTTGAACCCACAACCTCTAGGTTGATGGGTCACTCACATACCGTTGGGCCAAGAGGCCTTTGGTCATCGTATGGTGGCATTGTGCATAGTTAAATCATGTATTTGATGCAAATGCATTTTGCATAAGTAAATCTTACTCGTATATGACATGAAAAATGAATGAAGTATCAATCTAACTTTTTGTGCATGACCCAACAGGTTCAAATGTCATCAAGCGACTAACATACAAAAAAAAGATATGAAAAAGCGATCCAAACTTACAAAGAGCTAGACAGGGTTTAGGCAAATTATAAGCACTTTTTGCTGCTTGTGGTTTATGTTTTTGTTTGTGTTTTGTGGCCCCGGGAGTACCTATAACCCCGAGTCATGAGGGAGGGTATTTTGTATCTTGTTATACGTGCAAAACCGACGTGACAACTATAACACCCAACCATTGGTGGAGCTTGAACATTTATTATGAGAGGGCCAAAAATATATACCCTGCATGTTAATAGGGCCAAAAAGGTTAAAAAAGAAAATTTACATAAAGAAAACATAAAAAATACACAGGATTTTATAAATCTTGGAGGGCCACTGCCCTCCTTGGTCTTCACTACCCCCCGCCCTTGCACCCAACCACGTCTTGTGCTCATTAGATATAGACCGATCATATAAAATAACATCACTTTTAATCTGGAAGATGAATTCAAGGCCAAATATCCCCATCTTTTTGTATCTTCACCTGATAACACGAGTTGAATGTCGGGACGACATTCAAATAAGGTTGGGAGACTGTAACAAACGGAAATTTTCCATTTTAATAATTGTGATTAATTATCAGAAAATGCGCATTATTTATTTTCTGACACTTGTTAATGAGATGTTATCTCATTTAATTACATTATCACACCACGACAACTCAAAAACATGGATACGTAATACAATGCATTGGAACGAGCTCAAACACGAACCACAAAAATCCTTTACACTAATAAACAACCAAACGGACTCTTGTTACTATTCTGGCCCAAAATTTAGCCTGTTACTATTCACAAGCCCAAACCAAAGTTTACATTCCTTTTATTTCATACGGTTCGACAGACTTCACTTTACCTCGATATCTTTTAAATTCGACATGTAACATATCCAAGTTTTTACACATCTCAAATCTTTACACATCAAAGAATAAAGATTGATCAACCTTATCTCATAACTCGAACGTTTGATCTATAAACCAAACGCAAAGTAAATCGTATTCAACACAAGTTCAAGCCATTCAATATTGGTCCATTTTAACCCAAACTCGACCAAACTAATTTCGGTCTAGACATTTTATTTATCTCTCGTCGAATATGAGTTTAGAACATTGTCCTTCATCTTTTTCTACGTTTGGACACATTTAAAAATCCTTTGGACCCTTTGTACATATCGATAGAGACATATATGTATCCAACTTAATCCTAACCGAACCAAGCTACCAAGCCGTCTCCTAGATATCCTTATACTTGAGTTTTATTCCCTCAATCTCATCCAAATCCTGCCAAGAATCTTATCTCCTCAAGTTGCACATTTTAAAACAATAAAAATACATGTAGATGCATATATGTACTCGATATACATACACATACTTTCTCATTCACTCTTACACATATTTCTCACTCATTCCTCTCTAAAACCATCACTGCCGAGAGCCTCAAGGAAGCCAGGACCACTTCCTCTCTTTGTTCGAACCATTCAAGTCCATTTGAAGCTTTTGTGATCGAACCTAACGTGTCACTTGGTTTCTATCCGATTTCTAATCCTTTTCACGTTTAACTCTCCACCATCTTGGTGTTGTAAGTCACTTAAACTCATCTCATTTTCATTTCTTTGGTTTTTAATGTACCATGCATCGCACTTCAATTTATTTCGAACGTATACCATTTTCTTTTGAATTGTACGCTTCTCGTTATTTCATTTTCACGTAAAACATGGTTGCCTCCTATGATGGAAGGCTAGAAACCATTGTTACACCATCACACGACACCTACAAGTTCATTTATTTACATATAGAATCTTGTTTTAATCCTTGTTACATCGTATAATACATGTCACATTTATTTAAGTTATGTTTCATTTTCGTACCATATAAATATCAACTAAGAATTGACCATTTAAAATCGAAACCTTACATATGACATATAAATTTTATTGCACATCTCGATTCTTCACAAGCTTACCTATTAAGTTGATGTTATAAGTTTTCAGTGATAAGCTAATATAAGCCCTTTTTAAACCCTAAAGCTTATGCTACTCGAACCAGATTAAAAATCTTTAAAATTATTCGGTTGGGCTTTATAGCCCAATAAGCAGTTTATGAGCTTATTCGATAAGCTGGTCGAATAAGCTATTTGAATATGTTTTTATAACCTTAAAACCAGCCCAAGACCAGGCCCAACTTCCCTTTAAACCCCTCGGATCTAAAAACCTTAACGGGCCTTTAAATTTCACTCGTTAGGCCCATTAAGCTTAAAAATAAGCTCTTTGACCAATAAGCAGTTTATATAGACTCCAATAAGCTTTATAAAGTTATAAAAATTTTTGTATAATTTTTCCTACTTTTTTGTGATTTTTGGACTAAATTTGCAAAATATATTTACTATTAGGGTTAAAATTGTAACTTTTGGAAAAATAGGGTACGAACTGTAAATTCAGTAACTTATGGGTAAAAAAGGATAAAACAATAAACTAGAAGTCATAAAATGTAACATGTGACCCTTTTTGGACTAAAAATGTAACCAAGGACTAACGGTGCAACGCTAACTCCGTTAGGGTAAAAAGTGTAAAATCTGTAAAAGTTCAAGGACCAACTGTAATTTTATTTCATTTTTATTTCTATTTCATATTTTACACTTTTCAACTCAATCACGTGCATTTTTACGTTTCGTTCACACATTTAATCACATAACGTTTATAAACGAGTTTTAACGATTTAACTTAACGTTTTGTTTCACTACTTTCGAGGAAACAATATTTATGGACTAAATGACATAAAAACAAGATAATATTATATATAATATTACTTTTGAACTTTAATCATTTTAAGCATATCACACACTCACATCACAAACCAATTCGTTATCCGTTGCTCATTTTCACAATCACTATTCATATTAAGTCAAATTCTCAGACTTCACTGTTATTCAGGTCGTGTGTTGGAGTCGTTCCCATAACTTACTTGATTTTACATTTCACCTTGCTAGTTACGCTCAAGGTGAGTCATAGCCTCACTATTACTTTATTACTCATTTTAAACTACTTAGGGCGAGAAACATGCAAAACACTTTTCAAGGACCAACACTATACTCATGTTTTATCAAACTATTACGCAACGATTAACCTAAGCATTGTATCCCCTTCATGCCCAAACTCATGAACCGTCAATTCCACTTGAGAAGCGCGAAAGCTATAAATAGATCTATTGAGGTTGACACCCCCGTTCGGTTTGGCTAGGTTGGCCAAATGCGAGCGTATAACATGTCGAAACACAAGTGTCTCGGGATAGACACTTACACGGGCCTTTATTTAACGTGCTTCTAGAGCATGCACATTGTCAAGCTTCGGTTGCATGAAGTTAGTGCTAGCGTAATAGACATTTATACGGATGTGGCATCATATTTGTTGTGATGGTCACATGCTGCACTTATGATACAACTTTTACTGCTTTATATAAACCTATGAACTCACCAACCTTTGTGTTGACACTTTTAGCATGTTTTTCTCAGGTATTTAATTGATTGACATATGATGACGCAAGGCAGTGCATGGCAGGGGCATAGGCACACTTTTGGAGTGTACACGTAATGCTCATGACCATGGTTTTTGTACTATGGGACAACTAATAACAATAATGGGTCTTGTTTTCCGCATTTCAAATTATGTAAAACTGATGTTTTAATAAATGAAGATTTTAAAACGGGTTTGATAAATTCGTTCTCTATTACTTGTGTTATGATCCAACTAAGTAGCACCCCAGCTATTATTTCCGCTGCGATCAAATTTTAGGGGTGTTACACTATTAATATCAACCAACATATAAATATGATAATTTGAGTTCGTTTAATGATTAAAAACTTGTGCCCATTGCACAAGTTAGAAAATCACTCCCCAGCTGATATGTTGCTCTACTCGTAGGACGGAGGGCTTGATGTATGTGTTGATTTGACTGGGTCATCGCCCTTGACGCAAAAAGGTATGGTTGATTTTGTACCGGGTCGTGCGGTAATTGAGGCTGCACAATGTAAACGCGTCAAGTATGAAGCTAAGTGCGCGAATATTGGATATAGGTTCTTCCCCTTCTCTTTCTTTTTTTTTTTTGGGAACTTGAGAAGGATGCAGTGACTTTACTGAAGCGAATTCGAAAGTTCTCGATAATCCAAGACATTGGAGCACGTGTTGCTACTCATATCTTTAGTAGGATTAGTTTTTCTATAGCTAGAAGAGTGGGAGCCCAGTTAGTATCTCGGCTTCCCACTAATTTCTTGTAATCTTATAACTTTATAATAAAGTGATGATTATAAATAAAATAAAATAAAATAAAATAAAAAAAAAAAAAAAAATCCGAACACCCCCACTTTAACAAGAAGACAGTTACAAAATGGGCAAAACCCTAACCCCTGCACAATGACATGATCCAAAATTTCATATAAAATCACAGATATTGTTTTTACAGGCCTTCCAATTATCTGGAAACAGGTATCTTCATTCTCTTTCGATCACCTAAATTTATACAATTTAACTCACCTTAATTTTACAAGTATTGTGTATGATTCTTATATAAGCCATTTTTATTATGTTTAAATTACCACGTGATTATTAGTTAGGTTAGTTTTTAACATGAAGGACTTTTTTTTTTTTGGGTAACCATGGTTTCGACTTTTTTGCCAACTAATCCACGGGGTTTAAGCCACCGCCACACATACTCAAACCGGGTAAGGCCCTTCCGTTTGGAAGGGTTGGCGCGGACACTCAAGAGTTGTTTGCACCTAGCAGGAATTGAATTTAACTTGATACCTCTCACATTTTAGTGATGATAGTCGGATGCTTTTTACGCCTAACGCACATTTCAGGGTTGAATTGATAATGTTATTGCAATGGATGGTATATTATTATAGGTTATTTGAATTTGCAAATTGTTTGGGGAACTTCATAGGAGTAGGTACTGCCTTGAGACGATGTCAAAACTCAAACAACTGAATGGTTAAAAGTTAAGTTTGGTTAGGTTAGTTGGTTTTTAAGGGGGTGTTTGTTTAAGCTTATTTGTGGGCTTATGATCTTATGTGATTTTGGCTTCTATTTCATAAGCCCGAATTTTCGGCTTAGTTTGCGACTTATGCGCTTATATTAGTCAATAAAATAAGCCAGAAAATTCAGGCTTATGAAATATAAGCCAAAATCACATAAGCTCGTAAGCCCACAAATAAGCTTAAACAAACACCCCTAAGAAGATATACTGTGCAATTCTATTAAATCGGTATTGTTTTAGTCATATATCCTGAATGAATTTAAGTTTTGCAGAGTCTGATGATAATTGGAGTTTACTTTTTGTTTACCTTTGATTAGCTATCTACTTGAAGTACGGACGATTTAGGTTTTTAGTTTATGTTTCATACTGTATTACTCTTGGTAGTCTTGCGCATAAGAAATAAGGTGAAGTACCTAAAGCAAAGTAAGAGACAAATAAGGAAGCCGCGATATGAGCTTTTTAAAACGGACCGTTGTCGGTATCCATACTTTTTTTACGAGGATGCCATTACCAATACTTTTAAGAATTCTGCTTTTTTCTTACAAGAGTTACAAAGAAACAAAATATAAGCTTATAAAGAGCGAGAAAGGGTAGAAACAGTGTAATAGGACTGTAAGTGGGAATGCATTCATATAAACCAAATGCAGTCGTTAGGACTAACGAGTAATGCTACTTTTATGTTAATGTTGTTCTACTCCTTAAGCTTATCTGCTTCTTCAGTAATAATTCCTTATTGCTTAAAATTTAAAGTATTATATTAACAGTTTTTACTATTTACTATATACATAGTCTAGTCTCATGCACTGGAAATCTGGAATACTTTCCATCTGAACATTAGTATATACTTCCTTTGTGTACTTATTTTTAAAGAAAAGGCGGTCCTATATAAACTAAGGGAATGTTTGGATTGGCATTCTGAAAGTGATTATGTGATTGAATAGTTAGAATTAGACAATTAACTTTATGCGTCTTTGCTGTTTGAAGTTTTAATAATATCAGCTCTGACTTTTTGACAACTTGCAACTGTTAAAAAACAAGGAGATGCGTGCTGTGAGATGGGAGTAAAAGTCCACCAGTTAGGTTAAAGGAAGGGATAATTAGATAATGCTTTTATCCTTTGATAATCACTCTTGTTGCAGCTCGTATCAAATAGGTTATCCGCCAACCAGATATTATTTATCTAAACACTAAATACGGATTATTAATTTTTTGGTCTTAAGACACGAATCGAAACAACACCTTGTATAATCATTGAACCAAACAGAAGTTGGCCATGTTCGTGCATAGATATCACTTTGACATGTATGTATTTTCCAGTTCCCTTTCATACGGTAAAACAAAATGGGGCAAGATCAAAGCAAGGCCGTCGATCCCCCTGTATCAGATCCAAAAGGCGAGGACTCATCGTCTGCATCTTCTGATAAGTCTCCACCTTCAATGGAATCCTTACTTGCAGAAGCCACTGCATTTGGTAATGAGGATGAGAACGCATCTTTAGAAGATAAAGCTCAGAAAGCATTAGAATGCCCTTGTATTCAAAATCTTAAAAAAGGTCCCTGCGGTCTCCAGTTTACAGATGCCTTTAAATGTTTTCTGATGAGTACTGCAGAAGAGAAAGGTTCAGATTGTGTGCAGCCGTTTGTGGCGTTGCAGAAGTGTATTCAGACCAACCCTAATGCATTCCCGAAGGATGTATTGGAAAACGATGAAGCTGAAGCGTTACCTGAGAAACCAGTGGAAGATTACAAAATAATCCCTCCTACATGGGCAGTTGATTCGCCGAGTCCAAGTCCAAGGCAAAAGCTTTAGTAAGATTTTAGTCATGCTTTTTGCAGCTCATTATATTTAATCCAGGAACAACTTTTCCTGTTACAGAAATGTGGCTAGGGTAGTCTTTAAGTTACGGATTTAACTTTCACACCGGGTTGTGTTGACCCGTTCAACATTTTGTGTTCATTTATTTAATTATACGAATTACTACTGTATTAGATATGATACCAGCGTATTCTAATTCAATAATTTAAGTTTTGGAGATTTCATGATTTTAAATGCTATGTTCCTTTTTTTTTTTTCCCCTCTATATTACTAAGTTGACTCATTGATAAGATTTAACCTGAATTGACCCATTTATATTCCCAGGTATATTGCTTGGTTTATTTTCCTTTTTACCTCGAGTAATATGAGTGTGGTCTGGTTGAATCAACAATAGAATGGGAAAAGTTGTTTTGACATTGTTATAGTTATGCATTTGGAATGAAATGCTACATTACGGTGGAACCAGTTTAATTGAACTCATTTTGTTTTGTTATAGAGGAGGTTTTTCTTTTTTACGTAGCATCAGGCCGTTCAACCGAATACCCATATGTGGTTGGTTGGTAGGAATATAAGGCGAGTCTTTTGTCGATAAAGGGTATAATTCTCTATATTTGATGAGATCTTTTGCTGTTCTGATCAAATCTTGAGATTGGGTGTTGTTTATTTGATGCATGATTGGTTTTTGGAGGGAGATGATTCACTTATTTGTACATCCTTATCTCATCAAACTCGTCATAAGAGGAGACAAGAGAAACAGTATAAGTTGTTACTTCTAAAAGTGTCCAAATTACCTTCTCAATTTACTCTAAGCTTGAACTCTTTCCACATATTTTGCGTGTTGACTCAAGTATAAGATTACTATAGGTCCAGTCACCCTTAACAGAGTTGAGATCGCATACAAAGCAACACAAAATTAAAAAGTATAAAAAGTATTGGTAACCGTCCGATCACTAAAAATAAACTTCCAACGGTCAATCTCAAAAAAGTTTGTTGTCCCTCCTTTTTCAAATGACCAGGGGCATTTTTGTCTTATTAACTTCTTTTATAATTCACCATCGAAATTAAAACGTAAATAATTTTCAAATGACAAACTTTTATGAAAAACCGATTTCACCATAATTTTTAATATTTAATTCTCTTTAATTTGGTATACATTTTGATATATGAATCGCAATTTTTTTTTCAACTTTTTAAGTGAGTGTTGATTTTCTTGAAATTTTTGGCATTTTCGGCTCTAATTTTGTCTAGTTTAAATGCCGAATTTTGCAAAACTTAAAACACGAAAGTTGTAGCTTTTTGGCCATTCTTTACCCAGAAATTTGAATCACTCAAATCCGATATGATATGAGTGAGATATCGCACGTTAAAGATGAACAATAACTGATGAAAGTTATCAAAAATAACTGATGAACGTTATAAAAATAACTGATGAACAATATTAAAAATAGCTGATGAACGTTATTTTTCGAAAACTGCTAAACATTATAAAAAATAAATGATGAATGTTATAAAAAATAACTGATGAACAACATAAAAAATAACTCATGAGCGTTATTTTTTCGAAAACTGCTGAACATTATAAAAAATAACTGATGAACTGATAAACATTGTGTTTTTATTAGAAAATTGATGAACTGATGAACAATAATAACTTGAACTGATGAACATTATCAAAAATAACTGATGAACAAAATTAACTGATGACCAAAACTAACTAATGAACATTATCAAAAATAAGCGGATCAAATACGAAGTTTCTTATACACCAATTCACTTAACATATATTCACCTGAGAATGTTTGCAGAGATGCCAATTCACTTAACATATATTCACTTGAAAATTAAATGATTGGTTTGACACATAGTTTAAGGAAACTATAGGATCAAAAAAAAAAAAAAAAAAAAAAGAGATTCTAACTCGCACAGATCAATCCCAAACTAGTGAACTACTAAAAGGAAATGTTTTAAACTTAATGGAGCATCCCAAAAAACTAGTTGCAATTTCTGTAGTGTAGGAAAAGTATAATATATCATATTTTATTTTTTGAATTTAATCGCTTTAATGGATCTCTTGATTCTATTCTTTTCTTTAATTGACAATCGACGTCGTATAAGAACTCCTGTGAAAGGCATCTCTGCAAACATTCTCAGGTGAATATATGTTGTCTCAGTTATTCATAAACTGATGAACATATAATAAAATTGATCATTACGGAATGAAAAGATAATTAAAAAACATCACTTTTTGAATCTTACATTAATAAAATGATTAGTGATACGTTGTGGTATAAAAATTAGTGCATTTAACGCAATTTTAACACTAAAAATCTAAGCTAGACATTTCATCAAACACCTTATATGCAACAAATATGACTAAAACGTCATCTTTAACATGCGATATCTCACTCATATCATGTCGAATTTGAGTGATTCAAATTTCTGAGTAAAGAGTGAACCAAAATCTACAATTTTCGTGGTTTAAGTTTATCATGATTTGATAGATTTAAAGGTAAAAAATAGGGTCAAAAATGTCAAAAACATCACGAAAATAAAAAAACCATTGAATATGTAAAAAAAAAAAAAAAAAAAAAAAAAAAAAAAAAAAATCAAAATAATTAACAAGATATATACCAAATTAAAGAGAATTAAATTTTAAAAATTATGGTGAAATCGGTTTTTTCTAAAAGTTTGGTGTTTAAGAGATATGTGCGTTTGAAATTTGAGGTGGAAAAGAAAAAAAATGAGTAATTTTACGATTTTGCCCCTAGGCGGATTTTTTAAATAAAATAGGTGGAGGGACACTTGTCAGATGATGAGTGCCTTTCTACACTTTTTAAATTAGTACCACTTTTCAATTGATCCACTACCACCCTTAACACACAATCATCATTCAAATTCTTTTCAACTCCTAAATAAGTAGTCTCTTATCATCTCTTTTGCTGAGACATGAACAAAATCGACTTTTTGTCCCCCTTTTTTTTTTTTTTTTTTTTTTCATAAATGCATTAATTTTTTTATAATTTTTTTTATAA
This sequence comes from Artemisia tridentata subsp. tridentata, assembly GCA_021014915.2. Lineage (NCBI taxonomy): Eukaryota > Viridiplantae > Streptophyta > Magnoliopsida > Asterales > Asteraceae > Artemisia > Artemisia tridentata. The sequence continues at coordinate 86,318,669 of CP139509.1, forward strand.
GAAAAAGAATAAATGTTATAGTTATAAGCAACTTTTTGAGGATGAGAACATACTTTCATACAATAATATAAGTTGAATTTGTTTTTCTACAAAAATAAAACAGTGCAAGTGATGAGATAAATCAATCATTCACCCGAAAGATACCAAAAAAACTACTTCTTCCGTTTTAACATTATTGTCTCTAGACAAAAAACACGTAAGATCACTACATTCTTCAACCAATTAAATATTTTTCACACCCACTAAACTCTCTTTTGATTGGTTGATACAAGGAGATGACTATTATTTTGAGAAATCCCAAAATGAAAATGACACTATAATTTTAGAACGGAAAGAGTATATCGCAATGTTATATCCTCCTACTTAATGTGCCTACTTATCATCCTACCAGTACAATCATGTGACATATGTAATACAATAATCCTCTCTCTTAGTTCGACTCATTGATCTTTACACTTGTCTCATTCTCATGAGTAGCAGGATATGTAGGAACAAAAAGTAGGAAGAAATATCCTTTTCTATGATGCATTCATGCCCCAAAGCAGACTCGGACCACTGTTTTGTGTTTTGGACCGCTCTTTAACAGGTTTTATTAATATTGTTCTCACTCGTTTATCAAATGTTCACAACTAACCTACAATAGTAGATGTATTTCATTTTAACGAGCCAATAAATGTTTGTTACAACAAACTCATGCTTGGTAAGACTATGAGTATGTTTGGCGACACTGGCAGTAGCGTTAGTTTTTTTGTTTTATAAAAGTGTATGATAAGAAAACTTTATTTAAATCTAGAGCTTGGAGCTTGGGCAGGGGTTTTACCCGGATTCGAGCCTTGCAAGTGACAAAGAAAATCTGGATTTTCCTCTTAGTGCAAAGCCGTGAGTTCTAGGGTTTCCCTTCGCGGGTCTCTCCTAGTGGTTCGGGTCCCGGGGCCTGCCCGTTGGATGGTTTAACTCGAGGGGTCGGATTTCAAGTGTGGTGCCGTTCTAAAAAAAAATAGTGTTATAATTTTAATACTTGTTTTAGTAGCATTAGAAAAAATAAGGTTAAAATTTAAATGATTTTTCTTCACTGCATGTTGGCAAACAAGTTTTTTCTATCCTGAATGCTAAAAGCTTCAAAATCTCCAAAACACGTGTTTATGTTTTGCAAAAATAGCGTTAGCGTGAAACAATAAGTTGTTTGTTTTAATAAAACGTTTGGTAACATAGCTATATATGTTCATAACTACTAAGTGTAAATGCTAGTCGCTAGCAAATGCTACTAGAAGTAACATCTTGATTTGAAGCATTTTAAAAAATTAAAGATGTTAGTAGCTTATTTCTAATCAAACATTTTGTGCAAAACACTAAAAAGCTTGTTGCTAATTAATTCCACCTTATTATAATTAAGTTTAAACATCCTTGAGCAAAATTCAATTTTTTGAAAATTTGCAAAACATTTAGACCGGTTTTAACGGGGGTGATTAATCACCCTTATCACCCCCTTATGCACCATTACCAAAAAAAGACATCCTGACAAGGGTCAAAATGCCACATTATGGTGTCAACAGAACAAACGCAAGCGGAAGACTTATAAACATAATGATTAAAAAGGTGTTCTAATGATAATAACGAAATACGAACTCGAAACATAATGAGTTCCGAAACTGAAATACAAATCCAAGCCAAATCTAACTGAAGGTAAATCTAAATCTAATCCAAAAGCAAATGGGTATCTATCGTCAGGGTGGTCCACTAAGAGCTCCTATGCACTCTTCACTCAAACCCAGCTTCCAACCTAAACCTGCCGCAGGAAATGAAATGCGGTTGAGCTTAAAAAGCCCAGTGAACAGATATAACCAAAACGAAATAATCGAAGCATATATAAAAATATAGAGAAATGGAACCACAAGATCCTGCTGAACAAAATATCAAATATCAAACGAATAAGCACTCAAGGATCAGCTGAACAAATATCATAAGTCAAACGAAATAAGATAATCAAGAGATAATACGAATGTCAGATAATCATAAAGAACCAAGGAATCAAATAGGAATGGCCACGAGCGTGTCTAAACGAGATACTCGAATAGACCAAATAATCACATAATCTCATATATCCGTCAAATCATATGTGTACCTGGAGGGGAGACCTCCAGAATACCAAATAGAGTAGCTAGCTCCCAGAAGTGAAGAGTGCAAGGCACGCACAACCCAATCACTAACAAAATGAAACAAAATGCCTAGGATGCATCCATACGCCCCCTCCAAAACAAATCATATATATACACCTGCTCATGACAAGTATATACACATATCATAATGGCCATATCACATATCATATCATATCAAATGGGGACGTCGTGGACTGATCACACCGCCACAGATGGTGTCATGCTATTAATACTCGTTCTTCAGCGAATCTACACGAATTAATGATCGTCTTATTATTTAAGAACCATTTCATAAGTTATTTCTGATTCAGTACTTATTGTTGTTCAGATTGACATATTAGGGTTTCCTGCTATTTATAGCAACTTTCCAAATTTAGTAACTTTCAATATTTAGTAACTTTCCGAATTAAGTGAGTTTCCCAAATTAAGTAATCTTTCCCGAATTAGTAACTTTTCATATTTAGCAAGTTTTCATAATTAGTAAGTTAAGGTTACATTCATAATTAATCAAACTTAGGGTTTATAGGTACTTTCAAATCATATATCACTTAATTAGGATATATTAGTAAATCTGGATCACATCCTTATGATTTTTCATGCCTGCCAACTAAGCTCCAAAATTTATGAAATAATTCTCAGTGATTCCCATATCAGTTAAGTACCTTCACAAATTTTTATAGATTTTATTATCAAGTATTAGTACCCTTTCAAAAATCATCTTTCCAGACCTACCCAGAAAATTAACTGCACATACCTGCAGAAAGTTTTCCTTTAATTAACCCATTTCGACACTTGAAAAAAATCCACAAAAATTCTAGGAAGTCACATATAACTTAAAAATTACCCATGAAAAAGGAGAGCTTTCAGTTCCTTGTGGTTTGGAAATTAAAAATCAAAATCATCGATTGATTTTACGTTCTCAAAACTCAGGTTTGACACATGAACCCATAAAATACAAAAACATGACCAAATCCCTTCCAATTCCTTTCAAACCAATTGGAAAACTTAATTAAGACATAAAACTTAGTTTACAAGCAAAGATCCAGTATTATACGGTTATAAAACTCAAGCTATAGTGTTCACATATTCAGTCTTCAAAACTGTTCCGTTCAAAAACCCTTTTAAGACTTATTATATCAGATGCTACTCCCACCAAACACACCCCGAGACCTTTATATTTCCCACAACCTGTATTTTAACATTACCTTAACCTATATACACATTCATTTTAACATCACACCATCATAAAAGCACATGAAATCATAACACTCTAAACCCTTTTTATTTCAGTTTGTAAACATGTTGGGCACCTCATTTGACTAACCAAAACTCACGCACAGCCACACCTTTTTACAGCCCCAACAACGAGACACAAACACATAAACTAACAAGGCCAAAACAAACCGACACTTAACCGTATTCAAATTTGATCATACACACATTTCTTACATGTTTAAATCACATTAAGCATGTATGATTCCAGCCCTAGAAGATGACCCACACGACACACACACAACCACAACTTGTATGCTAAACAACCCCATGTCGACACCAAACTAACCCAACGCCCCCTTTGTTTGAACTACTTCTTTTATTAAGGTTTGTATCATGTTAACATCATACGACCCACACCAAAATCCCCCATGCACGTACAAGATCAAAAAACGAGACATCACATGAACATAACCACATAAAATCACACATAATCAACCCCTTAATTCACGTAATAATTATGTACGCCCATCCTTTATTTCTTAGATAATTTCCAGGTTTGACGAGCCACTTCCCACAATCAATTTCACATAAAATCATGCTTTTCTCATACCCTCGTTACACACATAACACACGCCCAGGGTTTTTCTTGTTTTTAGCCTTCACTTAATGCACAAAAAATACTGACTTTTAGGGCTCGTTTGGTTGAGAAAACATGTCGACTAGAGGCTGGCAAAAACAACACCAAACAGTCCCATATTCATATGCCACAATCAAATACGTATGGGCGTATAGTTTTTTATTATTCCATGTCATAACGTTATACTTACACACGATACAAACTGAAACCATATAACGTACACATGACCACAATTCTCGTTCATATTACGAGTTTAAAACAGATTATGTATATACGTGTATGTATTTTTCGTAGATCAGTAGATAAAAGATGATTGGGAATTACCTTGGTCGGATTTAAACGAGTGAAACAAGAACACAAGGAACCCAACATCAAAACCATTCGAATCCAGTTCACCTCATACGATCATACCACAGTTTGTTTACCAAAAGAACCGATCACCCACCATCTCTTAATCTTCGTATTTCCTGATTTTCTTGGAGCCAAATGACCAGCCGTTTAGTGCATATATCTTGGGTTTTTTGTGTGTGAGTTGAGATGGTATACAGTTGGTATAAATGAGAAGGAGGTGGAATAGAAGTGCCGACTTTAGGGGAGGGCATGGAGACTCATTCTTTCTTCAAAGTTTAATGAATCAAGGCACATTTCAAAATGAAGATTGTGTACAAAATTTAAAAAAGTGGGAACCTTATAGGACTTAGTATAGTCGTGATATTCAAATAAAAAAAATAAAGAGTGTGCTGAAATATACTTAGGTCATAGCTTTCGGAAATTTTGTAGTTTAGTTCATAACAAAGATTTAAATCTTAGGTTATTTTCATATCAAATGTTCAAATGTCGTTTCGTATTTTCAGGTCGTTATAATTCTTCCCCTCTAAAAAGAAAATTTCGTCCTCGAAATTTGAAGTCGTAAAAGTTAGACGGAGACGTTCCAAATCACGAAAAGAAATAAGTAGCCTCACGCTCGGAGAGGTTCTTCCAAAAGAATCTTCACAAACGGAATAGTTTTATTTATCATGACTCGATCCCGACAAACTAGGATAGCCCCAGGCTCTCCAATAGAACACAAATCATAACAATTCTGATCCAACAGATCCAACAAATATGAAACAAATACGTAGCAGATGACAATTGTAATCTCACAAAGAGATACATGAAACACATATACACACGAGGCAAATTAGGAGGTAGTGCAAAACGATAAAACTTCATCAACTCTATCCAGATTCTGAACGAACTAAGGAACTTGCTAATAATCAAAGAAGCACATATCGAATTATCAAACGTATCAAGAGTTTCATAAAGAGGTGGGTAACATATTCGTATCGACGATCAACTAAGCACATATCAGAATATCAAAACATATCCGCAGCATAATTGTGACAAATGGTAATTTTCACATTTTAAATTAATAATAAATGGTTATTTATTATTTTTAAACTAAGCATTTCTATGCGCGTTTGCATGTTTCTGAGTATTTTTGAGCATTTTTGGGAGCTGTCCCGCATACTGTAGCTTACAGTCATTGCAGAAAAAGTTTTTTTTTGTTAGTAAGCATAAATTATTCCATTTCTGATAGTTACTGACAAGTTTTGTAATTTACTGAGAGCTTTCTCGTAATTACTGAAAAAGCAACCCCACACGCGTACCGACAGCACAGTATATATGGTAGCAGTCAGATAAATGCATTTTTGAGCAAATAATAATATTTTATTATTTTTCTGACAGAAACGTCAATAAAAACTTTATTTTGCGTATACGTGTCCAAAAAGGTCAAACCGGGACTTTACGATAACTTTTAAGCTTAAACCGACACACGATACACCAACGAGGATCAAAAACACACTAAATCCCCCCTCCTATGAGCCGTGTACAGCAAACACAAGAGGACAAACACATATTATATGTATTAATTTAGTTAGTGGAGGATTACTAGTATGTATTTTGTATTTATACCCATATTAGCATGCAAACATTTTCACACTCTCATCTTATCACCAAAACCATTCCTAGATCATTTTTACCCTTCTTCTCCATCATAACCCACGGCCAAACATAAACCATCAAGATCCACAAAATTTTGTTGAAGTTATAAGCAATCGGGGTGTACTTTCAAGTGTTTCGGGTTATTTAGAACGTGTTTTGGGTAAAATTGGTGCAATTTGGTGTGTTCTTGAGCCTACTACCACTCGACTTCCTTAAAGCATTGTAAGGATTTTTGAAAACTTGTTCAAATCTTGTTCATATCATGTTGTTTTAATGTTTAAAAGTGTTAAAAAGTGTTAAAATGTGTAAGATTTGTTAATATGAAAAAGTTAGGGTTTGATGTCATAAATATATATACTCGACTTTTATGAAGTTTTTGTACAAATTATGATGTTTCTTGCTTGTGTGATAAATCTTGTTGCTTGTGGTACTAATTTGGTGGTACAAAAGTGATTAGTGCTAATTACGCGTAATTAAGTCAAAATATACACTTTTATAAGCATATATATGGATCGGCTAATGTATAAAATATATAATCATTGGGTTTTGAAAAACATAAAATTTTGGCTCTAGTGGTGAAATGGTGAAGATTTTGCTTATTAGCTTATTATGATTAGCTTATTGTAATAAGCACTAGATTATTGATTTTTAACTACAAGTAATGGACTAAAATTTAATTTGGCATAATTGGGCCAAGCCCATCATATTGTCGGCCTATAGGGGCTGTTTTGGACCAACTGTTTATATGAAAGTGCTTATTGGCTTATTTGATATTTAATGTAAAATATAACGTAACTAAAAAGGGCTAATTAGTTATCGGACTAAAAATGTGTTATTGGGCTAAAAGTGACCTATTCGGCCCAATAAACCTCTCGGAGACAAAAATAAATTTTTGAACATTTTTAGACTCGCTATGATTATTTTTGTAAAATAAAACGGTTTATATCGATAAAAACCATTTTGGGCTTATTTCGGCAATTTAAGCCCAATAAGCCAAATAAAAAGGAATTTTGGCCCATAAATTATGAACATTGACTTTTGTTGACTTTTTAAAGAATTTTGACTAAACGTTGACTTTTATATCGAAAACTATAATAATGAAGTAATTATAACGATAAGTATAGTTATATCGATAAATATACACTTTAGACTATTTTCGCAATTATAGTAATAAAAAGGGATTATTTGAGGAAATTTGCAACACTTGAGAAAAATGGGAAAGCTTGAATAAACGAATGGGTCATGCCCGATTTTTCTAAAATTTCGACACTTAGAATATTTTTCGGACAAAAACCGACTAAAAGACGAAACAGGCTATTTTCATTATTAAAAATATTAATTTTCCTAAATTAATATTTTTAGGCCTTATGAGATTTATAAATATATTTTTGGCACTTATGCACTCGCACTTATTAATTTCTCAAAGACTAAATACTTGTAATTTGTTTTATATAATTATTATTATAATATAAATAAATATAATAATTTATAATATAATAATACCCCACTAGCACCATTATCAAATTAATTATTCAATGATTATTTAATTAATTACAAGTCTTAATTAATTAAATATTTAATTATTAAATATATATATATACGATAATATATATATATATACGATAATATATATATATATATACATATATATATATATATACATATATATATATATGTATATATATATATATGTATGTATATATATATATGTATGTATATATATATATATATGTATATATATATATATATGTATATATATATATATATATATATATATATGTATATATATACATATATATATATATATATATATATATATATATATATATATAATATATATATATATATATATATACATATATAATATATATATATATATATATATATATATATGTATATATATACATATATATATATATATATATATATATATATATATATATATATATATATATATATATATATATATATATATATTATATATATATATATATATATATATATATATATATATATATATATATATATATATATATGATAAAGATCAAATAAAAAGACAAATATCCGTACATTACGTAAAAAGATTTTTTTTTCAAAAATTTTCTCTAAAAATTCCACATGATCAGGTATATATATATATAATATATATATATATATATATATATATATATATATATAGGATAAAGATCAAATAAAAAGACAAATATCCGTACATTACGTAAAAAGATTTTTTTTTTCAAAAATTTTCTCTAAAAATTCCACATGATCAGGTATGTTAGTGCATGAAAAAGTTGTGAAGGAAGTTTTTCTAAAAGTGGATATTTTTTTTCGAAAAAAAATTATGAAAAAATACGTTTGTGCATTAAATCACTTTTTTGTGCATCAAAAATTCGTTTTTGCACCCAAGTTCTTTTGACCTTTTTAATCAAAATAACATTGCGCATCTAACTAAAACAAGTTGAAAATTTTGTGCATCAAAATTTTTTTGCGCATCAAAATTCGTTTTTTGTGCATTAAAAAAAATGTATAAAAATTCAAAATCAGAAAAACTTCTTTAACAAAAGTTTTATGCACCAACATACCCGATCTTGTGAAAAATTTTTGGATTTTTTCGGGAACTTTAAAAAAAAAAAAAAATCTTTTTACATAGTGTACAGATATTTGTCTTTTTATTTTAACGTTATATATATATATATATATATATATATATATATATATATATATATATATATATATATATATTACTTACGCAGTTTGCTTCAAGCAACGCACGGAAGTTCCGTCGCATGTACATTCACCGTACACTTTCACCATGAGCCATAATCAAAGAGTTATATACGATAATCCGTTTTGAAATATACTTTACCACACAGCAAGCAAGAAATACACGAGCACTGGTGTAGCAACCGCGAATTTTCCAGGTCTTCACTTAACATTTAAGACTCAAAATGATTTATTTTAGAAGTTACATATTTTCCCTTGCGCATAACTGGTAACTAAACTACATGAACTGAGAGAACGATACCACACGCGTACCGACACCAGATTAATAATGGTTCAAATCTTTAATTCATTTTCGGAGTCAGTCAATTTTACTTGAGGCCAGTTTGATAAAAACGACTCCTGAACTATACCTTTTGTGCTCACGATGACTCGAAAATCTCAAGTTACACCAGGGACTCAACGGGACACGGGGCACATTTAATACACACCTATAAATAAACAAAAGCTTACTACTTATCCTTATATATATATATATATATATATACTCTTACCTCCCACACATATATATATAAAAACAAAAAAAAAAGTAATAAAACTAACTTATCCCCAATACCCACGCCCCACCATCTCTCTCTTCCACAAACAACCATCTGTTCTTCTTCTGAGTTTCCTGCTTCTATCAAACCAAAAGAGATCGTCACCTCCCTTTGTCCTCACCTCCAAATCACAAACAAACAACAAAGGGTGATGCAAGAAGAGACAAGATCAAGCTCATCTCCTTCAATAAGTCCAAGAGGAGCATCTGTCGCCACTCTGTCGAGCCCTAAAGTCAATCAATCGAGCCAAAAAGATGATGTTGTAGCTTCCTTTTTAGGCCTAGGAGCGTATGGTACTCAAGGAAAGAGGAATCAAGCTTTCCTTGTATTACTCTTTATAAGCCAATCGATCCACAAGTGAATCCACACACTCTCAAACTTTCACCAACAAATTCATAGTAGGGTTCAATCTCATCGAGGAGTTGTGGATTTGCTTGAAGACGGATTCAGGTTTATTTTCGGTCTCCTGTTAATCGGCTCTTTTGTTGTTGTAAGAACCCCAAAAAAAAACTCTTGTGTAATATTTTCATTTATCATATACTTCTGTAAACATTGTTGATATCAAGTTTTCTATTTTTGTGATTTTTTTATGCCTTTCAATTTATCAGTCGAATTATGTTAGTTGTGGTGTGGTTTAAAAAGAGCTTTGGAAACTAGTATGAATCATAAGAACCTTATTTTGAAACTTGTTATTGGCTCATAATCTTGAAGTTGTGTCGTTTGAGTTGGCTGTGCCAAGTATCCATGTCCCGCTTTGTTGTTCGAATTAGATTTGTTATGGTTAAGTGATGTCGAATAGCTAGGGTCAAGGCTAGACTTTGGTTGGTTGAGTTATTTGCAATGTGCTTCTGTAAAAATTTATGGTGCTCAAACGTTTGAAGTCTTGTTTAGCCGAATTGTGGTTTTGAAAATGTGCACGCAAGGTGTTTGTGGTTATGTCTAAAAAAATATATATATATATATATATATATATATATATATATGTTTGTGGTTATATATATATATATATAAATATTGATCTTCAAAATAAATTTGTAATCGAGTATAGTGAGATTCATAGTCTTAGATTTTTTTCGTTTTAGTTTACTTGTGTTCGACTTCCAAGAGTATGCTTGTGCTTGTGTGGGGTCGAGTTGTACTCGACTCAAGAATCACCCAGGCACTCGAAATCTAGCGAGGCCGTATAAGCTATGGGAAGTACTCAAAAATCCTATCTCACTCTTAGTTGTCTCGTAAGCTATGGGTTTAAACAACCTTGAACTAGTAGTTCTATGCGAGAAATGCTACGTCATAGCCTAAGGAATGGTGTGACAGTCGCAAACTTATCTCAAAAGTCGGTTAACACCTGTGTGGTGTCGACATTCTAGTCGATTGCAACATCACTCATGGGTGTTTGGTTCGTTGGTTCCCAACGAGACCACAATGCCAGTGCCTCTTGAAACAACAACCTCGGTCAGAGCTCCGTCTCAACCTGTAATCCTCGCTAAATCTACTCTAAATTAGTAGCCAAATGAACCTTATGAAACAAATGCCAAAACTATTATATGCTTACTGGAAATAAATCCCAGCGCAGGAAAGGAGAGCAAAGAAAAAAAAAGGGTGGACTTCATTCCAGCCAATAAGACTCTGTACAACATTTGTGTATGGGCTAAAGCCCATCAAGTGACTTGGGTCATTTTATTTTTGGATTTTTGTCCTTAACAGGCCACTGGCCATGGTGCAACTAAAGGCCCAAGTTGAGCCTGGTTCATTTTGTCGCATGGGGCACAACCCCTTTCCCCCTCCTCGACACACACATCCCTTATTATAACTCGACAAATTTTCTTATTAAATTAGAGATCATTCATATAAGGCGACTACATAAAAAGAGCTCAACATGAAATAAATAACACAACTTAAAGTTTAACAATTATTACATGTTTTTTGGATAAAAAAATGTAAACACGACACGATCTTTTAAAATGAGAACGTTGCGAGACACTTGGTTTCAAACATTTAATTTTTAAAACGAGATGTATATAGGCATATATGACGAAGAAATGTTTAACATGTAAAAACATGAATTCTTACTATTGACAACGTATTTATATATGAGCTAAAATATAAAAAAAATTAGAATTCATAAACTAGCTAAATGTTTTCATAACTTGCAACTTGAAACGGTCATATAAGTCAAGTAAATGAGAACGGATATCTTCTTTTAAACTTTAAACTTTAAACCTATTAAAACAGCATTTTCTCACAAACACAAATTATAACTCACCTTATATTGGTGAAAACTTTCCAAATTCACATTTTCCCACGAAGACCATATGTATACATATATGTAAGGATATATACATGTGTACATTCACTTAACGTCAACATTCCTATATGTCGTTCACGCTAACAACCAATAATCGTTATCCTTCGTGCGTACCTTTCCGATCATTGTTAAATCAAGAGTCACTATTCCTATTCTTTTGTACGCTCGTACAACCATTGAGCCAATAACTTCAAATATTAAAAACATGGTTTTAAACTTAAAAGCTGCCACACAGCCACAACAACATAAACACTTTAAAACTTTTGAATTAAATTCGTGGAGTCTTGAACTTAGTCTGTTAACTAAATTATGCCATACTAATCTAGGTCACGCGTCGGAACTACCACCTACCATTTAACTCTATTGCATTTCAGATTACTACTACACTGAGGTGAGTTCTCGTAGCCCCTTTTTCATTATGTTTTTCCTTGGGGGAAAATGGTACTCAAATGATATTTTAACTGTTTTCATGCTGTGATTATACTGTTTCATGATTTTGGACATTATGTGTGTTGATACAATTATGTGCTACAATTTGTTTGACTGTGTGTACATTGATGCGCAACTGTTAACTCTTTCGAGAGCCGAAACAATATGATAGATCTATCGGGGTAGCTCCCCTCTGTGTGTTCTGTTTATGTGTGCAACCGTGGCAGGTTCAGTTGGCGCGACATTATTTGGTTTCGACATTATTTGGTTTCGACATGTGCTTATAATTGGTTATCATGCTCACTTTTGTCCTACACTATACTATCACAGCTCAGCGGTTTCACTTTTAAACCTACGAGCTCACCAACATTATGTTGACGTTTTCGAGTACCATTTTCAGGTGTTATTGAGGCTGCTTAGAAGGTAGAGTGTTGACTGGCTTAGCAAGACTTAAGACAAGACCCTCCCGGGTTATATCTCGTGGAGTTGCATTTGATATTCCTTAGTGACGTTGTTTAACCTTGAGACTTATGTTTATTTTGGATCTTTGTACTTATCCCGGTTGTGGGAGTTTGCGACTATTATCTATCGTATGTTATGCATTTAGTGTTTCTCTGTTGTGACACCTTGTGTTCTTAACTATGAAGTCATACCCCGTAAATGTCATTCCGCTGCGCCATTTTTGGGGTGCGACAACTGGTCACATGAAACTTTTCAATTGAGTTAAGACATATAAGACACGAATATTTCGCTAAGACTTACCATACTGATCTAGGTCGCGTGTCGGAGCGGTTGCACTGTTTTGTTGATTGATTTGCAGATTGCTATTGTTTTAAGGTGAGTTTATAGCCCCACTTTTTATGCGTATTGCTTTTATAAACCTTGGGGTAAGAAACATGCAAAACTGTTTTCATGGACCATTGCGCCCACTATCATCAACCGTCAATTCCTGCTGAGAAACACGTGTGATATAAATAGATCTATTGGGGGTGACTCCCCCGTTCGGTTGGCTCGGCATAGTCAATGCGAACGTATACCATATTGAAATCGGCCGAGTGTCTGGGGATTAACACTCGCGGGCACCCTTTATTTGCTATGCCAGCTTGGCATTTTGTTTGTCTAGTTCGGTTGGATGAGGCTTAGTGTTTGCATAGCGGGATAGTGTGTGATTTGCTGAATTGTTTGCTGAATATTTGCTATGGTCCATATGTGCTTATTTACTTTAAACCTATGAACTCACCAGCGTTAGCTGACTTTTAACATGTTTTTCTCAGGAAACTGAGGTGTGTTTACTGAAGGCAGGGCATGACGATGGTCATAAAATTTGTTGGAAATGTTTTTATTGATGCGCTAACTCTGAAATTTGGGACCTCTTTGTTAAATGGGCTAAATTTTATTTGAACTAAACTGGATGTATGACAATATGTCTTTGAATATGTAATACACTTTTAAAACGGATTTTAATCCGTTCTCTATATCTTGTGTTGTGATTATTGATTTAGTAGCACCCAAAATGTATGCTTCCGCAATATCTTGATTTTGGGGGTGTTACAATAATGAAAAGGTAGGATAATTGTACGGATAAGAACGAATCTAAGGTCTAACGTATCGTGAATCTAAATCTTAATCCTTATATGCCAAAATGTCTAACTCTTCCGTGCGGAAACATCATACGAAACAAACAAATTCCCGGTCTAAAGTTTCAAAATTTCACTTCCACAATGATAACTAATCCATTAGTCATTGTAATCAACTTCGGACCTTCAATAAGTAACTCTTAGACTTAAATCAACCAAAAGGTGCTCCACATCTCCGTTCATACAAAACTTCAAAAGGAAAACTCTTGTCACTTGCATGCCATCTATCTTAGTGAGCAAACACAACCAAAACTAACACTTGTCACATTTCTTGCTCAACACATCATCCAAGCTCGAATAGTTGTCCTGCTTATCCATCAGTCTGGAGGTGCAAAGCATTACTAAACTTGAGTCTGGTTCCTCAAGCCTTCAGTAGTTCTTCCTAGGAATGTGAAGTAAAAACGCGAATCTCTAACACAATCACTGCAGGTGCGTCGTGTAGCTTGAATAATCTTCTGCCGAATGAAATCTCTGCCAATCTTCCAAGTGAGCCGACCTAGTCAAACGATTCACTACAACTCAATTAGTGTTGTCCTTCCAAAATGTGTGCGGAAATCCCGTTACAAAGTTCCTGAAAGTTTTATCCCACTTCTACATACGAAACATCCAAAACTAAGGAAAACCACTTGTACTCTGATGTTGAATCTTAACCTGTTGACACGCTAAACACTTCGCCACCAATGTAGTCACAACTGTCTTCATACCATTCCATCAAAATTTATGCTGCAAGTCTCTATACATAATAGTACAACTAAAATGAATAGAGCAAATAGAACTGTGTGCTTCAATCAAAACCGCTTCCTTCAAGTCTTCTAACATAGATCATATTCCATCGTCTTGCTCCTGAGCTTCTTCACGCCTGTCACAAATCACTCCCAAGTCATGCGTCGGATAGTTCACTTCCTACGGTTCTAGCTGTACTGATGCATAACCAACTATCTTCCCGTGTTGCATAAGGACATAGCTAAGTCTCCTTCTTGAGTAGAAACAAATCTCTTTTCAGCTTCTCAAAATTCTCCTCTCATTCTTCATCCCAACCAAAATTTACTCTTAGAGAATATTACATAGAGCTTCTTCTGACGTAGAAATTTCAACGCAAATGATCCTCGTGTTTCTCCTTCGTCTCTGAATACACCAAAATGTCATACTATGATAATTTGTCCAAGTATTCATGAAAGACACGATTCATCGATTCCATAGAAATGGTCGGAGCAATAGCCAATACAATTGGCATCACAACACTCATAGAGATCATAACGAATACGAAAAGCAATTCTAGGAACATCTCGCTCCCTTACACGTAACTGAAAATAATCATATCTTAAATCTATCATTGTGAAAATTCACACCCAGAAATTGATTAGACAAATCGTCGATTCGAAGTAAAGGATGGCAGTTCAAACTGTAATACGATTCAGCTTCCCGAAATCAATACACAACCTCATGCTATCATCATTCTTCTTCATGAATAAAACTGAAGCACGACACAGAGACACCCTCGGACAAATAAAACCACTTCCTAGAAGCTGGTCCTTTAATTCTTTCCCTTCAACTGATGTTGTTCAATACGGAATCCAGAATTAGGCAAAACGTCGTTCTATACGGACAAAATTTTCACTCAGATAACTTACCGTTCTCAGGCACTTCTCCAGACATCCTATGATTCCAATAAGTTCAAGTTATATGATGTAACTATTATCACGTTGGCTAGGCGTCATAATACTTGCGTCATATACACATGCCTTTATTGCAATTACATTCTACCTTGAGTCGTGACTAAACAAATTCTCATAACCAGATCAAAACATCTTCACATTCAGATGGTAATCTTGGTAGTTCATTAAGGAATACATCGCGAACATTTCTAACAACCGAATAACTCTCGAGGCAAGTTCATCAAACGAAGTATCTTCACAACCGCGAGGGATTAACGTACGAGTTTTCAAAGCAAAGGTGATCATAATTGTTTACCAGGTTGGGAACCATGGTACAGAATTTTTAGTTTCTCAAATCGCCAAAGATGACAAATCTAATATGACTGTTGTTAGCATCTCGATGCTTAGTCAACAATTCCATATTCAGAATAATATCGAATCAAACATTCCCAAAGGAAACAGATTAGCAGAACGGAACTTATCTTCAAATGTCTTCAAAACGTACTGGACAATTCTGATACTCGTGACGGATAATCACAAGATTTCTCATAGAGATGGAACTAGGTATAGCAAATTCTAATAGTGCATAGGGAACCTTAATTGCTTAGAGACAGCAAAAGAAACCACAAAATGTGTCGAACACATCGGATTCATGCGAATTCTCTGAACGGACAAAAGACATCTAAACGAATAACAAACGAATCAAAGATCGAAGTTCGAAAGAACGTAATATCCTCAGAAAGTGAAACCTGTAAGGCATTACAGCAAAATTCTCAAAGCATTCTAAACTTATTTGATCACTAAGCTTATGTCGCGTATCTTGCTAAATTTTCTAAATCTCCGGAACGAATAATCTTATGGGGCTTAACTGAAATCAGAGGCATAAATCAGAGTGGTGCAAAAGAAAGATATCTAACAATTGCTTTATCATATAATCTACCCAATCCTCACCGGTCACAACTAATAGTTTTTGTTGGGGAAACCTAAGGCAAAATTTCAAAGGTTGTTCCATAAGCTCCTACAGTGCAAACCTAAGGGTCCAAATCTTCACATGCCATAACTTATGTGCTACAAGTCGAAGCCTAAGCTCTGATACCATAATTGTAACACCCCAACCTGACAAGGGTCAAAATGCCACATTATGGTGTCAACAGAACAAACGCAAACGGAAGACTTATAAACATAATGATTACAAAGGTGTTTTAATGATAATAACGAAATACGAACTCTAAACATAATGAGTTTCAAAACTGAAATACAAATCCAAGCCAAATCTAACTGAAGGTAAATCCAAATCTAATCCAAAAGCAAATGGGTATCTATCGTCAGGGTGGTCCACTAAGAGCTCCTATGCACTCTTCACTCAAACCCAGCTTCTAACCTAAACCTGCCGCAGGAAAAGAAATGCGGCTGAGCTTAAAAAGCCCAGTGAACAGATATAACCAAAACGAAATAATCGAAGCATATATAAAAATATAGAGAAATGGAACCACAAGATCCTGCTGAACAAAATATCAAATGTCAAACGAATAAGCACTCAAGGATCAGCTGAACAGATATCATAAGTCAAACGAAATAAGATAATCAAGAGATAATACGAATGTCAGATAATCATAAAGAACCAAGGAATCAAATAGGAATGGCCACGAGCGTGTCTAAACGAGATACTCGAATAGACCAAATAATCACATAATCTTATATATCCGTCAAATCATATGTGTACCTGGAGGGGAGACCTCCAAAATACCAAATGAAGTAGCTAGCTCCCAGAAGTGAGGGGTGTAAGGCACGCACAACCCAATCACTAACAAAATGAAACAAAATGCCTAGGATGCATCCATACGCCCCCCCACAAAACAAATCATATATATACACCTGCTCATGACAAGTATATACACGTATCATAATGGCCAGATCACATATCATATCATATCATATCAAATGGGGACGCCGTGGACTGATCACACCGCCACATATGGTGTCATGCCATTGGTGCCATCAATGACATGGCCATGGTACCTCCATGGCTAGTTAGCTCGGGCACTGAACAGAACATATCATATCAAAGCATATCCATAATCATATCATATCCAAACAGATCATATCAACAGAACGGAATCATATCATAGCAAAGGATATCATGTCAAACGAATAGCTAAACGAATATCAAATCAAATGATCATATCAAAGTGAGTCATATCAAACGGAATCATATCAAACAGAATCATATCAAACGGATCATATCATAGCAAATGAATCAAGTCAAGGATCAAAGAGTCATGAGAAATCCCTACTGAGAAGGGATAGAATATCTGTACCTCAAACCGCAAATGAAACCATATCAGAAACACATGGATCGGAAGTTACTCCTTCTTCAGCGAATCTACACGAATTAATGATCGTCTTATTATTTAAGAACCATTTCATAAGTTATTTCTGATTCAGTACTTATTGTTGTTCAGATTGACATACTAGGGTTTCCTGCTATTTATAGCAACTTTTCAAATTTAGTAACTTTCCATATTTAGTAACTTTCCGAATTAAGTGAGTTTCCCGAATTAAGTAATCTTTCCCGAATTAGTAACTTTCCATATTTAGCAAGTTTTCATAATTAGTAAGTTAGGGTTACATTCATAATTAATCAAACTTAGGGTTTATAGGTACTTCCAAATCATATATCACTTAATTAGGATATATTAGTGAATCTGGATCACATCCTTATGATTTTTCATGCCTGCCAACTAAGCTCCAAAAATTCTGAAATAATTCTCAGTGATTCCCATATCAGTTAAGTACCTTCACAAATTTTTATAGATTTTATTATCAAGTATTAGTACCCTTTCAAAATTCATCTTTCCAGACCTACCCAGAAAATTAACTACACACACCTACAGAAAGTTTTCCTTTAATTAACCCATTTCGACACTTCAGAAAAATCCACCAAAATTCCAGGAAGTCACACATAACTTAAATATTACCCTTGAAAAAGGAGAATTAAAAATAAAAAACATCGACTGATTTTACGTTCCCAAAACTCAGGTTTGACACATGATCCCATAAAATACAAAAACATGACCAAATCACTTCCAATTCCTTTCAAACCAATTGGAAAACTTAATTAAGACATAAAACTCAGTTTACAAGCAAAGATCCAGTATTATACGGTTATAAAACTCAAGCTATAGTGTTCACATATTCAGTCTTCAAAACTGTTCCGTTCAAAAACCCTTTTAAGACTTATTATATCAGATGCTACTCCCACCAAACACACCCGAGACCTTTATATTTCCCACAACCTGTATTTTAACATTACCTTAACCTATATACACATTCATTTTAACATCACACCATCATAAAAGCACATGAAATCATAACACTCTAAACCCTTTTTATTTCAGTTTGTAAACATGTTGGGCACCTCATTTGACTAACCAAAACTCACGCACAGCCACACCTTTTTACAGCCCCAACAACGAGACACAAACACATAAACTAACAAGGCCAAAACAAACCGACACTTAACCGTATTCAAATTTGATCATACACACATTTCTTACATGTTTAAATCACATTAAGCATGTATGATTCCAGCCCTAGAAGATGACCCACACGACACACACACAACCACAACTTGTATGCTAAACAACCCCATGTCGACACCAAACTAACCCAACGCCCCCTTTGTTTGAACTACTTCTTTTATTAAGGTTTGTATCATGTTAACATCATACGACCCACACCAAAATCCCCCATGCACGTACAAGATCAAAAAACGAGACATCACATGAACATAACCACATAAAATCACACATAATCAACCCCTTAATTCACGTAATAATTATGTACGCCCATCCTTTATTTCTTAGATAATTTCCAGGTTTGACGAGCCACTTCCCACAATCAATTTCACATAAAATCATGCTTTTCTCATACCCTCGTTACACACATAACACACGCCCAGGGTTTTTCTTGTTTTTAGCCTTTACTTAATGCACATAAAATACTGACTTTTAGGGCTCGTTTGGTTGAGAAAACATGTCGACTAGAGGCTGGCAAAAACAACACCAAACAGTCCCATATTCATATGCCACAATCAAATACGTATGGGCGTACAGTTTTTTATTATTCCATGTCATAACGTTATACTTACACACGATACAAACTGAAACCATATAATGTACACATGACCACAATTCTCGTTCATATTACGAGTTTAAAACATATTATGTATATACGTATATGTATTTTTCATAGATCGGTAGATAAAAGATGATTGGGAATTACCTTGGTCAGATTTAAACGAGTGAAACAAGAACACAAGGAACCTAACATCAAAACCCTTCGAATCCAGTTCACCTCATACGATCATACCACAGTTTGTTTACCAAAAGAACCGATCACCCACCATCTCTTAATCTTCGTATTTCCTAATTTTCTTGGAGCCAAATGACCAGCCGTTTAGTGCATATATCTAGGGTTTTGTGTGTGTGAGTTGAGATGGTATACGGTTGGTATAAATGAGAAGGAGGTGGAATAGAAGTGCCGACTTTAGGGGAGGGCATGGAGACTCATTCTTTCTTCCAAGTTCAATGAATCAAGGCACATTTCAAAATGAAGATTGTGTACAAAATTTTAAAAAAATGGGACCCTTATAGGACTTAGTATAGTCGTGATATTCAAATAAAAAAAATAAAGAGTGTGCTGAAATATACTTAGGTCATAGCTTTCAAAAATTTTGTAGTTTAGTTCATAACAAAGATTTAAATCTTAGGTTATTTTCATATCAAACGTTCAAATGTCGTTTCGTATTTTCAGGTCGTTATAATTACCAAAAAAAGACATCCGATCATCATTATGTTTTGCATATACTCGTGAGTACCTACATCATTACCTTCTTTTGGTTTGTAAGTGTGTGTGATATATTTTATCACCCCCTTATGCACCATTACCAAAAAAAGACATCCGATCATCATTATGTTTTGCATATACTCGTGAGTACCTACATCATTATCTTCTTTTGGTTTGTAAGTGTGTGTGATATATTTTAAGCAGAGACGGATTTAAGATTTTTGAGAGGGTCTTGCACAAATTTTTTTTTAATGATTATGAGTACTAAAGTTGCCCGACAAAGAATTTATTGAAATTAGGAGTTGCACGTGCTTATAAAAGACATATTTTATAAAAATTTACACTTCGTGATTTAAAGTCGGGTGTGACCCCTGCCACCAACTCCCATGTGGGTCCATCTCTAGGTAGTACGAGTGTATATTTGTATAAAGTGTAAGGTAATGATAACTGGGATTTGCTGAATGAGTATCAAAATCCGACCTACCAAGACAAGTCAAACTCGCAGTGGAACCGCTGAATATATAAATAAAAACGCACGTGGAAATCATGGTGTTGAATCTCTATCCAGATTGCCCTCACCTCAATGTCCTTTAATAATCAATCACATGCCGCAGATAACGTTGCTCTCAGTCACAATCATTAATTACCAAAACCCTCACAGGGTAGACATATATATAGATATAGTTAAAATACGGTAACACAAACTTGAATCAATTCAACAACAATGGAGTCACTAGGTCTCTCCAAAGCTCTAATCACCTCATCCAATGTCCAAACCCTAAGGTCTCTCATCCATGTCCGCCGCACTCTCACCGCCGCCGCGGTGGCGCGATGTGAGTTACGGCGATCGGTGAGGTTGTTTGGCAGTGGTGGTGGTGTGCCGGTGTTTGGTGGAATTCGGCCGGTGGTGAGGAGTAAGGTGAGGTGTGTTTCTAGTTCGGCTGCCTCGTTTGCGAGTGGCGGTGGGGGAGGGGGTGGAGTTGGGGGTTTTGGTGGTGGAGGAGGTGGTGGTGGTGGTGATGGAGAGGTTAAGGGGAGTCCGGTTGGAGTTGGAGTTGAGGATGTTTCCGCGTTTTCGTCTGATGTTATTATTTTAGATGTTCGAGTAAGTATTGATCAGTATTACTGTATTTGATATATTAGATATTTGATGTTGAATTTACTATGATTCGCAATGCTCTGTGTTAATTGTTCTAGCTTTAGCTTTTATGGATTTAGGATAAGATGAATTTTCGATTAGCTTATTTCATGTGCTTATCCCCTTATTGAGATTTGGAAAAAGCTGATAAGCTCACTTTTCTGAGCTTATCAACTTGAGCTTATGGACCTAAATAAGTGAAAAGCTCAAATTGATTAGCTCATAAGCCGGAAAAAGTGAGCTTATCGGCTTTCCCAAGTATCAGTAAGCCGATAAGCACATAAAATAAGCTAATCCTGATTCACCCTAAAAATATCTATTTATGATCATAGAGTAAGAGAATTCTTCTGGCATTTGTTTGCTTGCTATATGGTTGTTATTGATAGTTGATTATGGTAATGCCTTTTTGTTGATCGAAACTTGAAACTTAATGTTCCATGTCGCATTATACTATGGCTCACAACGCACAACTTTATTCTTACCGTTTTCGGTTGACTGTAACAATAAGATGAATAGACATTGTCTGTATGATCATATAGTACGAGTTTTTCTAAATACAATATCAGAATAAGAAACACAAACAATGCTATCGTTAAGTGGTTCTCGTCAGATCAATGGATGTTTGTAGTTTTTATATTTAGCAAGAATAAATGGTTAACAGACAATTAGAGGAGTAACATTGTAACTGCCATGTATTTATTGGAATAACATCAAACTTGATTTCGATGGTTTTTCTTTTTGCCTATCTGCACATTTTTGCAGATCATATGATTACTCTGTAGTTATTGCGAAACTGTGTGGTTTCTTCTGCTCTGTATAACTTAACTCATAAAACATATTTTTCTATCAGGGTATGACTTGTGGAGGGTGTTCTGCAAGTGTAAAAAGAATTTTGGAGAGTCAAGTAAGTACTTTTATGTCTTAATTTCCTTTGGCGTTTTTATCAAAAATCAAGTTGTTTGCGGTGTATGTGAGCTTAGTTACTGAAAAACCTCATATATCTACAGCCACTGGTATCTTCTGCCAGTGTGAATCTTACAACAGAGACAGCAATTGTATGGCCTGTATCTGAAGCCAAGGTTAAACCAAACTGGCAAAAAGTCTTGGGAGAAGAACTTGCAAAGCATTTGACAAATTGTGGATTTAATTCTAACGTTAGAGGTCAGTATCTTCTCCACTATAATTTTGAATTTCCTGTTGTATTGTATCAAGGTTACTGCTATATAATATGTTCAATTGGTTACTTGCATCACGTTTATTAGAAATTATAACCATAAGTTCGTTAGCGAAGCATGCTAATACTACATGGTATTGAATGAAAATGACAAGAGAGCTATTTATGCTAATCGTATGTTGTGCCTCATGGTATAGATCAAGCATTTGGTACAATTTTTATTTTGGTTTTGGACTTTGGTTTCCTTCATCAGGATACTTTCCACATGTGTATTTTTCCTTTTCTCTCTCTTCTTTTTTTCTTTCTGTATTTCGTTTTTTGTCCAATCTTTTCTGGGTCAAGTCTAAGGCTACAAGGATACATCCGGTTTTGGTTGGCCTACAAGAATCTTTGCATCATCTCTAGGCATTCAAATGGTATTATGCTGGCTTCCTTCATTGTGATGCTCACAGTTGTCGGGGTGATAACATCAGTTTTCATGGAAAGAAACGGTTTTCCTCCAAAGTTACAAAAACGTAATTCAAACTATTTAAGCTACTAAATCACACTTCAATAATTTATATAGTTAAATTTTTGGTCAAACGGTGGGTAAAACCTGTACATGTTTTGTGGCTTCACATGTAAAGCAACACATTGACTACTTAAAGGGCCTTTCGATAACCAATTCAACTTTTTTCAAGAAGTCAAAGTGCTATTACCATAGTACTTAAAGATATACATGTCCAAGATAGTATGTCTTTGTTTTTTGGTTATTCCACGAAAAAATGAGCGTTTTGGCTACATCTGAATTTTAAACAACCTTTTTGCTATTTTAAAATATTTTTAGTTCATATATCTTTATGGGAACCCAATTTATAACTTATATGTGTGTCACTAAAAATTTCTTATCTTTTCGATGATCTTTGATCACATGATTGTCCATTAAAGTGTATGAAATGTTTGGTGTCAAGGGTGAACGCTGTAACTTCTGAATAAAATAATGATTTAACTTGGTAATTAATCTTGAGGATTGGTGGGTAACTGGCAGGTGAGGCTGAAACTGAAGGAGTACCATCATAAAAATGCAATGGATTCTTGTAAGAGTAACCATAATCCTTTGTGGTATGTTCTTGTTACCTAGACTTGTTATTTTTATGTTTTCTGTATTCTTTTTTGTTCATACTAAATACTTCAAAATCTATCTTTTCGAGTCATGTTTAATTAAGTTTTTGTATCCATAGGTGAGTATTGTTTGCAAGGAGGCATTCTACCATGGGAGCCATTTTGGAAGGCTTACTTAGTTTAAGTTTATTTTTTTTATCTTTTCATTTTTTCTGTAGTAGAGAGTCTTACTTCCTAAAAAATGTTAGTCTACATGTGTACCGTGCAATGATGATTGCTTTGTACTAGTTGACAAACACTCTAGCTGGATTGTATTCCTCTTCTCTAGTTTGAAATAAGATCTACCATCTATCCATTTGTGGTCTATACAAAGTTTATGAGCTTCTAATATTCTGATATTTGTTTATGCATTTTTTTTCACGACAATTTTGCTACTTTCGCAATGTAATATGGATTGTTGATTTTGTGGGAAAACTCTAAAGTAATAATGACTGGAAGGTAGGTTTCTATCATCATCTTTGACCCTCTGAAACGTGTAACTAGTTATTAAAAGTTCAAAATTGAACTTTACCAAGCATTCTTACTCCAATACATTTTTGCCATTCATTTCTTTGTCAACTTGATCATGTTTAGTATTCCACTTTTACATTTCATATTTTGTTAGAGCAGCATTTGTATACCTTAATAAGTTCACAGAATAATGTTTCTTATTGAAATTTTTTTGGATGTTATAACTTATAACTTCA